>JAJHZJ010000281.1:1499305-1816805 GCA_023548195.1 Bettongia penicillata ogilbyi
TCTGAAACTCAAAATCATTCAGAAATGGATGTTGAAAACTATCTTTACATGTAATTGGAAAAAAATAAAATATTATTAAGTGGGGAAAAAACCAT
Organism: Bettongia penicillata ogilbyi; assembly: GCA_023548195.1. Taxonomy (NCBI): domain Eukaryota; kingdom Metazoa; phylum Chordata; class Mammalia; order Diprotodontia; family Potoroidae; genus Bettongia; species Bettongia penicillata. Next base: position 1,499,401 of record JAJHZJ010000281.1, read on the forward strand.
TTCCCATAACCATCCTAAATCCTTTTCGGTCCCTTTAAACTTCAAAACTTTGCTGTATATATAACTGCTGTTTTAATTTGGAGAATAAAATGTTTGAGATATAGACATTTATACTTTGCTTATGGCAGTAGAAATGTCATGTGTACACGTGAATAAACTTCAACAATACGATAACATAAAGAGACGGTTCCAAATATTGGTTCCTTTTCTATAAATTATAGAATACTAATATTTTCAGTAACTCTTTTAGGAAAAAAACACAAAGAATTTGATAAGTTAACTAGTCTATTCTTTGGTGAATAAACTAATAAAAATACAAAGGACTTTCTAAATCAAAGACCTCCAGAATAACCTAACCATGTAGTGCTATCTTGAAGAACACAAATTTTGAGGTAAAACAATCTTAAAATAGCCCTATTTTCCTTCCCTTTAACCTAAAATAAAATCAAACTGAAAAAAGCAAAAGCTCAAGAGACCAGAGAGAAATGTATGAAATAAACTGTAAATAAAATGAATTTTTGTAAACTAGTTTTGTTTTAATGAGTCAGTCAATGAATATTTATTAAGCAATCACTATTTGCTGGGGATATAAAAACAGTCCCTGCTCTCAAGAAGCTCAGTCTAATGGGGAAGTCGACATGCAGGAACAAGATATATACAGGGATAAAGAGGAAATAAGAGATGAAGAGTCCTAGAATTAAGAGGAAAAGGATGAAAAGAATTAAAGGAAAGATCAGAAAAGACTTCCCTATAGGGAGATTTTATCTGGGACTTGAGGAAAATCAGGAGGTAGAGATAAGGAAACACATTCCAATCACAGGAAACAGCCAGTGAAAACCAGAAGTTGGGAAGTGTGTTCTTGTTCATGGAACAGCAAGGAGGCCCACGGCAGTGTACTGCGTAGTATATGGGGTATAACATACAGAAGAGTGGGAGGGTGAGGAGAAGAAAGGTAGTTTGGGAAGGCTCTGAACACTACAAAGGAGGTTTTTCTATTTGATGCTGGAGCCACTGCAGTTAAGTGAAAAGGAAAGAGCAGGAATGGGGGCAAACTTGTGGCAGACAGTCCCAGCAGCAGATCATGGTAGCAGCCCAAACACTGGATGCTGAGAGCCTACACCAGGGTGATGGCTATGTCAGGAGACCATTGTCTATGCAAGTGTGTATGCAAGCAGATGTTGCAAAAATAAAACAGCAGCCCTTGGCAAAACATGAAATATGTGGGAAGGAGGTAAGGAAAAAATGGATGGGGGACATGGATAATTGGGAGGATGGCAGTACCTTTAGCAATAACATAAAATTAGGAAGAAAGTGTCTTCAGGAAATATGAGTTTAAGATGTCTATGGGAAACATCCAGCTCAAGATGCCCAAAGGGCTGGGCAGTGGGATATGTGAGTATGGTGGTCAGCAGAGGGAGTGGGGCTGTAAAAATGTATTTGAAAATCAGCACAGGTGATAATTGAATCCTTGTGAGCTGATGAGATCAAGTCAAAGAAGTAGAGTTCAGAATTTGTGCTTAGAAACATGGACAGTTTCTGAATTGCATGTTTAATTTGGGATTGGGAAGACCTCAGCTGTGTGATCCCAGGCAAATTAGATTACCTCTCTCAGCCTCAGGGTCTCAACTAAACTCACAGGCTTTTAAGAATCAAATGACATAATGCATGTAAATAAAGCGCTTTGTAAGCCTTTAAGGATTATATAAATGCTAACTAGAAGCTTTCCTGTTTCAGTAAAATACACTAGGGAAATCAGATACCTTAGTAAAGGAGCAGAAAACAAACCTGAAGGGGAGCAGAGAAAAGCTCCATCCAGGAAAAGGTGGAAGAGTTCCAAAAAGTGAATTATAAATGAATTAGAAAAAGGACAAGGGTTCAGTCCTGATTACATTCAGTTGACTTAACTTTTACGCATTAATTAGGCCTTGAAACCCTAACCATTGTTGGTTGGTTGGTTCTTGTCCTTCCTTCTTGAAGAGGACCAAAATGAAATCACGAAGATAAAATAAAGTTTCAGTGTGTCTGACTGGCTGATCAGACCAGTATGAGCTTGGAATGCTCTACCACAGGTTGGGCTTTGCTCATAGAGCACAGCACCCTTTCTGAGGCAGGCACACCATTCTGAGCAGTCCTGTGCCAGTGTCTCCCATGTCACACAGTCAAATCCAAAGTTCTCGAGAGATTTTGAGAGCGTCCCTGTATCACATCTTCCATCCACCATGTGATCACCTGCCCCATGTGAGTTCTCCATAAAATAGTCTTTTTGGCAAGTGTACATTTTGCATTCGAACAATGTGACCAGCCCATCAGAGTTGCTCTCTGAAGCATAGTTAGAATGCTTGGCAGTTCAGCTCAAGCAAGGACTTCAGTGTCTGGTACCTTATCCTGCCAGGTGATCCTCAGAATCTTCCTAAGACATCAAATGGAAGCAATTCAGTTTCCTGATAAGGCGCTGGTAGATTACCCATGTTTCACAAGCATATAACAATGAGGTCAGCACAACAGCTCTATAGACCTCCAATTTGGTAGTCAGTCTAATACCTCTTCTGTCCCAAACTTTGCTTTGGAGCCTCCCAAACACTGAGTTAGCTCTGGCAATGTGGGCATCAACCTCATGGTCAATGTGTACATCGCTGGAAAGTACACCACTAAGGTAACTGAACTTATCCACAGCATGCAAAACTTCTCCATTTGTTGCAATTGATGGTTTCATATATGGATGGTGTGGTAGTGGCTGATGGAGCACCTGTGTTTTCTTGGTGTTAATTATTAGGCCAAAATTAGCACAGGCAGCAGAAAATTGATCCATACTTTGTTGCATCTCAGCTTCAGAGGTTGCACTGAGTGCACAATCATTTGGAAACAGAAAATCATGCCCCAACTCTCCCTCCACTTTGGTCTTGGCTTGCAGCTTTTTCAAACTGAAGAACTTAACCATCAGTACAGTAATTTACCTTGATGTCGTGTTCATCCTCATTGAAAGCATTTGACAACATGGCTGAAAACATCTTGCTAAAAAGCACAGGAGCAAGCACACAGCCCTGTTTTACTCCACTGGTGCCTGGGAAGGCACGAGAGCATTGTCCACTATCCAGAACCCAGGCAAACATGCCATCATGAAATTGACTTACAATACTGTTGAACTTCTCTGGGCAATCAAATTTTGACATAATTTTCTATAAGCCCTCACAACTAACAATGTCAAAGGCCCTGGTCCCCCAGGAAAGAATTCAAGGATGCCTCCATTGTCCATCTCTATAAAGGTAAAGGGAATAGATTGTCCTGTGACAATCACGGTGGGATCTCTTAGTCACTGCTGGCAAAATTCTTGCTGGAGTCCTCCTTAATAGGCTGATCCTTCATCTGGAAGATGGTCGTATACCTGAGAGCCAGTGTGGCTTCAAAAACGGCCAAGGAACAGTCGATATGGTGTTTGTTGCCTGACAACTCCAGGAGAAATGCCAGGAGCAGAACAGAAGTCTGTACACAATGCTTGTAGAACTAACCACTGTACACATGCATTCAAGTACCAAAAACATGGTGTGCTATATGTTGAGCAGAAAAGTTGTCCTCCTATAAACAGGGCTGAAAATACAATAATTGCATAAAAAGATAAAAGAAATCTTAAAAGCCATAAACTAAATTTGGCCCACAGAAAAAGGATGTTTTGGTTCATTTGAAAGCATAAAACAATAGTTGCAAAATATAGCTATCCATGTTTTATTACCAAAACAGTTTTATCTGAGGCAGGAAAAACCTTTAACTAAGGATTGTCAAGTTTTTTGACAATAAGATATCCAGCCAAAGCAACAAAGCAAACTAATGTGCTCTTTCTGGATTTCAATCCATAACCAAACAACTACAAGTTAAAGGAGCAGATTTCCTGACTTGTAAATTTAACCCCTTAAAGTCTCAAACTAACTGCCATGTTTGCTTCTCAGTCCTCTAAACTGAGGTGTAACTATTAACCCAATTTTAAGGAATGGAGTCTACATCTCCTTTAAGAACCCACTAAAAGACTTTTTTTAAAAATTATTTTATTTATTTTTTTTAATGTTCTACAATCACTACCATAAAACTTAGATTTTTTTACCCCCCCACTTCTCCTCCTCCCCAAGATGGCATGCAACTCTATATAGGATATACACATACTTCCCTATTGAATACGTTTTCACTATAGTTATGCTATGTAGGCAAACTAAAATAAATGGAAGAAATCATATAACAAATCAAAACATAATACACACACACAAACACACACAAACATGATCTGTTACATTATGCAAATGAATTCCATAGTTCTTTCTCTGAGTGTGGAAGGCATTTTGCTTAGAAAACCACCACTGGAATTTTTTTTTTTAAGTTCTTGCGTTATTACGAAGTTCCAAGTCTACCAGAAAAAACTCTCTTACACTGCGGTCGTTGCTGTGCACAAAGTTCTCCTGGTTCTGCTCCTTTTACTCAGCATCAGATCATGTAAGTCCTTCCAGGCCTCTCTGAAGTCTTCTTGTTCATCACTTATGATGCAACAGTACTCCATTACATTCATATATCATAATTTATTCAGCCACTTCCCAATGATGGGCATCCCCTTGATTTCCAGGTTTGGGCAACTACAAAGAGAGCTGCTATGAATAGTTTTGTACATGTGGGACCCTTTCCCATTTTTATGATCTCTTTTATACAGTCCTAGAAGCATATTGCTGGGTCAAAGGGTCTGCACATCTTTGTAGCCCTTTGGGCATAGTTCCAAACTGCTCTCCAGAATGGTTGGATGAGCTCACAGCTCCACCAACAATGAATTAGTGTTCCATTCTCCCACATCCTCTCCAACATTGATCATTTTCCTGTTCTGTCATGTTTGCCAGTCTTATAGGTGTGATGTGATACCTCAGAGTTGTTTTGATTTGCATCTCTCTAATCAAAAGTGATTTAGAGCATTTTTTCATATGATTATAGATATCTTTAATTTCTTCCTCTGAAAACTGCCCGTTCGTATCCTTTGACCATTTATCAATTGGGGCCACTGAATGACTTTTAAGCAGAGAGCCAAGAAGTGAGAAGAAAATGCAATGCACTCTCACCTCTAGTTATTTCTTCAAGACCCTCTTAAATGGTAACCGGATATCATTTACTTTAAATTTTTATGATAAGTTATGTTCTCTCTCTCTCCAACTATTAGCCAACACTGATAAATTCTTTAATGATCTTTTCACATGCTTCTATTATCTATAAATTACACTAAAAATGTCAATACAGCAGGTTAATTTACATATTTTATGTATTCTAATTAATAACCATATTTTATAGTTAAAAATTTATTTATAGAAACAAAAATTCTAGGCTCAGAAGGGGGAACTGGAGGAGGCAGGAGGGTGAGAAAGACAAGTAGAAATAAAGTAGTATTATAAAATATTCAAACACCAAATGATATTATACAACAGTAATCATAGAAATTTGGGACTGGTTAAAACGGAAAAGTTTATCACTGGAGCACACTAAATAAGCATCAGAAATAACCAAACTCAATAACTTGGTAAGAAGCTAGTATTGAACCCCAGAACATAAAATTACTTGGTAAAGGACACCCTATTTCACACTTCACAAGAAATTCTGGGGACACTGGAAGTCCTTTTGGCAAAAGGTAGGCACAGACCACCATCTTACACCACATGCCATCATAAATTCCAAAAACACAGTACATTTAACGTATAGAAGGCTACATTCATACAGGAATCAAATTTAAAAGGGAAAACAAAGAAGGGGGTGTTTGCAAACAATGGAAGGGAATCCTTAACCAGACAATGGACAGAAGATCTAAAAATGATAAAAACTTAACACCAGCTTCAATACTTCCCAGACATAGGATTCAGTGTCCACTTAACACTAATGGACTTCATTCCTACAAACACTCTGACATTTGACATCACCTCCCCACACTACCACCACTCTGCCTTCAATGACCCAACTCAGTCCAGTTCCCCTTTACAGGTGGTCTCCTCACATCAGAGAAGACAAGAGATTACACAGTCCCTCTTTTATTTTATTGCTAAAGCTTAGCACAGTACTTGGTACATAATAAGCACTTAATAAATACTTCATCTTTCTATCAATAGCCACTTCCACAGAAAGAGATATGTTATTAATGTACCTTTAAGAGGGAATAGAATCTTGAAAAACTAGCAGTTTAACTGTCATTCTAAAGACACTTAACTGCGATGGCTAAAAAGAGAAGACTTTTTAATTCGTTACAAAGAAAACATGAAAAAAATTATTGAAAAGAGGCTTCAATTTGAATCCTGAGACAGCTGAATGGTGGGCCCAATTTTCAGAATTGAGAAGTAAGCAGTAGCAGTCAGTGATTGTTGAAAGTAACTGACACTGATCACTCACAGGGTACTGTAAATAATTATGTAAGTCTTTGTCTTAGTATGGTATATTGTTAACAAATTACATAGTAAGGAATTGACAAGTTTAAATCTAGGAGATAGAGTATACACATAGATACAAAACTCATTAAAAATTACTGAGCTGATGAGTGAAAATAAAAGCCAAGTCAACAGGAAAGCAAATTTTTTTTTACTACATAAACTGTTTGCAGAACTACAAAAAGATCTTTCTAAATTTTTGAAATACAGTTTTGATATATATACCATAGAGAGAAACCAGTTAGAAAAAGAAAACTATAGAACAGTATCTAATAATATTAATGGAAAAATACTGGATATGGTATTATTAGCCAAGAGGCTACAAAAACATTTAACACTCATTTACGTTTTTAAAAAAATTTGGCATGTAAGCTCATGTTTGTGACCCCAACTACTGGAAAAACTAAAACTAAGGCTGATGCTTTGCTTGAGATGGGCTTTTGAAGTTGCAGTACGCAACTGTACACTAGCACCAAAATGGTGACCCTCTGAGGAGGCCACCAAGGTACTCAAGAAGAGCTGAATTGGTGCAACTTCTCTGTGCCAACTACACCAGAATAGGGCCTATAAGTATCCCCTATACTTCCAACATAGATAAGGACAATGTCTCTAAAATAAAACAGAAAATACCAGCAAACTTTCCTCAAAATGGTAATCCCTATTAATCAAAAATCAAAAATTAGCATTACCTATAATGGAGAAACACTAGGCCTTTCCAACATGATTTGAGTTTGAAAGACTGCCCACTCACCACTATTACTAAACAGTTTTGGAAATGCAAGCTATTGCATTAAATAAATGAAAAGAAATCCAGGGAAAAAGAAAACAAAAACACCACTATTTAGACATGATATAATGGTTAATCTATGGAACCTTAGAGAGTCAATTGAAAATTAAGTGAAACTTTTTACTTCAGTAAAATGCCAGGATACAAAATAAATTCATAAAAACTCACAGACTTCTTGACTTAAAGACTTGGTACAATATAAGCACCAAAGGCAACTAACTAGTGATGAAGAAGAAATCTGGGCCTGGAATTAGAAAAACCTAAGTTCAAATTTGGACTAAGACACTTTAATCAGTAAGTATTTATTGTCTTAAAATATTTTCTAGCTGTGTGAGCTAGGCAAGTCACTTAACCTCTGATTGCCTCAGTTCCTTCAACTGTAAAATGGAATAGACACCTATCTCATAGCATTGTTGTAAGGATCAAATAAGCTAAGTATTTAGCACTTAAAAAGTAGAAGATAACAGAAAAAAGCACTATCTCTCACAACTATGGCAAGATGGAGGAGAATCCTTACCTAAACAGGGGATTAAAAATGATCAAAAAAGAGAAGATGAAATATTTAGATTACAATTTAAAAGCTTCTGTACAAGAAAATTAAATTCAGTTAGAATCACAAGGAAAAAATTTCAACAAGCTTCTGACAAGGGTGTAATATGCCAGATATACCCAGATTTACAAAAAATTTGTAAGAAAAAGAGTCATTCCTCAATAGATTAGTAATCAACTGCTATAAAAAGACATTTCTTCTCAGGGGAAGAAATTCTCCAAATCATATTAAAACAATTCTGAGGTTCTACTTTACACTCATTGTATTAGCAAAAATGACAAAAGAAGTAGTAATCATTAGAGCAGTTGGTGCAGGACAGGTAGATGAATTTACTATTTAAAGAGCTAAGACTTGGTTCAAGGGTTCTGGGAAACTATTTAAAAACTGTACCAAAGAAGGTCAGGTCATATATACACACATACCCTTTTATCTGAAGAGTCAGGAACAAAGAATATGACCTGTGTATACAAAGTCCAAATTGTTCTGGTTCTGTTCACTTCACTCTGTATCATTTCATATAAGCCTTTCCGTATTTCTCACAATCTGTTAAATTCCTCATTTCTTTTGGTAAAATAAAATCCTATTGTGTTCACATGCCACAATTTGTTTAGCTAATCCTCCATGAATTTTTTTCCCAAGTTTTGCTTCCAGTACTTTGTTACAACAAAAAACACCACTCAGAACTCTGACATAAGCAGGAACCAAACAAATGGCTGAGAATGAAGCATTTTTGCCCCACTAAGTAAAGAAATAATGGACTAGAGGTATAGAATCAGATATGGATCATATTTTCCTTGATTTCTTTTCCTTATTCATAAGGAATCTGTATATTTGATTGTAATTTGTATATTAATAATTTGTATATATGTATATTGAGGGATGGCATCTACATGGGGGAGAGGAAAGGGTTGTGGAATAGTGACAAATATGGGAAAAAAAGATCAAAAGTATTTTAAAAGTCAAAAAATGACAAAGAAAAAAAGTAAATTCTGATTCTAAGGATAAAGATTTTACAAAACTGAAGACTGAGATAACCACTCCATCAGGATTCTGTCAATCACCAGATATGGGTGATCCTTCTACGGCTCACACAGTTGAGTGGTGGATAATAGCTACAAGAACATTTCCTATAGAGCATTCATTAAGTGGGAAACTCAGTGTGCAGGATTACAAGTAGAAAAATTAAGAATATGTTTAAATTACATCAAGATTCATCACATACAAGAAGTGCTGAATACAAATTTACTACATCACAAAAGGAACCTGGGAATATTCTCAAGACAGGTTCCCTGTTTCTCATTAAGAAATAAGGATGAGGCTAGGAATGGAGGTCATGCCTAATCCCCCTAAAAATAGTAATCATAAACTCAGTCAGATGACCATATACTAAAATGACCAAGACTCAATCAAAGTGGAATTATTTTCTTTTAATAAATGTGGACCAGAAGAAGTTAATACATCTAAGACACCAGTTATCAAGAAAAAAACAACAATATAACACTAAATTATCAAGAACTGAAACATGATGACAGAATTGTGCTGGAAAACTGTTTTTTCTAAACCAGAGCAGCCAAGAATAAAGGGAAAGTTGGGAAACAATTTTTTACAGCAAGTGTCTCCAATAAAAGCCTCATTTCTCAAATACATAAAGAATTGAGTCAAATTTATAAAAATACAAGTAATTCCCCAACTGATAAATGGTCCAAGGATATGAACAGGCAGTGTTGCTCAGGTGAAGAAGCCAAAACTCTCTATAGTCATATGAAAAAATGCTCTAAATCACTGATTAGAGAAATGCAAATTAAAACATTTCTGAGGTACCACGTCACACCTATCAGATCAGCAAAAATAACAGAAAAGGAAAAAGATGAATGCTGAAGAGGATGTGGGAAAACTGGCTTACTAATAACACTGTTGGCTGAGTTGTAAAGTGATCCAACCATTCTGGAGAGCAATTTGGAACTATGCCCAAATGGGGAATGTACGTATACCTTTTGATCCAGTTAATGTCACTACCAGGTCTGTATTCAAAAGAAATCATAAATTTTTCCTTGTCTGTTAATATTTGCTGATCTGATAGGTGTGAGGTGGTACCTCAGAAATGTTTTAATTTGCATTTCTCTAATCAGTAGTGATTTAGAGCATTTTTTCATATGACTATAGAGACACGGTAACAGCAACATGTTGTGATGATCAACCAAGACTGACCTAGCTCTCATCAATATAATGATCCAAAAGAATTCCAAAAGATTCATGATGAAAAATGCTATCTACATCTAGAGAAAGATCTAGGGAGTCTGAATGCAGATCAAAATATACTGTTTCTAATTTTTTTGTTTTGGTGTTTATTTCTGACATGACTTAATACTTAAAGCATGACTTAATACTTAAAAAAAACCAATTTGTCTTTTCAGAGAATATTGACTGTATTTGAAACAGAAACTAAGATATCTGATGACAATTAAAAAACTGAAGAAATCACAGAGGTATGCTTAGAAGAAATCAAGATGCTCATGAACTATTAAAGGTTCAAAAGTAAACTGTTACAATTCAAAGGTGCTGGGACCTATTTTGCTTTCCATTCACCTCAGATATTGTGAAAAGGAGGCTGCTTTGAGTAAAAAATGCACGCATGCGCACACATACACGACTCAATAACTCTGTCTAGGTCTAAGAACCCCAGTTCAGATAACGGGAGAAAGATAAACCTTGAGGCAGCACCTTTCATGCAAAACCTCATTTGTAGTATCTCAAGGGTAAAAGAAGACAAGTTATTCATTTCAGAAATATTGACACTGATCTATACCAATTTTTATGTATTTTAGTCAACAGCCAACTGAGGGAATGCCCATCAACTGAGCAATAGCTGAACAAGTTGTGGCATATGACTGAGATGGAATACTACTGAAAAATACTACCAGAAAAGATGAGCAGGATGGCTTCAGAAAAATCTGGGTAGATATATCAACTGATACAAAATGAGTAAGTAAAATCAGAAAGCACTGTACACAGTACCAGCAATATTGTAAGATGATCGATCAACTGTGAATGACTTAAGTATTCTGTTTAATACAATCTTCCAAGGTAAATCCAAAAGATTTATGACGAAAAATGCTATCCACCTCCAGAGAAAGAATTGATGGGAGTCAGAATATAGATAGTAGCATAATTTTTTTTTCTTTATCTTTTTTCTGACTCTTTTGGAACATGGATAATATAGAAATGTTTTGCAGGATTTCACCTGTATAACTGATATCACATTTCTTGCCTTCACAATGGAAGGGGGTGAGAATTCGACAAATTTTTTTAAATGAACATTACAAAATAAATCTTTTAAAAGAAGAAATACTCATATTGATCTATACCACCAACCAACTTAAGTACAATTTTAAAAGTCAATAGGAAACAACCAAAAGCACAACCAACCAACCTATGTAACTAGGCTAAATCATGATGATGTAGGAAAAATGGTTACTTACATGTTGCTTCATACTTTATGTATTTTAGTCAACAGCCAATAAATATTTATTAAGTGCCTACTGGATAACAGGCACTGTACTAAGTCCTAGGGATTCAAAAATGAAAAAAGAATGTTTGTCCCAATTATCTTCCAGGAGCTTACAATCTAATTAAAAACACACCAAGGGAAACTGAAAAGGGGGGAAGACAGCAGCCACTGCAGAGTGGTGGTAAAGTCAGATAAGTACCTAAGTGGAGAAGCCACTGAGCCTACTTCTTAAATGAAGGTTTCAGAGTTCACGGATCCACTCTCCAATCAGAAGGGGTAAAGGGTGGTGATGAAGAGCTGGATACCAAGGCTGATTCAATCTTACAGATTATTATCATCAGAAGCAACAACTTTTTCTTCTTGCTTGAAGCATCCTGTGAAATGATGCTTTACGCTGCAATGTTTATTGTAAATGATATTAATGCTGATTTAATGTACCCTGAGCTATTTTTAGGAAGCTTAAAATGTTAGGCCATAAGGAGAAAATGTAACACCAGCTTCAAGAGTCTCTCAGACAAGCAATAGACTGGCAGTTTATCTTTCTGGAGACACTTAACTGTGTTGGCTAGAAAGACGGAGAGGGCAGAAAAGCCTGAAAATTTCTTTCATGAGAGAAACTCTTATTTTGCAAAGAAATATGGTGAAGAAAATTCTTGAAGAGACTTTAACTGGCATCCCCGGAGAGCTGGACCTATGTATTCTGAATTGAGAAGTCAGCAGTAACAGTGATAGTGGTGACTCTGGCTGTGATCTCACAGCTGATGATATACATATATAATTGTGCTTTATTCTTTGTTACACTGATAAATTGTACCTTAAAGAACCTTAAAGTCAAGAACCTTGAAGCTGAGGAAATTAGGGGTTTTGATATAGATGAGTGAAAGCTTATTGGAAAAGGATTCTATTAACAAACTGGGAGCTCAGAGCTAATTGAAATTTATGGTTAATGTAGATATTTTAGTAATCAAATAGATATCTGAATACACTAATTGCCTAAGACCCCAGATGTTGGAACAAATAGGAAAGATGAACAAGCAGTAGTAGTACTAACACTGTACCCGTTTCATGACGCAACTCAAGTCCTATCTCTTCCATAAAGTCCTGACATACTATCAGGCAATAATACTTTGTGTGCTGAATGTATATATGACAGATCTGAGAATTATTATGGTCAAAGGCATCTAGTCCAACTTGTACATAAACATCAATTTCCTTCCAACAGAATTCACTACCCTCTTTGTACTTTTGTTTAGTGCTGATGAATCATTTACCTTATTTAGTGCTAGGCTTATTTAGCACAGGGGATACAAACAAAAGACAATCTCTACTCTCAAGATTACTTTCTAATGGAAGAGGATAGTCTATGTTCCTTCCCCCAACCCCTGCCCCACAGATATAGAAAGGCAGTGTTTAAGAAACAAGTCGTAGTGGGGAGATACTAAGTTTCAGCACACAGAACCTAAATTTCTCTCTCTGTAACTTCCCACAGCACAGTCTTTCAGATACTTGAAGACAATGACTTTGGCAAGCCCCAAATCTGCCATTCCAGACTGAATACTCCCTTCATCTAAGAACTAACCTCGAGCCCCCAACTCATCTTGTTCTATGCAAACTCTAGCATGTAGTATCTCACCTTTCCTAAAATGCAGCCCAGGAACCCATCATAAACAGTAAAGACAAATTTCTCTTGTCCATAAATTTGCCCATAAACAATTCCAGCGACCTCTTCCACATAGGAAATTCTGTTCTACATCGAGAATTTTTTAGTGGGCTTAGTTATTCCTGGAGCAAATGAATTTCCCTCATTTATCCCAAGAAGCAATGATCCCAAATTGCGAACAAGTGATCTCTTCCTATGCAGAATTCTAGAATCAACTGTCAATTCATTTAACATTTATGTGATAAAAGCTTTCTTCCATTGGGTCTACAATCTCATTGCTTCCAATAATACAACAGACTTTCAAGTTTTATACTATTGGACTCTCTGAGAGGACCTAGCATAAAGCCTTAATAGACTCAATTTGTTATTTAGTTGTATTTTTTATCCCACGGTGTCTCTTTCATCGTTTAGTATAGTGAGTGTAAAGGTAAATGGTAAAGTCCTATTATAACTAAATCTCTAGTGAGCCCATGATAACTACATTAAGTCATAATACAATAAGATTAGCTTTGATTATAAATGACTAGACCCAAGCACTTTTCATATAAATAGGCAAAACTGGTCTTTAATCTTAGATTTCTAACTTCTTTTAGAGGTGGATATAAACTGGTATCTTCTTAAGCAATGAGGTGACTAAGTAAACTCAGCACAGAGCCTGGGAAAATGAAAATAGTGTAAACATTCATGTCTCTAAGGGAGGAAAAATTAAGGGCCATAATGTGTCACACCAATTTCATGTAACAGAACCACAAAATTCTGATAGTATAAGCAAAACAAACAGATTTCTCTTTTTACTGAAAGATGGGTGAAGCTTATACAGATTACATAATTGATTTATTAGCTCCTTCAAACAAATATTGTCTGTAAGGAAATTCTCAAGCAGTGAAGACTCTAAAAAGGTTATGAAAGCTAACATGCAAAAAATCCCATTCCCATTTTCCAGATTTGCTTGAACAAGTCGATTCTTAACTGATCAGAAATTTATTTTAGCCTCTGAAGCTTCTGTCCTGATAGGTCAGAAGAAACTAAACAACAAAAAAATACTCATTAGAAATTAGAATTAGAACCTAAATGTGTAAAGGCTCAAACAAAATTTACAAGGACTGACATCTTCTTTCCTAAATTTCTTGTTTAGCAGAATGATTCAAAGTAAGCTTTATTTTTAGTAACCTCAATAAAAGTTATAAAAAACTAGCTTTGGACATTAGAGGAGAAAATAGTCACCTGACAGATTCTTAATGTTAAATTTCATGTGACATTCCCCACTATGACTAATTTTCCCCAATATTTTAATTTTGCTCCTTTCTTTAGAATATATAGCCAACATTTTGCTGAGAGATAAGTAGTCAAAGGAGATGAAGAATTTTCTCCCTCCTCCCACCCAAGGCTACGATTAAAACTGGATATACACACATACACACACAGATATCTACAAACATACACATATATGTAACACCACACAATGCATTATTGTCACTCATCATCTATTTCTCTAAAGGTAGATAGCATCTTCCTTCATAGGTCCAAGTCTTTCCATGTCTTTCTAAATCCACCAGCTCATCACTTCCTAAATCAAGCAGTATTCCACAACACATTCACATTCTATCTGAGATTGTCCATATAAGTTTTTTTTCCCAAATTTTCTGCATCCGTTCTTTTCTTTGCTACATGGGTTTTACAAGAAATTTTTAATTTAAAATAATCAAAATAACCCTTTATACTTCACCAATGCCCTGCCCTTACCTTATAATATACTTTAAGGTCTGATACTGCTCAATGTTGTAGCTTCTTTAAAAATTCTTTTTTTCTTCCAAATGAATTTTGTTATGATTTTTTCTAACTCAGTAAATTTTTAGTAATTTTAACTAGGATGGTATTCAATAGGTTAGGTAAAATTTTTTAATTTAAAAGAATCCTTTAAAATCCTTGGGACCAACCTCCCCTCACCTAGATTGCTTTAACATGTAACTGTGTATCTTCTTCTCCATGTGTCTTGTTCATCTATGATCAGATGGCTCTCAGTGACCAGTTCCACTGATTTCACCAGTGTAAGAAGCTAACAGCTTGCTTGATCAAATTCATGAGCAAAGGTTTTTCCCCAATCAACATCCTAAATTACTCCATTTTCTGGCCCTCTGCAGTAACAAGCTAACTTTTGTCAATCACACATCCCATGTCTCTTCACTGCCTTGTGCCTCTCGTTCTCCAACCCATGACTATGACTTAAAAGCTCATCTTTTTAAGATCTTCCTTAAATCCCTACTCTAATGACTCCTGTTTAAGTTTTCTCCTCTATATGTAAGTAGCTTATATTATTTTGAACTTATTACATCCCATGTATTTTACTTTCTCACTTTCTAAACTTCCAAATTAAAGGTCAATGAATTTGATAACTAAAAACAGCTGTCAGATAATACCAATCTTCTTCTCCTTCAACAATTTCAACTGAATAACATCTATTAAATACCTGTATATGCTAGACATAGTACCAGGAGTCAGAGATTCAAAGGTAGGAAAAAAAAAATCGCAGAATCTTAGATTTAGAAGTACAAAGAAGAAAATTCACCATTTAGCTAAGTGCAAATTTTATAGTTGAGGAAATGGAGACTGAGAGGGCTTAAAGGTAATAAATGACATACAATGCCTTTTCTCCATCCTTCCCTGCAGACTTTGACATTGTCAAATCACCTTCTTCTAGTTTCTGTCTTTGTTCGGATGTCGTGACTCTTTGTGATCCCATTCCAGGTTTTCTTGGCAAAGATACTGAAGTGGTTTGCCATTTCCTTCTCCAGTTTATTTTACAGATGAGGAAACTGAGGCAAGCAGGGTCACACAGCTAGAAAGTGTCTGAAGCCAGATTTGAAACTCGAAAAGACTGACTTCTGGACTCCAGGCCTGATGCTATCCATTCAGCCACCTAGCTGTCCTTCATATTCCCTTATTTTGGGGATACTCATGTCCTCTGGTTCTCCCTCTATACACCGGACCACTTCTGTTCAGTCCCCTGAACCAGTTCTAGTTAGGCCGGCTAACCATGGTTTTTGTCCCAGGTGCTCTTCTCTTCTCCTTCCATACTACATCATTCGGTGATCTCATTGGCTTCCTTGGATTCACAAGTATTAATACTGAGGATTTCCAGATCTCCAAAGCCTCACATCTCCCACCACCTATCTTCACTCTGTTACCATTTCCCCTTCCAAACTTTCCTATTACTGTAGAGAGCACTATCATTCTCCCAGTCACTTAGGCTCACAACCTAAGCATCATCCTCAACTTCTCAATCTCTCAACCCCTCCCCCAAATCTGGTCTGGTCTTGAGACTTACGGATTTCACCTTTGCAATACCTCTAGGATATGCCCCCCCCAACTCCCATCCTGACACTGCCACCACTCTGGAGCAGACCCAGCTCCTGACACACGGACTACTTCAGCAGTCAACTGCTTGGTCTGCCTGCCACAAGTGTCTCCCCACTCCAGGCCACCCTTGATCCAGACATCATAGTGATTTTCCTAAGTCAAAGGTCATCCTAACACTTGGACACCAACTCTTGGCTCTCGATATCTTCCCTGGCTTTAGTCCCTGCTAAAATGCCACCTTCTACAAGAAGCTTCTACCAACCCTTCTCCCCTCTAGTGCCTTCTCTCTCTCCATTATTTTCTCTATTTAACTGGTATATAGCATGTTTGTACATAGTTGTATGTTCATCTGCTTTATTAGTTTGTGACCTCCTCGAAGGCAGGGACTGTCTTCTATCTTTCTTTAAATTCCCTTGCACTTGGCACAGTCACTGGTTCGTAGGAGGCATTTTAAAAAATGCTTATTGACTGACTAGTATATGAACCCAAGTGTTGCCCCTGTACCAAACTGTCAGAGCTTACATTCTACCGGGGGAAGGGAAATACAACACGTACACAGATAAACACAAATTGATATAAAGCAAATTCACAAGGGAGACAACACTAAGGAGAGAGGACACTGGTATGAGAAAAGACCTTGTGTAGAAAATGGCACCTCAAAATGAGCTTGGAGAAGTCAGGGATTCATCTTAGTCTGCCCATACATTTGTATGCATACGTGTCATCCTACAGACTACAGAAATACCTAAGACCCAAGCTAATATGGGAAAAATGAAGAAAGAAACACTGGCCTTGAGATCAGGCTGGGTGATCCTGGGCAAACCCAACCAAGCTGCTAAACTCTCCCACTTCTAGATTCCAAATGACTTCATTCTCTCCCCTCCCTTACCATTTTTCTAACTGCCCTGCCACCACCTTATTCAAAATTGTTAGGAGTCTCTTAGTCTTCCATCCCAGAGTACTAAACATAATAGTATCTCATAAATGAGGAAGAGGTGAAGGAGATAGTGAGAGAGACGAATGTTTACTTGCTCTATTTTATCTAATCATTTTTTTAAATTGTCCTGTCTAGTATGAGGTCCACAGGTTGCTATTTTAGAATGGTGTGTTTGTCCTTCGTTGCCAAAGAAGACCATGCCATCAGAGAAATAATGACATGGCTTGCACTTGACTTTGTTTTTGAGTGAGGAAGGGCTGTGCATGTCACCAGCCTCGCCTCACTTCTCCACAGCCACCTGAATCCAGTGACCAGATATTCATCAGGATGACTGGAGATGACCCAGGACGAGGCAAATGGGGTTAAATGACTTGCCCAAGGTCACACAGCTAGTGAGTGTCAAGTGTCTGAGGTGATATTTGAACTCAGATCCTCCTGATCGGAGTCAGGAGGGGCCGAGTTCAAATCTGGAATTAGACACTTATTATATTTTAAAATGTTAACAGTAGCAGCAAATAGCAACAGGTTTGAAAAAGCCAACCCAAAATGAGAGGCCTTTATACTGTACTCTTAAAAGATTCATGCCCTGTTGCAAGAATAAAAAAGTATAAGTTTTAGAATCTCTGAAAAAACTCTTGTCCCTGACATCTGAAATTAAAATCTTCTCAATTCAAACTCTTAACTGAAGACAGGGTCCAAGAAATTGCAAAGAATATTCTTACTTAGGTTCTGTGACAAGAAAATAAAAAGTCTACAGTACACGTAACTGAAAATTCTGTATAACTACGGAAGAGCTTCACCCCATTTGTCTTTCAAAACTCTCAGAACTAAAGAAATTCATTCTTTGGAAATCAAAATTCCACAGAAAAACATTTCTAAGTAAAATAAGTAAGACCAGGACTACATGTTGGGGGATTTTGTTTTTGTTGTTTACAAATATATGTCTTTAGCTTCAAAAAACAAGACATAGTGGAAAAATAAGAGTTGAAATTAGAGGATCTAGTGTGCAAATCCCACTCTTACTGGGACCCTGGTTACTTACCTTCTCTGGACCGTTTCATCATCAACAAAACAAAGTGGTTAGACTAGCTCAGCAGTTCTTAAACTTTTTGGTCTCAGGATCACTTTACCCTCTTAAATAAATCAAGAAGGCTTTTGTTTATGTGGCTTACACATATTTCAAATTAAAATATTTTAGTATTATTATGAGAAATAGTTTTGACTTCAGACCCCCCCCCCGTAAGGTATTTGGGGACACCTGCCCCCCACATCATGCTATAAGAACTGCTGAACTACAATGAGTTTTAGAAGGACTCTAGTTGATCCTTAAAACAACCCTTCCAAGTAGGGAGAGCAGACACTCATTTTCTAGGAAAGGAAACTAAAGCTCAGAGAGATTAAATGATTGCCTAAGGTGACCCAGCTGGTTCAATGGCAAGCTTCAGGAGGGACTAATCCAGTGCTCATTCTACTGCACTACCTGGCCACAGATTTCTAACAAAAGTGTCAGATGTCCACATTAGCATCACAAAATTTAAGACATTTTTCTCATAAATAGTTGCTTTTTGTGTGACCCCAGGAGTCTTCAGTCACTAACATCCCAAGTTTAGTAAATTTCCCTTTCCCAAAATTTAAATATTTTTGTCTTCTAGATTCACAGTAACTACAATGCAATGTGCTACCCAAAAATGGAAGGGAGAGAAAAGCATTTACAGAATATAATTGAAACAGCTTACTTAAAAATGACTTGTACTAACATACAACTAATTCTAAGATCAAAACATTTTGTTCATTTAATGATCGTTATAATTCTTTGTTATGAATAGTTTTGAGTTAGGATTCTCAATTCAGAATCTAAATCTATTTAACTTTTTAAAAATCATATAGATTGACAGAAGTCTGTTGCAATTTATAATAAAGCTGTTCCAGCGTGCTGGTCAGAAATGGAACACAAAAATGGTATACTGCAACCTCAAGGGTTTTCTGGATTAACAAAAGTATCAACTAATGTTAATGCTACTAAGGCCTACTCTTGTTTTGAAAATCACTGGCGATTCCAATGCAATAATCTGTTTACATTCCCCCTACACTAATTAACCTTTTTTCTCCTCCTTCAGAAACAAAAAAACGTATTTTTCAATTAAATAATTAGATCCCTGAAATTCAGCTAATTCAACTGAACTCTTCTGACAATTTACAGAAACTATTAATGTTCATTTGATTCCTTGTGATATACATACCAAAAAGGACAAGTCACTTTTAGCTTTCCTGATGAGGTAGGGAAAGGGGAGCAGGAAAGAGAAAAAGAATAAGCATCTCTTAGTTACCAAGTACTGCGTTAATCACCTTTTACAAATATTATCTCAAAACCTTTGGTGTTGTACAGTTGTTCAGCCATGTCCAAGTCTTTGTGACCCTATTTGGGATTCTTTTGGAGTGATTCTGCCATTTCCTTCTCTAGTTCATTTTATCAATGAGGAAACTAAGGCAAACAGGGTAAGTGGCTTGCACACATACCAGGTACACACCTAAATTGAGTCTTTCAGACTCCAGGCCCAGTATCCACTGTGCCACCTAGCAACAACTCCCAACTACCCTGTTATCCCCATTTTACAATGAGGAAACTGGGGCAAACAGAGGTTAAGAGACCTACCCCAAAGTCACATAGCCAGTAAGTGTCTGAGGCCACATTTGCACTCAGGTCTTCTGATTCCAGGCCCAACCCTCTATCCCTCTCACCACTGCTGCCTCTCATAACTGAATGATAGCATATGACATGGTATAATGATGGTATGTATAAAAACCAAAATCTTCCAGGATTTTCTGACTCAATGACCATGAAGGTGAAATAGTGCAATTATTTACATTATTTCTTTTCTCGGTGCATTTGTACATTACGGTATATAAAAATCATTATTTCTGTTATTTTAAACTTCTAATCAGGCAGCACTGTATGGTGGAAGATCTGGATTTAGCTCAACCTGACAAACTAGCTCTGTGATCCAGGACTCAATTAAACCTCTGAGAGATAGACAATTATTGGTCTAAGAGTAAGTTGCAGATAAGGTACCTGATATCTGCACTGGTGGGAGGGAATTTCCTTGTCTGGGAGTTTTCAATGTCAGTGAAATCACAGGTTCCATCCCTATACCTTAAGGGCAGCGGTATTTTAATGTTTTGGTCTTAAGACCTCTTTACTTTCTTAAATATTAAGGAACTTCTCCACAAAGACCTATTGTTTATGTGGATTATATGTATTGATAAACACATCAGTATTACTGTGAAGAGTTTTGACAGCATGGACCTCCAGAAAGACTCTCAAGAGTCCTGGTTAAAAATCAGTTTTTCCACAAAAAATATGTAATAGGAATAAGCAAACCAATAAATGGGGCGCCAGAAATAGAAAAGGTTTAAAATTAGACTTTTGTTCATCTGGAAAGGGGTGTTAAAATAGACTAAAACAATACTTTAAAGACTTTACAGTAGGCCTTCTCTAAAAAAGTCAAGATCACAGAAAAATACATGCTAATCCAAATAGGACAACAACTAAATCAGTACAAGCTGGGGTTTTTTTCTCAAAATTGCTACCACTTCACAACCAGATAAATTAAAATTGATACTAGGTTTCAACAGTAAGTATGTGGCAGACACTAATACTAGTATTAATATAACGTGATACATACTACTGTCAAGTCCTTAATTCAAACCCTGCCCCAGATGCACACTAGCTGTGTGACTCTGGGCAAGTCAATTCACCTCTCCTTGTTAACTGTAAAACGAGGCCAAGAGCACCACCTATTGGAAGGGTTGTTATCAGGATTTCTACAGTGCTGGGCACCATGCCGGCACACAGTAGGTGTTTTATATGCATATATAAATTCTTTCCTTCCCTATTCCCCACAATGAAGAGAACATGACTCGGGCCAACAACTAGCCAGTGCTAGGAATGCTACTTGGGGAGGAAAGCTGTCTCTGTTGCCGTAAGCTGGACGACACACTAAATCGCTAACACCAGCGGGGTCTCACCCACAAGTTCTGGGCACGAACAAAGGGGTCTCGGGCAGGAGCGGTGGGTATGAAGCCCCCGGCCCCTCCACAGCCTCTCCACAGAGAGCCACGAAGCTCGGACCCGGGGAGCTGACGCTGACCACCGGCCCCGAGGGAGGGACGGCAGAGCAGGTGGCACGCACCCCGGGCGTTCCCCCTCGGACCCGGGCCGGTACCTCGGGCACTTTAATCTCATCACGCTCCGTAACTACACGAGCACCGAGCAAACACCACCGCGGGCACGGAGGCTGGCCGGCGCAGTCTGAGCCCGGGCCTCGGCCGCCCCTCGCGCCCCGCCGGGCACGGAGGGCACGGGGGCTCCGCGGGCACCAAGCCCCGGGGGCTTCCCAGCGCGCGCTCCCCGTCCGTCCCGCTCTTCCGCCCCCCGCGCCGTCCGGGGCGGTTAGGCCGCGCGGCGGGCCCCGCAGACACGCGTGCAGCAGCCACGACGGCCGCGGCCCGCCCCGGAGCCTGGGTACCGGCGCCCCCACGCCACACACGCACCCACACGCGCGCACGCGGGGGGTGTAAATAGACAGCAGGCCGCCGCCTCCATTACATGCCCACGCGCGCTCCCCGCCGGCCCCGCGGCCAAACCGCCCTCCAGGCCCTCCCCCTCCCCCGCCCCCCGCTCCCGCAGCCCGCCGTACCTCGCGCCCTCCTCCTCGGAGGCCGTGAGCGCCGAGCCCCGAGCCGGGCACGGAAGGGCGGGCGCGCGCGCTCCCCGCGCCCCCCCCGCCCCGCTCCCCTCCCCCGTCCGGCCCCCCGCCCCCGCCTCACCTGCATTCAGCGCGCCGGGCTCCGGGCGGCGGCAGCGGCGGCGGCGGCGGGGCAAGCGGGGGAGGCGGCGCGGCGGCGGCGGCGGGGACGGCGGGGGCGGCGGGGCTGAGGGCAGCCAAGACATGCAGGCAGCCCGCCGGCGGGGACAGGCACCGGCCGGGGAGGGCGCGGGGCGGCCGGGCCGGGCCGGGCCGGGCCGTGGGGAGGGCCGAGGCGGAGGCCGCGGCGGGGCGGCCCCGCTCCCAGGGGCTCGCGGAGGCGGCTCGGCGGGGCCCGGCGGCGCGGGGCTTCGCCTGCTGGCTGAGGCCTCGGCGCCCGCCGCTGTCCGGTGCTTTCTCTCGCTCACGCGCCGCCCACGTTCTGAGTCCTCAGACCGGGGGAAGAGAGGAGGCGACCCCAGCGCGAGCTGCGGATGGAGATTCACAACAAGGTGCCGTGTGTGGGAGGAGGGCTGATTGACGTGGAGGGGCTGGCGGGAACCGGGCACGCCCCCGTGGCTCGGCCGGGGGCGGGGGCTGCGCCTGCGCGCGGCCTGGGGGCGGGGCTGCGCCTGCGCGCAGGGGCGCAGAGGGGCCCGGCCCCGCCTCTTCGCCCCTCCTCCCTCCCGCCCCCCCCTCCCCACGCCGACCTTCCGGTTGTTTGCAAGCATTGCGGGGTGTACGCGCGCCCGGGGAGGGAGGGGGGAGAGGCAGAGCTGAGATCACCCCGCCATCTATTTTTACTGCGAACTGTTTACCGCAGTCCCTTCCGAGGCTCGCCGGCTGGAAGGGCCGCGCAGGGGGAAGGCTCCGGGGCCTGCCTGAGGGCCCTGGATCGGTCTGGTCCCAGAGATGCTGCCGCGGCTGGGATGGGCCGTGGGAAGGGTCGTCTTACCTGAGGGAGCTCCCCGCCCCCATCCCCCGTGAGCGCAGGAAAGTCTGCCCGGCCCTCTAATCCCGTTAAGTGTTGAGATAAAGCGCCCGCCGGGGCCAAGATTACCCAACCGAGTCGAGAAGCACTCATTGAGCGCCTGCTGCATGCCAGGCACCGCTGAGCCCAGAGGATGCAGAGGCTCACACACCAAAGAGGGAGAAAACGTGCAAACTGTGCACAAACAAGCTGCATCCTGGGTGATGTAGTGGCCCAGTGAAAACAATTTTCATTCATTTTCACTCATTTGTGAGTGGATGTCTTTCCGTTTCATTGTTTTAGTTTTTGACTGACCAGCTCTTTTAGGCAATACCCCATTATGGTATATCAGTTTAGGGACATAATGCTGCTATTCAATTCAGATCTCAATTTAAGCACATTTTGGACGTCAGCTTTGGAAGGTTAATGCACAGTGACTGTTGTGATGTTACTTAGCACACTGGCCTCATTGTGTTTCAGTTAATCTTAAACTTTATTATTGGGTGTAAAATGCATTGGCCTCCCTTCATTAATAAAACATGCTTTTCAGGTGCAAATCATTAACCAGAGCTCAAGGAATATCATGTCCATCATCGCTCAGGTCCAACTGTTCCATATTTTGCTTTCTTTCAAGCATGTGTCATGGAAAGAGCCCTCAGGACAGAGAAGGGAGCAGACACTTTCCCCATTACTGAACTTAACGACTAGTCTTTTAGAGTCTTGGAGGTACCAGATGATACTAGTGTTGATCCAGGAAAATTAGCCCTACAATCACCAACAACCTAGTATGAAAGAATAAGAAATATCGCTGTTTGGATTTGCAAACAGCAGATCTGAACAAATCATTTCAGAACTGGAGAACTGAATTCCCTATTCTCTCCAAACCATTGCCACACTTCTCATTTTAAAAAGAAAAACAGGACAAAATACACATACCTGAAAGCTACAGGTCAGATTTTGTTTCATCTCATCAAATTTTTCATTTCTGTCATGTGACAGAAAAGTCAGGCTCTGACCACTTCTCACTCTTAAGCATTGTAAGTAATTGTTTTGTATCAGCTGAAATAGGAACTACCAAGCGGTAACTACAATAGTTGATAAACTCATCCCCATAAAGTCTTTTCATTGCCAACGTTTTCATTCGCCTTGTAACATCTAGCCCACCTAACCCTGTGAACTGACAGACTGTCTTTGGGGAAGACAAGTTGATTATCCCAACTGCAAATGCAAATATCTATTACATTCTTTCTTGATAGAAAGCAAACTCCTGGAGAATAGGGTCTCAAATTCCATTTTTCTCTCCTCTCAATCCAAAGTCACTCCACAAATCAGGAGTCATATCTTCTTCATGTATGCTATGTGCAATGTCATGGGCTTGGAGGTCTCTCAGCCATTCAGAAGTCACTCATTGCATTGTGGGTCTGTCCTTCAGGGGACCCTCTTCTGGCATTCAAATGTTCTCAAAGTAATTACAAAGTGATTTTTAAAGGGATGATTAAGACAGTCAAAGAAGACTTTCCTGAGAAGATACATAAGATCTCCTGCCCATAGTTCATCTGAAAAGTTCTCCAAAGTATGCTTACTCACAGGCAAACTTATTAGGTTTCTGAACTATGGGGAATTGATTCATTTGCCTTGATCCTTTACAAATGATCCTGGGTTTTAGTGGAAATGCTCTGCAGCATTCTAGAGCTTGATGAAATCACTATAATGTCCACAAAGGGGAACTCTAGAACAGGGGTCTCCAAAAGGAGGTCCATGACTCAACCAGTGTGTGGTCAGCCAAGCTCCCTGTAATAGATAATCCTTGTTTCCAATAGTACACTTTACACTATCCCTGAATGCTCTCCCAATCGGCCCCTTTCCCATTCTGGACAAGATCCTAACCTCTTCCCATTTTGATGGGCCTTGGTCACTCTCCTAGCACCCACAGCAGAGCTGGTGAAGAAATTGGGGGGTTTAGAGGAGTGGGTTTCTCACAGGAAAGCTAGTGTTCTGAGAATTCGCCTTTCCAGGGGAACTTTGAGTTATGGTAGGGACTAACTTTCTTACCTGCCAGATCTAGTTCCTAGCATCTAGTATTAGTTAATTAATAATAAATATAGATTCATTTGGTTAATATTAATGAATACAAATGTATTTGGTGAATTCTTTTCCAAAATAGTTTGATTTTTTAAAAATAGCTTGACTAAATTAACAAGTTCTTGTAGTGCTGTGAAAATGTGCTGTGTATTTCATTCTTTAGCTCTGAGATGATATGTTCTCTCCCTTGTTCCTCTCCTCAGTTCTCCCATGGCTAGTGTAGCATTCCCTCTGGGGCCACTCCCCCAAATCCACAATTACCTTGGCAGATTCTTAGCAGGGAAACTGCTGTCTTGGATTCCAAGGATAATCCAGCGCTACCTGTTCTCTTTACATAGTAGTTCCAGAGTCCCCTCCAAGTATGCTCTCTATCAATAGTCAACCAGTAGTAGCCCCTGTTAGTTTTTAGAAAAGGCATCTACAAAGATAATAAGAATGGTTGGTACAAAACATACTTCCTACTCTCCAAGTCCAGGGAGCAATCGTCCACATTGAGAATGCCCACGAGTCAATGGGCTTAACCTCAGACTGAAACTGGAGAGAGGTATGTGAGTACAGAAGGTTAAATGGTACAGGAGCATCTCCCAACTCCTTCCCCTGTAAGTCCTTTTCTCCCTTCTTGGAGTCCTCCTGAAGGCCCGCTTAGGTCAACTTTTCCTTTCAGCAAGGTGGGTTATGGAGCCAGGCTCCCAGGATCTAGGCCTGTCTTAAGTTTAGAAACCTCGTTTCTCTCTACTGAGAGCAGTCATCTTTGCTGAATCTCTCAGTCCTCGGGGTGTCTCACTACCCCCAGTTCGGGTAATTCTGTAGTCAGCCACTGCCATTCCTGTTGATACTACTGCCACAGTAGCTGCAGACTTCTAGAGCTTTCCAAGGTCACCAGATCACTTCCTGCCCACTGCCATCTTGGGATTTTTGTTTCACTCAGATCAGAAAGAACAAATCCAAAGTGATGGCAATGGCTATGGCCATGTGCTCACAACCACGTACCTTGGTAAATACATGGCAGCATCCCTTCTCCCACCTGGCTGAGAGGGGCAGCTCAAAGCCAGCCTTACTCGCTCATAGCTATAAAGGAAAGAAGGGAGGGAAGGAGGGCCTTCTGTACTTGGTTATTTGTATATCGTCTCCTCTGTTTGACTGTGAGGTGCTTGAGGACAAGAGCTGGCTGTTATCTTTCTTTGTATCCCTAATGCTACTCACGGTTTATTGACTGGCTTCCCTTTCGTATATGTGTGTGTATGTGAATATATATATATATATATATATATATATACGTATATATATATAATACATGTGTATGTATAAATATATATACACATATCCATATGTGTATGTTTACACACACGTAGACATTTATGTGTACATCTATCTATACCACAACTATATGTGTGTATGTATATATATTTATACATCTTGTGATCTTGTGTATAGATATCATATATATTACGTGTGTGTGTATATATACGTGTGTGTGTGTGTGTATAAGAAGGCTTATAGAAAAAGCCTTCTGATCTCTTTCTGAGTGTGAAAAACTGACATCTTGGTGCTGCTGAGATAGAGCAATATGGTCAGTGCAGGCCCCTAAAGTCTCACGTAATGGATTACAGAGTATCTGCATATGCTCTTTATAACCCATCAAGAAGGGTAAATCTGAGAATCCCCTCTGCTGATGACCTGGCCTTAGAGGGCAACTGTATGTGGTGTGATATGAAGGGGTTACCCCCCAAATATCTTCATCACTTCCTGCCATGGTGTTAGAATTATTCCTACTCGGCAACTTTCCTTCTCAGCTACTACCCAAGTAAAAACAAAAAAGACCCAGGGATTTCTGTGCCTTGTCCGAGGTTACATACGTAGTTAATGGCAGGATTGGGGCTAGAACCCAAGTTTCCTGCCTCCTACCTGGTTGGTTGTTCCTACCACACTTCTAGGGATGGCCCATGGAATGGACTACTGAGGTGGTGTAGGAGTGTTAAAATGAAGAGATGACTAAGCATCAAAAATGGGCCATTGCCCAATTGTATTAAGTCCTCCTGCCTATACTTGGAGTGTTCGTGAGGAGACCAGTGGTTACGGGTAAGAGGAAGTGAGAGATAAGGGGAAGGATAAGGTAATGTCATCCTGTTTTGTTCTCTTTTTCAAGGTAGACTAAAATACTCTTTCCATCTTTTACTGTAACTAAATTAATATAATTTTAGATGGAGAAGGAATGTAGAGATCAACCCCCCCCTTCTTTACAGATGAGGAAACTGAGTTCCCCAGAAGTTAAGTAATTTGCTCAAGGACTCATGGTTAATAGTAAAGTTGAAACCAGGCCCAAGTCTTCTGTGCTTACTTCCTTAACTGTGCAGGGAAAAATAATAAGCAAGCCTCATGAATTTTTTGTTGCTTTTTCTTTAAGTACCACACCAAGCGCTGTAGCAGGGTTCCGTGAACAAAATGAGGTGTTTGTGAAAGACTTTGTAAGCTTTAAAGCGCTATATAAACATTTTTGTTGTGGTTGATGGCCTTTTCTTCTTTCCTGGCTGTAGAGGGTGTCCCAGAAGTCCCAAGGTTATAGAGTAGGAGAACTTGAACTGGAGGGAAGGAAGACAAGGAAATAAGCATTGATTAAGTACCTACTATTTGCCAGGCACTGTGGTACAAACTTTACAAAGAGTGTCTCTTTATTTTTCTGGACTCTAGGTTTTCTTAATCTGTAAAATGATGAAGGGGTTTGGACCAAATGACTTATAAAATTACCCTCAACTTTCAAATCCTATGATTTTGTTGAGATTTTTATTTTCTCTTACAGAATATATTTCTCTAGTTTTTACTACCAAACTCTTTTGGGGGCCTCTCTTTTGAGATCTTTGAGGCAATTTATTAGTAGAAATAGCCCTGGATTTGGAATCAGACAACTCGGATGCAGATCCTTACTCTGACTTTACTGATCCTTTGACCTGAGCCTCGGTTTCAACATTTGCAAAAATGGATATAAAGACCCATTTCACTACCTCTTTCCAAGACCATAACTATCAATCTTGGCCCCTGAGGAAAGTAGCATGAAAGGCACTCTTAATAATTCATGATGTGAAAATAATACCAAAAAAAGGCAATAAGATAGATTCATTGGAGCAGAAGGGGAAAACTTCGGGTATGGGGAAAAACCCTGACACATGAGGCCTGATGTAGGGAATGACCCTGGGAAACTAGCACATAGAGTAAGGGGAGAGGTTGGGGGCAGACAGAGACCTTGGGATAGAATTCCTGTGGTTAGAGGCTTTAGATTATGTGGCTGATGGCCAAGGTTGAGGGGTGGAGGAGAAAGAGAGAGAGAGTGTGTGTGTGTGTGTGTGTTGGGGGGGGTGAGGGTTAAGTCAGTAGGAACTCACCTAGGCTATTGATGCCTGTAGAAAGAAGCACACAATCTGCTAGCTTCTACTTTAATTACTTTTGGTAACTAGGTGCTAATTCATTTATCTACTGCTAAAACAGTGTAAATGGTGACAAAACATAAATGTGACACATTTTTAAATTGTACTGTCTTTTAAAATTCTTATTTTAAATTTCTCTGTCCTCTAAATTTCAGTGACTGGGGCAAAGCCCTGCCTATTTTGCTTTGGTTTTTACCCAGCCTATTACATGGGGTTATTGGAAAGTTCTATAAAATCTAAGTTATTGTTATCTGTCTACTTGTAAAATAAGAGTTTACGTACAAGGAAAAATGTTTATTTATGAATGAAGATATTTAATTTTTAGCAACATAACAAACTAGTCAATTCATCTATAAACTTAAATAAATAAACCAAAAAATACTAGGTCGATAGGGATAGGAATTCCTTTGACCTAGGGAACTCCTTGAGCCAAGCCTGAGCCTGGGGATACACGCAAAAGTGAAATGACTTTTAGTGGACATACATTCTACTGGAGGAAATAAAGCATATGCAGGTAGGCATATACAAAATCCATAAAAGGTGATTTGGAAGGGAGGAGGTCACTAGCACCTAATAGGATTAGGAAAAGTTCCCTATAGAGAGTTGTTTATGAAGGAATCTGAATTCTTGAGGGACCAGTGGGTCCCAAGAATGGCATAAGTTCATGAGTTCATAGATCCAACATTGTAAGGGACCTTAGAAGTCATCTAGTTTAGCCCTCCTCCTTTTACAGATGAGGAAACAGAGGCCAAAATAAATTAAGTAGTTTGCCCAAGGTCACACAATTTTAGATTTGGAAGATTTAAATGTAGTTCCTAAAACTTCAGGGTCTATGTTCTTTCCACTGTATCACATAAGGAAAATGATAAGGAAAATCCTCATATACAAGCAGGGATATAACTCTCCCACAGATTCCCACTCTGCCATTGAGAGGGAAATGTTGTGTTCATCCTTCATTTTCGAAGAAGACCATGACATCAGAGAAATGATGACATGACTTGCACTTGACTTGGTTTTCAGTGAGGGAGGGCTGTGCAGGTCACCAGCCTCACTTCTCCTTCAGAGCCATCTGAATCCAGTGACCAGATATTCATCAGGTTGACTGGAGATGGCCCAGGATGCAATGGGAGACCTTGGCCTTTTAGGGTAAGGCCTTTTTAGGTACTCACTTAAAGTGAGGTAATGCCCATTCATTGAATAAAAAATAGTCAGGGGGATGGCCCCTTTAATAGAAAAGAAAAAAAATAGATAAATCATGCTGGGAGGGGCAGGAGGGAAATGTATTGCCTGAACAACTCCCTATTTTAGGATTGAGTCCCATTTGGAACATATCTCTTGCTTCAAAGCTGCTATTTCCTAATCCTCTGCCCAGCTGCTGTCATCTGCATGTCTCCTGCCCTCACCTGCTGGGCTGCTTTCTCCAGTGAGCTTTGAGCTGCTGAAGTCATTGACTGAGTTGCTCTCTCTGCTGCTTTGCCCTTTACCAATTCTCTGAACTACTGTTTCTAGCTCCTGGTTTTCCAGTAAACTGCTGCTGCTGCTGTTTTTCCTCTTTTTCACATGAGAATGTTGATAGGCCTTTTGGGGAGCCTATTCCATAACCTCAGAGTTATTTTAGCTCTTTCGTGAGTCAAACCAATAGTTAATTCCCACAAGAAGGGAATACTCCAAGATTTTCATGTCTCTTTCCTTTAGCTTCCATTTACATACTAGTTTACATACTAGTGAATTAAATGTAAAGATTTTTCTACAGGGAATATATATAGATTGGATCTCGAGGACTCAGATTGAGAAAGTATCCAGTGATATGTCATTTTATACACCACACATGTGAGTTTTATTAAGAATCCTGGGCTTAGTCAGTTAGCCAACTAACATGTATTGAGCATTGTGCCTAGAACTACGTGATAAGACAAAGACTCTTTGTGTGTATATATGTTTATGTATATCTATAAATATGTTTGTGTGTACACCTGCAAACCTACATACATTCATACATACATATATGGAGAGGGAGAGTTTTATATTCCTGTTCAAGGGGACTTTGGAAGAATCCTGTGGATCTCCAGCTGGAGAAGGACTGGAGGAGGTCAACCAAGTCATGAGTAAGAAAGTACTTCCATGGCATGCCCCACAAGTGGTAGATATCAAGCCTTTGCTTGAAAACTTTAGAGAGAGAAAATCTACCACCTCCTTAGGCAGCCCATTCTACTTAGGGACATCTCTAATTGTTAGGAAATTTTTCTTTGTAGCAAGGCCAAATTTGCACCATATAAATCAGCTATTATTACTTTGGCAAATTCTCTGTAGAACTTCTCTACATCATCTGCTGGGACATAAGCTTCGATTATGACATAATGAAGACGGATTACTGGGCTTGGAATCCAGACACTTGGGATCTAACACAGCTTCAAACAATCAGTTGTTGTCTACGTGACCATTAACAGGTCATTCTCTGGGGCTTAATTACCTCACCTGTGAAATACTAATAATAACCAACATTTACGTAGCACTTACTATGTGCCAAGCGCTGTCCTAAGCACTTTACAGTTATTATCTCATTTGATCCTAATAACAACCCAGGGAGGTAGTTGTTATCGTTAATTCTCATTTTAGAGATGAGCAAACTGAGGCAAACAAGGCTTAGGTGACTTGTCCAGAGTCTAGAACTGCCACATGAAAGAAAAAGGACAGCCAGTTGGAACTGTAGTCAAGTTGTCACCAGACACCTCTCCTCACCTCTTCTGCAAAAACCTAAAACTTCTTTATAAGTGAGTAGATTTGCATGGCCTCCCCCAGACCAAGGCTCCTCATTTGCAGAAGAGTATTTGTGCTACCTGCCTCAAAAGATTATTGTAAGAAAACCATTTTATAAACTTGCAAGTGTGGCTATATAGATGTGAGCTATGATTATAATGATTATTAACTAATCATGTTAATTATCATGTTCATCAGATTAGTCTTCCTAACAGCACCCTTCAAGAAAATCCCTGCACCAAGTCTAGACTCCACCCCTTGGTGACAAAGTAGTATATACTCTTGGTGCATAATATGAAATACATTTTCAAATGAGATCAATGTAAAACAAAATGGTTTTACTTGACTCTTCTTATTTTTTATTAGAGAAGGCTTTTTTTTGGCTTAGAGGATAATAAAGAAAGAGGTAAGAGGGTAGGGACAGTGGTGCAATAAAAAAAGGGGAGAAAGAAAAGTGTTATCAGTGAAACATTTTAAAAATATACAAGAAACCAGAAGGAAATTCAGAAGGGAACAGAGATAAGTAAGGTAATATTGGTTCTCAAGTTAAATGTAACCTAGAAACATATGTTTATGTATAAAAACAAGCTGCATTCAAAAAAATCATAGTTTCATATATAAGCCTCTGTTTCTGGCCTTGTTTATATGTACAAATGTTGATATTTGCTAATGATTCTGTAGTTCATAATAAAAATGCGTCACCTTTCCAGCTAGATAAAACCTGTAAGAGTTTCTGCTTTGCTGACATCATCTTCAAGAACCTAAGATTCTTGGTTTAAGATGGTATGTCCAATTATACATTTCAGCTGTATCAGATATTTGCTATATAACTTGGGTTTGGGAAAGTGGACTTTATCATTATGTCCCATATAACTTTTTTTCCTTAAAACAACACAATTGGCAAGTAGTCTTTTATTAGTAAAATATTTATTGCATTCTTTCCAGTGCAAACCTAGAATTGGAGACTATCCAAAAAGTTAAAGAATGGGCAACATGCAGTACTATAAAACTTGAAAGAAACCGGAAAAATGCAAACTTGAAAGACAATCGAAGGAAAGGCTCCAGGAAAGTCATTTTTTTTAAGAAGGGCAAAATTCAAAGCTTCCTTAGAAGTAGAAGCCCTGAGAATATCCAAAATAAAGACAGTTAAGTCAAGTGCTAAGAAAATGAATCAGGCAAAGGCAGACAAGTATCAAACGTACAAGCGTTCATGGAGTGAGAGAGTGAAAACTGCCTGTGAAAGAACAGAAAAGGTAAAGAGTAGGCTAGGATTATACCTCCTCTACTTTCTCATTGCAAAGAGTAAAGGATACACCCTATAAACTCCAAAGAGTAAAGGATACACCCTATAAACTCCAGGCTAGTTAGCTTGACTTCAAATCTTTGCAATATTTTAGTACTTGCTATTAAAAGGATGGTTACTGAATCCCTGTTTCAGTCCCAGGGTGGGGAAGGTACCTGAAATGAATTGGGACTTAGGAGAAAGGGGTCACATTACAAGTGTATGTACCAGGAGTCAATACCCAAGTATTGCTAAGAGCAGCCAGGTCCAGATCAGTGCCAAGACACCTTCAGGCAAAAACTTCACCAGCCCCCCCCCACACACACACATACATATTACTTGGCTTTTTAGCTTTCTTTTAAGTCTTTCTGTCTCCAAGTTCAAAAGGAAAAGATTTGGCTTATGAGCTGTATATGTATTAATGCACTCTGGAAATTAATATTAATAACACATGCTCTCTTGGAGACTCTGTCCCTCACCCAGCTTAGACTGGGAAATATTTCCTCTCATGTTAGGTTTGGCTTTTCATAAATTTGCTTTACTTATTCATGGTTAGACAAATTTATGTTAGATGTCCATCTAAGTTTTGTTTGCTTTTTTAAAACATATAACCGCTTCAAATAGCATGGAAATGAAACGCAGTTATTAAAGGAAGAATTCCTTCAGCCAAAAGGAGACATACAGTTTTCACCTCTTGTCTACAACACTCAGAAAGGAGGAAAATGGGCAGTGATCAAAATGACCCCCCAACCAATGCCTGGAATGGAAGGTATTATGGACTGAATTCATGCATCTCACTGATTTCCATATCAGCCCTCTCTGCTCTCAGTCCCTTGCTCTAGTGCTACCTAGTCCATCTACACCTGAACATCTCCACTTCCCTGTTCTTGGCCACCGTTGTTTTTCAGTTGCACCCTCTGTGCCATTACTCAGCTCTCCATTTAGATGGTCCAGAATGAAGTTCCAGATGGACAGTACTCTATACTGACCCCACTTTAGTGCTCCCTGACTTAGGCTTGCCTTTGTGGCTTCCAGTTCTCTATAGAAGTTCCTTCTAGGTCAAAAGCCACAAACACTTGGAAATTCCTGCCGCCCCACAGGCAGACAAGTTCTGTCCCACCAAGTCTGCATTGTAATGACTCCAGGGGAAGGCAATTTGGTCTGAGGTAGCAGCTATGCCTAGAAAAGGCTATACCCTCATGATTGCGTGAGTTAGCATGACCTCATCATGAACAGGCCATGAAATGAATTGAGGTATATCGATGTAAGAAGATACTAGAATGCCATTGAATCAGCAAGTGTGAGAAATATAAAGAAATATGAGAAGACTTGTATGAAGCAATGAAAAAAGAAAGAAGGAAAAAATATTGCCAATGGAATGTAATAGCCCTAACTATGACCATGTAAGAAGAAAATTGAAGAATGAATAGACAAAAAAATCTTGATGGGGACTTAGAGAAAGTAAATGAAAAGTTATCATCATATTTGATGCATTTAAATTATTACTTTTGAAGTAAATAGTCACTAACCAAGTTTAGTTAGCTGTGATCTTCAATAATAAGTTTTAAATTTAATATCTTTTAACAAAGAACAGTTCATGCCAAACTAAGTTTATTTCCTTTTTTTTTTTTTTTGGATAGGATTACTAGACTGATACATCAGTCTAATAATAGATATAGTTTGCATAGCTTTTACTAAAACATTTTACCAAGACTTTTATGCTATCTTTGTCACACAGTCACAAATGAAAACTACTCAGACTTGAGAACCAGAGAGTAAATTAAAGGTGCAAAAATCTACTAATCACCTCCTGAAAGGATTTTCACAAAGAAAAGTCCAAGGATTGTCATAACCATAGCCAAAACGGGAGCTATGTCAAAGGAATAATAATTCAGGCATCTAGAAAAAAGCAGTTCAAGTATCAAAGAATTATAGTATCACAAGATTTAGCAGAATCTTTTATAAATGAGATGAGATCTGGGAATGCAGTATTTCAAAAGGCAAAAGGTATAGATTTGCAACAAAACATCACTTACTCTGCAAAGTTGGATTAATCCCATCATGCAACTGGATCTTTAATGGAGTAGAAGACTTCAGCCTTTTCCGAGGAAAAGACTAATGCTGAGTAGGAACTTTGAAATACAAAAATGAGAGCCTAGAGTAATCTAAAAAGGTAAGTGGATTTGAGCGATTGGAAGGAGCTGTGCGGTGATGTCATGGAACAGTCCAACAAGTGAGAAGAAGTTAAGTGGCCTTCCTGCCAAGGAGGCCAATATCAAATGACCCCAGTTCTTTTGCTTCTACAAGGAGAGGCTAACATGGTGTCCTTTAGAAGACAACAGGGGTAACAAGAACTGGTTCTGTCTTCAGACAGCCTCTGAGTTGCTCAGTCAATGAATTTGAAATGGGTGAGGGGAGAAGCTGTGTTTGTCTTGAGGCCACAGAGGGGGCTTGAGAAAGAGTCCCTAGACAAAGGAACTGATTCTTCATGTATCCTGTGGAATAGCTGAACAAGTTGTGGTATGTGAATGTAATGGAATACCATTGTGCAGAAAACCTGCAAAGACTTGCATGAACTGATCCTGAGTGAACTGAGCAGAACCAGGAGAACACTGTACACAGCAAAAGCAACATTGTACAATGATAAAGAGACTTTATCTCTTCTCAGCAGTACAATAATCCAGGACAATTCTAAAACAGTCATGATGGAAAATTCTAACTACATCCAGAGAAAGAACTACGGAATCTAAATGAAAATCGAAGCATACCATTTTCACTTTGTTTTTTTCTTTTTCATGGCTTTTCCCTTTTGTTCTAATTCTTCTTTTGCAACATGACTAATGTGGAAATATGTTTTACATGATTGTACATGTGTGGCCTTCATCAGATTGCTTGCTGTCCTGGGGTGGGGGGAGGGAAGGGAAGGAGAGAGAAAAATTTGAAACTCAAAATTTTACAAAAATAAATGTTGAAAACTATCTTTACATATAATTGGGAAAAAAATACCTTTAATGAAGTGAAAAAAAAATATCTCTGACTAAAAATGTGATGAAATTGCAACATAAGCCCAGGGAGTTTCCTAGTCAGCTCCATTTCTCTAAGGACCCACTCAGTCTTTTAAGATTGTCTTTTAAAGTGTCTTATATACACTGCCATCTACTACTCTGGCTGAAGCCCTTCCAATAGGAAAAAGAACCAGGGATCACTCGGGTGGTGGTGCCCTTCTCTGAGACATTCACAATCTTCATAAGACACAGGATCCATGAAGAGCAAGATCTGGGCTTTCTCCTCCATATTATGACTGTATTCTTTGCTGCTTTAGCTATGACTCCAGCTTAGTTCCAACATCTCAAATCAGAGTCTCTGTAATCCTTCTCTTGTCTTAATCTCACTGATCTAGTTCTTTTTATCTCTGTCTATATCTGCTCTGCCTTTGGAATACAACATTGGAGAACTTGGCTCAGGTACATCACTCAGTCATTCTCAGATGTGATATTGATCAGATGTTTTTTGTCTTACATAGGGAACCATCTTCAATGATAAGGGAAAGAAAGATTTTATCCTTGGTGGGTGGCAATGAGGATTTGTATACTTTGTATAGGGAGACATCATCAATGACAGACCAAAGTCCTATTCAGTGGATGATCCAGAAAAATGCCAGAATACCCATTCACTAAATTAGAATTGTAGAATTTCACAGCTGGAAAGGAAAATTAGGGACTATCTGGTCAAAAAACAGAGACCCAGCAAGGTGAAATGACTGTCCTAAAGCTATGTGGCAAAAACCAGGATACATCATCAAGACTACTGGTCTCTGCTCTTTCTACTAAAAGAAATCATTTAGGATCATGGAGCTGAATGGGACCTTAGATAATATCTAGACTAACCCCCTCATTTTCAGATAAACTGAGTCCAAGAAATGGAGAATGAGAGTATGTTACAGAATTGGTCATATAGTCAAGAAGTTGTTGTTCAGTTGTGTCCAAGTCTTCGTGACCCCATTTGGGGTTTTCTTGACAGAAATACTAGAGTAGTTTGCCATTTCCTCTCCCCTTTTCCCTCTTAAATGATCTTGACGGTATCTTTGATGCCATTTCTTATATAAAATCATCATTGGTTGTAATATCATAGCATCTCTATTAGATCTACTTCACATATGTTTTTCCATTGCCCTTCTGGTCCACCTGCAATTCAAATTCTTCTGACATTCTAGTGTTTCATAATTTGTATATAGTGCATTACACAAAGAAAACTAATATTTAAAAGATGGGTTTTTGTGGAAGCTGGCAGATTGGGACCGATAGCCTATGATCACTGCTTTGAGTGGTATGACTCCAGCTCCCCCAGTAAACCCAGAGACTGAACATTGCCCCTCCCTCAGCTTCTTGCTAGATAGCACAGTCAGAATTAAGTTTCCTGGGGCCCCAGCCTCCCAGTCCTCATTCCCTATCAGGCCATTTAGAAAATGCTCTCATTTCCACTGATCTCAATTGTGTAACCATCTTCCCCTATATATGGCAGGGCAGTCTTGTATTAGTGTGATGGAGGCTCTTTGTCTAAAATTCTATAAGTCTGAGCCCCAAGGAATCTGGGCCTTTGAGTAGAGGGAAATACTGCTGCAAGGCTGTATATCCCAAGTCACCCCCTACCATGTGCTGCCCTTGGACTAAAGATGGTAGAGACCATGCCCTCCAACTATTCCCTGTTGGTTTTTGCTCTGCTCCTCCTCCTCCTCCTCTTGTGAGTAGCAATAACATTCTGTTGACTGATGTACATATATGGCATTGCTGCTCTTTATCCAAACCACTCTCTGTCCCTTTTTATTTGAATTCAGAATAAAAATTTAATTTAGTTTGTAAAGACTATTATGCATTTTCCTATGTGATGTAGCAATGTGAAATATGTGATATATGATACAGCAAAATTTTGTTCTCTATAAATCTGGGTTCAGCTGACTGCCCCTAAATAGCACCTGACTAGATTCTACATCCTGATGAAATAATTCCATAGTTTGTCCATCTAATTGTATATTCTAATCTATATATAGGGAACTTAGCCAAATTTATAAAAATATGAGCCATTATCCAGTTGATAAATGGTCAAAGGATATAAACAAGCAGGTTTCTTTTTTTTTTTTGGTTTTTTCCATGTAAATATTTTTATTTAGTTTGTTAAATATTTCCTAATTACCTATAAAAAATTTTTGACATTCATTTTTTAAAATCCTGAGTTTTTAATTCTCACCCTCCCTCCTGCTCCTTCTCCACCCATGGAGAAGGCAAACACTTTTTGATATCAATTATACAAGTAAAGGCATGCAAAATATATTTCCCTATTAACTGTGTTGCAAAAGAAAATACAAACAAATTAAGAAAAATGAAGCAAAAAAGAGTATACTTCAGTCTGCCTTCAGAATTCACCAGTTTTGTCTCTGGAGATGGAGAGCATTTTTCATCCTGGGTCCTTTGGAATTATCTTGAATTATTATCTTGGTCAGAGTAGCTAGAACTTTCACAGTTGAGCGCCCTTACAACATTGCTGTTGCTCTGGACAATGTTCTCCTGGTTCTGCTCACTTCACTTTGCATCGGTTCGTTTAAGTCTTCCCATGTTTTTTCTGAAACCATATCACAATAGCACAATAGTATTCCATCAAAATCATATACCACAACTTGTTCAGTCATTCATCAGTTGATACACATCCCTTATATTTTTGGACATACAGGTTCTTTTCCTGTTCCTTTGATCTCTTTGGGATACAGATGGAGTAGTGGTATTTCTGGATCAAAGGTATGCACAGTTTTGTAGCCCTTTGGGCATAGCTCCCAAGTGTTCTCCAAAATGGTTGGATCAGTTATGTAGATAGACAAACAGAATCACAGTATCATGGGGGTTAGGGACACAGAGTTCCCAGAATCTGGAAAATCCACTTAAAATTTTTTTGGCCCTCCTTCTTCCACAGAAAAAGTCTGAATTATTTCTTTTTCTTTTTTTTTTAATTTTATTTTTCATTTTTAACACAGTTTATAACAGATAGAACAATTCAAGCTTTTGATCAGGTGGTACTTCTTTTTAAAGCATTTACAATATGGACCACAAAAGAATTTTTTTTTAAACATTAACCAATGGAGACACAAATAATATTTATGTTGCTAACTTTACAAGCTCTTGGCCTAATTGTCTCCACAGTATTACTAAGAATTAAAGGACCCTAACTTAATGTTGTTGGTCTAAAGTCCTATGCCTAATAGCTTAATTTTAGGCTTAATCTCGGATGTTCCCCTACCCATAATCTATAATTGAATAGATCTGGTATTAAGCTTACAAACCTTTTGACTATAGGAAATTGCCACCAAGAGTAGGGACATTGCAGGGTTACAATGCCTCACCAACTTCTTGTCAATTCCATGCAGAATTAGATTGTCCATTTGCATTCAGTTAGGCTTAAAGTCTGCCAGGTGTCAGTGGGGAAAATGAGTCAGGAGAATCCTACCTCAGCCCAAGCTTATTTCTTTTTCTTTCACTGGGTGTTTACAGCATCTTATTTTAAAATTGGGATTTAAGTATTTGGTCATAGGCTCTGTATCGGCTGCCACTTCTGCAAAACTCTCCCAAATTCCCATTTAATTGCTTATGCTGACTTGTGACATATCAAAATCCTGATGGGGAAATTCTGGATGTGGAAGAGATAACTGTATTCTTTCCCATATGGAGCTAAGAATCTATTAGTATTGTATAGATAGGCTTTAAAATTCTACAGAGACAACCCTGCCCTTCCCCATATGGTTTTGGAATGATATCACTCATCCAACATTGTAAAGTAGGTACTTTTGAGGGTGGTTAATAGCTTGGACAGTTAATAACTAAAAGTTCCTGTGCAGCCATTTTTCAGGTAGAGTGGGAGGGTGTGGAGTTACAATTCAAAATCTCCTCTTTTCTGATGCAATTAAACACTGCTTCTCAAGTATACAATCCAGCGGAACTTTACCTAAGCCGAGGCACCAACACACATAATGAGGGCTTTCCGCCTTGCCTTTCATTGTCTGCAGCGGGGTGCACTCAGGAGCCCAACTAGAAGAGGAACAGCTTTGTTTCCTTGTGTCTGTGGAGCTCTCGAGGGCCAAGCTGATCAGCCCCATATGCTCAACTAAAAGACTCCTTCCCTCCAGATGGTCATCCATCAAATTATCCACTTGGGGAGAACTTCCACATCCACAGCACTAAGATCAAGACAGTACCTGGCAACACTTCATCAGACTCTTGACTCCCCTGAGTGACCAGGATTCCAGGCCAGGTGTCCTGCAGGCCAGTCAGTAATCACTAGTTGAATGGCTTCCCTAGGCTACTATGGAACTGAATTGTTATAGTTTTCCTAAAAGCTATCCCAACATCTAGCTGATCTTTTCAAAGATTGGCATTTACCTACTCAATCTCCCATGGCATCTAGGGCCAGTTGGCTTGCTCTGATGACTGTGGAGAAAAGAGTAAGGCTGATAACTTTGCACAGTCCTACCTCATTTACCTCTCAATTCATCAACGTCACCCTCCTGATGTCCTTGGTCCTCTTCAAGAACAAAGGCCTGAATGACAAGAGCTCAAGAACTTCAGCCTGCCCTTAGAGAATAAATATTCAGGTAACAGAACCTTCTGCTGTGTGACTCTGGGCAAGTCACTTAACCCTGTTTGCCTCAGTTTCTTCATTTGTAAAATGAGCTGGAGATGGAAATAGCAAACCACTCCAGTATCTTTGCCAAGAAAATCCAAATAGGGTCATGAATAATCAGAAACTAATGGACAACAGTCAGACTAAATTGGGAGGAATTACTTTCCTGGGGAGTCTTAAGAACCTTGGGGGTTAGGAAATAATCTAATACTATGGGAGTAAAGTGAATGATGCTCTGCTTTTGTGTGTGTTCATCCTTAGTTGCTGAAGAAGACCACGTCATCAGAGAAATAATGATATGACTTGCACTTGACTTTGTTTTGAGCGAGGGAGGGTTGTGCAGGTCCCCAGCCTCACTTCTCCTCCAGAGCCATCTGAATCCAGTGACCAGATATTCATCAGGATGACTGGAGATGACCCAGGATGAGGCAGTTGGGGTTAGGTGACTTGCCCAAAGTCACACAGCTAGTGAGTGTCAAGTGTCTGAGGTGAGATTTGAACTCAGGTCCTCCTGACTCCTGCACTGGTTATCTATCTACTGCACCACCTAGCTGTCCCAAGCCTGCCTTTACTCTTCCAGAGAAAGAAAGAGAGTAGAGAGAGAGGCAGCTAGGTGGTGTAGTGTATAGAGTACTGGGCCTTGATGCAGCAAGACCTGCATCAAAGGTGACCTCGAATACTTAGGAGCTGTGTGACCTTGGTTAAGTCACTTAATCTCTGTTTTCTTTTGTTTCCTCATCTGTATAAATGGAGATAATAATAGCACTAGCTTCCAGGATTGTCATGAGGATCAAGTGAAAAAATTTTTGTAAACAGCACTTAGTAGGGTGCTATATAAATGCAGAGAAAAGCCAGCAACATATTGCCCTCAGGTTCCTCAGGGTTCTAGGTATAACTCTGAGGAGCTACCTCGATTTTTCTCTATTACCATCAGCTCAAGCCCCCATTCTTGGGTTTTCTCCCCAATTTTCAGCCTCCAGTGAATAGCACTCTAGCTATATTTAAATAATTAACTCCCTTTCAGGGGCTGTTTGCTATAGAGTTATCACAAGAATTGAAGCACCATCATTACGGCCTCCCCATCCCCCAACACTTAGAGCCAATCTTCCCCATGCCCCCTCAGTCTGTGAGGAGATTAAACTCAGATTTAATAGAATTTGGGCCGCCATGTTCTGGAGTCAGCCCTTTGTTACTGCTGAGCTTGAAGCAAATCACTTGAGACTTCACTCTTCACCATCTGGCTTCCAGCAAATCCTGGTTTGGGCTACAGTTTCCAAACTCTGCTGGCTCAGCCTCATGACCTTCTGAAGCTCCCAAGGTCACAGCCATTGTTAATCTCCTTCCCCCAAATGGGGAAGAACCAGACAAACAGGCAAAGAACCAGGCCTTTACTCACAGACCAAACTCACAAACCAAGACAAGTCAGCAAGCATTAACCATCTACTGTATTCCAGGCACTGGTCTAGGTCAAAGAATACAGGTAAAACCAGTCTCTGCTCTCCTGGAACTCCGAATCTAAGGGGGAGATAATATGAAATAACATCTACAGGATTAAATTGAAGATTATCTCATAGGGAAAGCAATGAGATTATTGAGGACTCTGGGAAAGACTTCTCAAAGAAGATGGAGATTTCACCGAAACTTGAAGGAAACTAGGAAATCCAAGAGGCAGATCCCAGGTTGGGAGATGGCAAGGAACAACACGGCGGCCAGTGTCACAGTCATGTCCAATACATGGGTGGGGAAAGGTAGGAGACGGCCAAGTTATGAAATTTTCTGTGATTCAGGAGGTGAAAGGGAGACAAAGGAGGACCTTGTCAGACCTGAGCAAAGATGAATTGTAATGACAGAGACTCAAGGCAGACTATAGCAGTAGTGCAGGTGTGCAGTGATAAGGATCTACACTAGGGTGGTGGCAATATCGGAGAAGATAAGGGGTGTGTATTCTTGTCCCTCATCTCAAAGAGGATCATGACTTGGAGGTGATGTCTTGGCTTACAAGTGAATTCAATTTAAGTGAGGCAGGGCTGTGTAAAGTCATCAGCTTCACTCTATCCTCCAGTCATTGGAGTCCAGTAGCAGGATGTAGGTCAGGAAGACTGGCCATGACCACAGATCCAGTGGCAGCCGTCGGCCTTTTTAAGCTAAGGTCTTTCCCAGGTCTCAATTGGTCTAAGGCAAAGTGCATTC
Organism: Bettongia penicillata ogilbyi; assembly: GCA_023548195.1. Classification (NCBI taxonomy): domain Eukaryota; kingdom Metazoa; phylum Chordata; class Mammalia; order Diprotodontia; family Potoroidae; genus Bettongia; species Bettongia penicillata. The sequence continues at coordinate 1,541,735 of JAJHZJ010000281.1, forward strand.
AATAATTAAAGGCTAGGTAAGAACTGAGGCAAAAGGTGGCCTAGATTGCCTTCACAGAAGAATCACTCTGGGAGGGGAAGAACCTCAGAGTTTGTGGCCAGAACACAAACAGTTGCCATTTACCCTCACTCTGAGCCATCTGAACTCAAACGATGGGCAAGGGAAGCTTGGGCTAGAACCTATTACTGGTCAGTCAGTGAAAGCCAGAGTGATTTGGGTTAAAGGCCTTGTCCAATGGCTTCATTTGAATCACAATTGGCTTTATCAAAGCCCGGTTTTTCAGAGCTACAGTTCAAGAGATCATAAGTGAAAATTGTATGAGACAAAAAAGTTAGTGGCCCCAGTTTTCTGGAGAAAATAAATATAGAAGAAAGAAAAAAAAGTCTATCGCCCAAACCCCAAGACACCTTGAGAAGGACGGATGGGTATGACTCTCCATGAGGACAGAGGGAAAAGAGAAAAGGAAGGAGGGTTGTATGTTGGAGATCTTAGGGAGGTAGAAACAACAGGACTCAGCAACTGATTGGATAAGGAGGAAGGGGCAGGCACAGTGAGAAAAAGTGAGGAGCTGGAATAGTGGTTAGCAGCCTCTCCTCTATCTACATCATTGATTCTCTCACCAGAACACAGCCAGGCAGAGAAAAGAAAAGATCAATCAAGTAGGGGGCCATGCTCTGGCTGGCTAGTTTGCTTTGGCTATATAACCCATCATCTGTGTGACTCATCTTGTGGTCAGCAGACTGGAACCAGCTGTTTGGGGAATCATGCTCCAGACTGGGAAGCAGAGTACTTCCTTTATGCATCATCATGCATTTCCGGAAGCAGGCTCCCCAGCCTCTTCCACATGAGGGATACCTACCCTGTCCTCTCTACCCACTCCCCTCTAGCCATTACAAGAGCAAAAATTGGAAGACTATAGAAAATATATGGGAGTGAGGTCAGGAGTACCTACTAATGATATGCTTTGTGAATAACCAAAGTCATACGAATATGCGAGAATACCTTGAAAAAAATCCAGGTAGGAAACAGTATCTGGAAATTGGTTCACAGTCCTCCATCTGAGGAGGAGTTATGTAATAAAATTGCAGCATTAATGAGTGGAAATGGTGACTCAGATTCAGTGGGTTTAAATGTCATCTCTAGGCAGGAGATCTTCAGTCCTGCCTCGGGAAATATCCTGTTGGATATTTCAAAATAGGAGTCTTGGACACATCTTAAATTCAATATATTGAAAATGGAATTTGTTATCTTTTCCATGAAATCCTCCCATTTTCCAAACTTTCCTCCTTCCATCATGGTCTTTCAAGTTTTCTGGGTTCCTCATCTTGGCATCGTCCTTCATTCCATCCATTTCATCAGTTGTCAGATCCTGCCATTTTTACTTTCCCAGCATTCTTCAAGTCTGAATCCTTCTCTCCATTCTAGTAGCTATCACTTTCATTTAGGGCCTTAACCTCTCATGTAGTTTAGGGCAACAACCTCCAACTTGGTCTCCTTGCCTCCAGTCTCTCTCCATTCTAGTTCATCCTGTAAAGATTGCTTGCCGCTAACATGCACAGATCTGACCACATCAGTCATTTCCACTCAGTTGGCTACAGTGGCTTCCCATAGCCTCAAGGAAGCACGTCAGTTTATCTGAATAAGGACACCACAGGCTCATTGGGCCCAACCTGTCTCCAGCTTATGTCTCTAACCTCATTATACATTACCACCCCTACCACACTGTGAAGTCCAGCAATAATGGTCTTCCCTGTTCCTCAGAATATTAGAATATTCCATTTCCCATCTCTTCATCTTTGCACTGGCCATCCCCCAGGCCTGGAATGCACTCCCTTTTTATCACTGCCTCTTTTTTTCCTTTAAGAAGCTGCTGAAGCATCATTTTCCTGGTCCCCCTCTCCCCCAATCACTAGTGCTCTCCCTCTCAAACTGCCTTTCATTTAACTATGTTTTGTGTGTTGATTTATTACTTCATGTGTTTTATATATATACATATATACATACATACGTATATACATATATGTATGTGTATGTATACATATGCATATGCATACAGGATACCCCAAAATCTTAGTTTAAACTATAGTAAATATAATGTATACCTTGTGTATGTACTTGTCTCTTCCATTAGGATATAAGCTTCTTGAGGATTTTCTCATTCTTTGTACTTAACACAATGACTGGCAAATAGGAATCAATCAATCTAAAGCATTTATTAAGCACCTACTATTTACCAGATGCTGAGCTAAAAGCTGGGAGTGCAAAAAGAAGCAAAAGCCAGGTTTTGCCCTCAAGAAACTCACAATTCAATGGGAGAGACAACAAATAAACAGATACAAACAAAATACAGGATCAAAAGGACATAATTTACAAAGGGACAGCTCTGGAATTAAAAGGGATTGAGAAAGGCTTCTTGTAGAAGGTAGAATTTCAGATGGGACTTAAAGGAAGCTAGGGAGGTCAGTGGGTGGAAGGGAGGTGGCAGAGCATTCCAGGCATGGGAGATAGCCTGAGAAAATGCCTAGAGTCTGGAATTGGAGCATCTTGTTTGTAGCACAGCCCAAGATGCCAGTGTCATTGGAATGAAGAGTAAGGTGTACGAAGCCTGGAAAGGTAGGAGGAAGCTAGGTTAGGAAGGGCTTCCAATGCCAAGCAGAGCATTTGGTATCTGCTCCTGGAGACAGTAGGGAGACGCTGGAGTTTATTGAATAGTACATGATCAGACCTTCAATTTAGGAAAATCACTTTAGTTCCTGAATGAGAACGGATTGAAGTGAGGAGACACTTGAAGCAGGCTGACCCACCACTGGGCTATAGCAGCGATCAATGCCTCAGGAGATGAGGACCTGAATCAGATCACTGGCTAGGTCAGAAGGGGACATACTCTTGAGATGTTAAAAGGGTGAGGTCAACGGTCCTTGCCAATAGTTTGGAAATCAACCATGAGAGGATATAAGAAATTTAGGCTATTACACTAGTAGTAGGCACTTATTAAATACACGATTTATTGAGGTAGGAGATTTTTTTGAAGTTCATCTGAACGACACCTCCTGCACTACAAGACCTGACAGTATATTTGTCGGTAGAATGGATGACATTCTACAAACAGTGAGTGAGACAACATCCACCATCTGGACCACTGCATTCCCTTAGTACCAGATAGGTACTGAACACAGTGTCTGCCTCCTATCCCCAACCCCTGCCCACTGGTTTTGTTCCCAGCCCAGGCCCTTGCAGCTCTCATCCAGGAGAGCTACTCTTGTGGAGAATGAGACCTAGCAACCACTTCTGGCATTGTTGAAGCCCCTGCCTCCTCCTTCGAAACCATATCTCCTGAAAACCTAAAAAAGTAAGCTCCTGACATCAGAGTCCTTGGCACCGTCAACTGATCTGACATAAGAAACATGATTTTATCAGGGGAAATGATATTTTAAAAGATTCATTACCATCTTCTTTCTTGCGGCATCCTAAGGACTATGGAACTTTTTCATCTGATTTGTAGCGGAAAACTCATGTGTTGTTTCCCCTGAGGGCACAGGCTGTCTGCTCTTTTCTGCTTGCATACTCAGAACTTAGCACAGTGCTGACATATAAGCATATTTTTTTACTCATTTATACAAAAATAAAGGGAATCTCTGAATCAATAATTTTCCCTAATATTTTGACGTTATTTTATCTGTTATTCTTTCCTTTGTTACTTATTTGAAATCTGTTTTTCATCAGTTTTTCAAAATGCCTTAGGGCATTTGGTCACTTGCAGAAATTATTTTTGCCCAACTTTACAATATCCCCAACAGTTAATACTGGGCATCTACCCAGGGTTTCTCTCTTCATCATTAACAACAGGAAAGGCATTTTTCTTATTTCTCATTCATCTGAATAAGGAAACCACAAGTGCATTGCCTAGTTATTCTAGAAACTGTTTATTTACATAACCAAGCAAATTCTAGAATACAAACAATGAACACATAAGTGCCAGTTAATGAATGCCACACTGCCTGGTGCTTCTCCCAGTCTGAGCACAGGGACACTAATGCAGAAATTATAGCTTTTAACTCATCTTTCTTGGTTTCAAGTCCTTTTTATGACATAAATACCCTTTCTAGTTTCTCTATTTTTCTCTTTTCAAACTCACAGAATCAGAATATGAGAGTTAGAAGGGAACCTGGTCTCCATCTTGACCAACCCATGCCCATAAGAAATCCTCACCAGTAGTTTTCCAGCCCATTTAATTTCTTTGTCTATATCTCCATTTTTCCCTTATTCTAAAGGCCACATGTGGCCTCAGGGTCATAGGTTCCCCACCCTGGTCTAAAGAGATTGAGGGACTTGCCTATAAGTATTAAGTGGTAGAACAAGGATTTATATCCAGGCCATCTGACTCAAATACACCATTGATTGCTATTAATGTCCATTTTGTAATGTTTATTCAATTTTTTATTATGGAACAATTCCTCTTGCACATAGCCTGTGAACCAACAGTTGATTTTATGAAAGAATTTCAAATGAAAATCCCTAAAAGCCTTCTGTTTAATGTCAAAACCCACTTTAAAAAGCCAGCTACTCTTCCTGCACATAGATCCAGGTAGGGAAATAAATTGGAGCAACATGAATGCCCAGATTCCATGTGAGGGGACCTCCTGGGAGCTTTGGGTCCATCATTTGACCATATGTGAGTCAGTAATGAGTTGAATTCCCTGAATGTCTGCTGAGCCAAAATTCCGTGTTTATACTAACGGTGCAACTTGCCCCTTAAATAACCATTCTCTTCCTTCCCTCTTTGAAGCATCTGAGGATGACTCTGAGCTAGCCATTGGGTCTTGTAGGAGAAGAGCAATTGCCTAACCCTCACTTAGCCATACATGATGAACTCAGGTCTCACCTAGACAGACAGGTGCCTGAAATAGAGTTACCTTTCTGTGTCTCCTTACTTTTTGTACAAAGCTTTATCAGAACCTACAAAGCCTGGAGGTCTGCAATTGCTGTGGTGGAGTCTCCCACCAATAAGGCAGGAGGTGTAGTATCCTTAAACAGGGAAGAGAGTAAAGACCTGGGCTGCATCCAAGGAGAAGTCTGCACTGGAGAGATGCCACCTGAAAGATCAAGTGTGAACAATGAAAAAGGAAATATAACATGATTAATCCTGTAACATTTGCTTATGTTCCAATTATACTTAAATGTTGGTCTTCCAGCTGACTCTACCAGGAGTAATGTTAAGCTACTGAATTCTCTTCTAATCATGCTGTGATATATGCTGTGATTCTTTTCTGCAAATCATTCCTCTCTGGATGGGTAAATAAAAAGAATTGTCTTATATGTGATTCATAAGGTACATTGAGTACTTCTGTTACTTGCTCCCTTTCTGGGGAAACCCCTTAGACTTTCAAACCCATAACTATTTTTAGAGTTGTTAACTAGAGTGAGCAACTTTCCCCTGGACCTGAAGTGATGATGATGATGAGCCTACTTTCTCTGTTGAGAAGTCAGGTTCTGCTCAGCAATGAATTTACTATATAGGTGTCGAAAACCCTGTATTCTGAGTAAGAGAACCCTATGCCTTTCTTGTAACCTGAATCCTTGTGAGTCCCAGCAGTAGCTACTTCTAGTCACTGTACTAGAAGAGGAAGAAATATATTTAATAGTTTTATGAATATTCTGCCCTGCCCTGGAACTGAAAACCTCTGTCAAGAGTTTCTGATAGGGAATTTAATCACTATTTTTTAAAACACCTATACACACACACTCACAAACACATACACACATATATATGCACATATATTCATATATGTGCATATATATGGTATGTATAGAAAAAGTATTTTCTCTCTCTTCCCATTCCTAGATAGGGGGATAAAACAAAATGCTTATAACAAATGTAATGAGTCAAGCAAAGCCATTGACAGAATTCTCGTTCTGCATTTTAAGTTCATCACTACAGGTCCTCTTGAATTATCAGATCAGAATTCTTAAGTCTTTCAAAGTTTTTTTAACTTTACAATGTTGCTGTTACTGTATAACTTGTCCTTGTTCTGTTAAGATCTTATACCAGTTTATACAAGTCTTCCTAGTGTTTCTGAAACTGTCTCTCTCATTACTTTCTATAATGAAGTAATATTCTATTACACTCACTCACATAAAATAATGTGTTCAGGCATTCCCCAATTGAATAATACTTCTTTGGTTCTCAGTTCTTTGCTAATCCTAAAAAAAAAAAAAAAGCTGCTATATCTTTTTTTTTTCAGTACTGGTATCATTGGTTCAAAACTTATGCAGTTTAGTGAATTTTGGGGAACAGTAAGTACCAAACTACCTTATATAATGGTTGGACTCATTCATAGCTCTGTATTAATGCTGTATTAATATGCATGTTTCAAATCAATAAATACTTATTAAGTGCCTATTATGTGCCAGGCTCTTGGCTAAGTGCTAAGAATACAGAAACAAAGTAAGAAAGAAAAAATCTTTATTCACAATGACCTTACATTCTAATGAGGGAGATGTAAACCAGTACATGTAAAAATATATACAAGGAATATCTTCATAAATATAAGCTATTCAAACCAACAAAAGACCAAATAGAGATTTTAAATAAGTTAATCTCAGAAGAAGAAATAGAACTAGCTATAAAGGAACAACCAAAAAAAAAAAAAGCTCCTGGCCCTGATGGATTCACAGGATCATTCTTTCGAATTAAACAATTACTAGACATACTATACAAGTTATTCACAAAAATTGAGAAAGAAAGCATTCTACCACACTTCCATTTTTGAGACAGAGATAGTTCTAACACCTAAATGAGGAAATGATAAAGCATAAGGAAACCAAGAAGACCAAAACAGCAAAGGCCCACATTGACTAGTGTGCAGCCCATTGAATGCACCCCAGTTCCATCTCCATCTCCATAGTCAGTCAGAAAGAATCCTCAGAAGACTGGAACCAGTTATAGGATGTCTCCCCATGTTGCAAAGTCCAATTGGGGATTGCCTTAGCTGAGCACTCTATATCCATTTAGAAGGGCTGAGCTTATTGATGCCATATCATAAGGTATTTCCTATCAAAAACACTTGAAAAATAATTCAAGGAGAAAAATTCTGAAAATCATCAGACTTCCTGAAGACCACAATAAAAAAAATGGCCTGGCTATTTCAATAAGTCATACCTGAAAAGTGATCAGAACTATTCAAACCAGAGGGAAAAATGAAAACTGAATTAATCTACTGCCTTTCTCATGAAAGAGACCCCAAAATAAAAACTCCATGGAAATTCATGGTACAAATTCAACACTTTCAGATAAAAAAAAAAAAACTAAGTAGCCAAGAAGTCAGAATTCAAATACTAAAGGACAACAGTCAGGAGCACACAAAATGTAATAGATATTACCAATAAGAAGAGGGAAATTTGGAAGATGATGTTCCAAAAGGCAGAAGAGAAAGAATAACTTCCCTGTATAATTCTACAGGAAGAACAAAATGGGTATGTATCTAGTCCACAGTATAGGCTAGCCTCACACCTCTCAAACAGGCACATGGACAGGTATAGACTCCTATAGAATGACTACAGTTACATTTTCTCAGAGTTCTAGAGATATCCCTATAGTGAGGGAAATATACACCCCCTACTCAGGACTTAGACTGACATATGTACAAACCCAGCCATTCACAATGATATCTGTGGGGTCCCAATTGGGGAAAAGCTATAAAATACAGTAATAAGTAAAAAGCCATAAAAACTTAAAAATCTATGAAAGATGGAAGCCTGAACATTGTGACCTGTTTAGAATCATAACTTAGATAACTGAATTCTATTTTAGATACTGAGTCATAACTTAAGATACTCTGAGCTATGAAAACCCAAACAAGAATATCTTGACCTATATGTGACCGGGACATGATTGATATACATACTTATGATTGGGCATAACATGCACAAGCTCATTAGTAAGCAGAAAAACAAAAATATCCACTAATCAGTAGTGATGCACTCAATAACTTCTCCTCCCTTTGTCTATTTTCCATAATTACATGGGAATTTGGGGGATTCTTTGTCAAGATCCACTAAAATGTCTGGCTGTTCACTGCTCCAGACCAAAGATTACCCTTGTTTGTTAAGTATTCATAATTATTGATTAAACTAGTACCTATAATTAATTGAGAGCTTCATGGCCTCTTCCTTTAGCTTAAAAAAACCACCCCACAATTATGGGGGAGGTACAAGTTTCCCCAGCTCAGAAATTCTGGACCTTACAATATCATATTTTAAAAATAACCATTTTTAACAAGTCAAAAGATATAACAATAACAAAAGAGGTATATATGGGGATGTATGTATATCCACATACATATATACATACACACATGTTTATAAAAGCAAAAACCGAACCCTAAAATACACACACGCACACACCTCCATGGTCACACTTATACTCTTCAGCAATAGCCAGCAACAAAATGGAGAGAATTTTAGAATTTCTCTTTAACACAGTTCTGAAACCTGTCCTTTCACCTCTTTTATCTTTCTGAGTTCTGACCCTGGGGTCCCTCTGCAATTTAATTCACCTTGGCTTCAATTAGTAACTAAATTTTCATCTTCTAATTACAGTTAGGTAAATTACATGGAGTCCTATAATGACAGAACAGTTTGGGTATGCACTGTTCCCCTGTTATTAACCTAAAAGTTATTTGATTCTTTGTATACCCGTCATTGAAGCACTCTGTGTTCCCCATTTATTCCATTACTCAACAGCTTGTCACATTCAAGTCAAGACAAGAGGATTTATAAAGATACATCCTATGTGCTAAGTGCTGGGGATACAAAGAAAGGCAAAAAAAAAAAAAAGCCCTGATTTCAAGAAACTCACAGACTAATAAGGTAAACAACTCCATATAAACAAGCTGGAGACGTTATAAATTGTAAATAATCAACCGAAGGAAGACCCTAATATTAAGGGAGATCAAGAAAGACTTCTTACAAGTGGAACTTTACCTAAGACTTAAAGTCAGGGAAGCCAGTGAGCCAGGATTAGGAGCTAGAGAATTCCAGGCACGAGAGTCAGCCAATGAAAATGCCCCTGATTTGGGAGCTGGAGTATTTGTTATGTGATATATTCAGAAATGAGTAGTTGCTATCTTGGAACTCCAAGTCAGAGTAAGTGGTTCTCTTAGAGCTCTTAGCAGACCTATGCCTCAGATAAATAGACTGTCTCTCCTTACAGAGGGATTATATCTTTTACTGATGAAAAGACAAGAGCTGAATAGAGTTTTTGAAATGCAAATTCAGGAATCAAGAGAGACCTACAAAAGTAAAAGCCATGGAGCAAGTGGATGCAGCCATAGGAGAAAGTGTTTACCTTCTGAGAGGAGAACATATCCCCACAGAACACTAGTTTTTCAAGGAACGTAGAGGGCCAAGGTTGCATTTTGTTCTGTCTAAAGATCTTAAGTGGAAAATGGAAGGAAAAAAGTAATATACTGTGGAAAAAAGAATGAAGAGGCGAGTGGAACCTTCTGTTCCACATAATCAAGGAGTGCAAGAAAATGATTATACAAATATGGAGAAGAAGGTGGAGGAAGCAGGCATCACATGAACCTTACCTTCAACTGAACCAGACAGAGAAAGGTTAAACATATACACAGAATTTGGTGAAAAAAACCATTAAATTTTATGTATCAAGGCTTTACTTAAGATGGAAGCATCCATGTGAGAAACAACAAGTACCTGATTCTACAAGATATTCTGAATTTCCCTTCCACAAGAGAAGAACAACCTCTTTCCATTGGTTATACAGCCAAAAAGACAGTCTTCAAGACTGTCTCTCCATCTCTCTCTCTCTCTCTGTCTCTCTGTCTCTCTCTCTTTCTGTCCCTTGTCCCATGGTACCATGCACTTAAGCTGGACTTCCCACTGCCTTTAAGCCCTGTGGCCCTGAAAAATGGGGTTAGAGTTTGATTTGGTTTTTTAGTTCTAGGTATATATAGTGAAATCCCTGGCCTGGACCAAGAACTCAAGTCATAGCAACATGGAGCCAGGATTTCAGACTGGATGATGCTGCCAGCCCAGCTGGGGAGCTATGAGAAGCCAGGGATACTTTAGACTTGGAACTTAGTGAGAGGAGGCTACACTAAAATTGAGTTAAGCTGTGTACCTAATCACCCTCTAGGCCCCCAAGGCATTGGGGGAGAATGTACAATTTTGTTTTTGTGATACTTTTTAAAAACTAAAGTTTTATTGATATCTTTTGATATTTTTCATTTTCACAGTTTTCCCCAGTACTTGCTAAACCTTTGACAAAAATATTCCTTTGTAGAAACTAATCTGGTTTGTAAGTGATTAAATGGAACTTGGGTTGTGGGAATCCCTAAGATTGAGGGAACACAACTGGTAGAGGCTTGAGCCAAGTGGCAGAGGCTGAACATTCCCAAACCCCTTAAGGGTAGTGGAAAACCCTGGCAGAGGGGGGAAATGTAACACACCAGGCTCTCAAGCAGGATAATCACTGTTACATATATAAATACAACTGCAAAACACTATTTACAGAAATAAAGACAGGGGCAAATGATTGGAGAAATATGACTAGCTCATGGTTAGGCCTTGTCTAGGTTTGGTAGAGAAAGGACGAGATACTGCCCCATCAAAAAGTTGGAGCACCAGATGGATAGGGTAGGGGGGAGTATGGCCAGCTGAGGCTTTGTAGACCAAGAAACAGGGCAAAGACTTTAATAAAGTGGAAAGCAGCCGGGCTTCCTCAGGTTCAACCAGCATCATCTTTTATAGCAGACACAACCAGACTGGAAAACCCCAACTAGAGGAAGATCCTGAGAGGTGGGAGTGGATTTTCCTCCCCAGCTGCAGAGGATGGTGATTGAGGGTCTTCTTTCTTCTCTATTCCCTGCCTCCATCTGTCTTGGTAGGGCTTAATAAACAAAGAAAAAAACAAAAAACCTAGGTCTGTTTTCTTATCCGCTGCCGCTGACTCTAGTGATACTGTGTAAGCCTCATTCTCTTTTTATAAATTAGTTCATTATCGCTGTTACTTTAGGTAACTGTGTGGAAGTGGGTAAATAGTTCCATAGCAACAATATTATAAATAGAAGATATGTTCCTGGAAATGAAAATTCAAATGACAAAAGCTTAATAAGGAGATCAGAGCTAGCTCCAGACTGAACAAAGGTGTGCTGAGATGGCTGTAATGGGGCTGAGCTATGTCCTCCATTTGTGGCAGCAGAATAGAAAGGAAACAAGCATTTATTAAGAGCCTACTATATGCCAGGTAATGTACTAAACACTTTATAAATGTCCCCATTTTATAGATGAGGAAACTGAGGCAGAGGTTAAATGACTTTCCCAGGGTCACACACCTAGTAAGCATCTGAGGGGAATGTTTGGAGTCTATCCACTATGCTACCCAGCTTCCTCTTTATGAGGGGAGGAGATAGAGAAGTGATTAACTAGCTGATGTAGTAGTGTCAGATCTGTAATTAGGAAGACCTCAGTTCAAATCTAGCCTCTGATACATACTGTCTGTGTGACCTTGGGCAAGTCACTTAACTTCTGCTGTAGAATAATAATAGTTCCTATCTCCCAGGGTTGTTGTAAGGATACATTAAGATAATAATTGTAAAGAGTTTTTAATATAGTGCCTGGCACATAGAAAGTACTACATAAATGTTAGCTATTATTTTTACTGTTACTTTTCTTATTTATTAACCAGAGGACAAAGAGTGAAGAATTCAATGACATCCTGGAAGAGGATAATGAAGGATTAACACTTTGCTCTCTAGTAATTCCTTAATCCCTAGTTTAAGATCTAATTAGAGACGGGAACTCTCAGATGAGCTTAAACTTTTTAAAACATCTACTGTTCACGTCTGGGAAAGGTAAAGACCATCCCCACAATGGGAAAGTCCTGAGTTCTTCTGTAACATGGCAGCAAGAGGGCCTTTGGAGAAGGTGGGCAAGAGACTGGAAGAAGGCAGAAAGAAACCAACAGAATTGGAAGGATCAGGGCCAGAAGCTAAATCTCAGTATATTTTTTTCTTGTTCATATTTCCTTTGTGTTCTAAAAAGACCTAAGTAGGCTGATGTGCATGGCAGTTTTTTTCATAATGCATAAGGGCCATTTTTTGAGAATTATTTACATAAAGTGTTAAATATTTTCTGAGAATCTAGGTGCTGGGTGGGTCTCATGGGAAAACCTGGAGGACTTTAGTGGGAACCCTGATTTTAGGGTAGGGCTTGGTTTGAATGCATACCTGCTTTTATTGTGGAATGAAGCTTACCCATATTATAAGGACCATGGGGTATAATGCTATTGCACCACAGTACGTAGCAGGCCAGCATCAGGTAGGGAGAAGGAAGGAAGTGGTGAATGCAGTTTTACCAAGTTGCACATTACAAAAGCTAAATGTCTTTTTTTAAAACACACTTTGAATTAAGTCCCTCTTGAACACAACTGCAGATTTGTTCAAAATAACATTCAAATGTATACTTTAAACCAAGAGCTCTGCATTTTTAAATCATAACTTGCAGCATGAAGACATTCAGAAAGGAACGTTACATGTTGTGAGGTTGCTTTAGTAAATGCCTAACTCTTACCATTTGCAAGACATTTAGACATTTATATAAGCCGATTGAACAAAATGCCAGCATCTTCTGATAATGCTGATGGAACCAAATATAACCCAGTGTCACAAAACAATGCATCTCTATGCTGTGTCAGCCATATATGTTCATTCATTGATTCATTTATCCAGTAAACATTTATTAAGGGCCTACTATGTGCTAAGCACTGGGGATAAAAGAAGCAAAAGACAATGCCTGCCATCAAGGAGTTTATAATCTAACAAAATATATAAAAAGCAAGTTGTATATGGGATAAACAGGAAATAATTAAAAGAGGGAAAGCATATATGCCAGCTATTTTTCAGAACTTTGATGATGTAAATTAGAAACAAGGGGAAGCAACTATCTTTTCATAGGGTGATATAATTTAATATCATTCATATCTAAAATATTTAACATCTAACATATTTCTGTCAAATGTAACTATACTTTTACCATTATATAAACATATATTACCCTTTAATATCTTAACATATATTAATATTAATCATTAACATTAATTTGATTAATAATATATTAATGAATATGGTTTATTAATAATATAAATATTAAAACTATCATATATGAATATATGCTATCCTTTAACACATAGGTATAATTTAATATTCATACAATTTAATATGTTCCATACAAATATGTAATGTGTATATATAAATGCATACTTTTTACTATTGTAGAAAGCTTTACTATCCTTTAATAAATATAATTTAATATTTATTACTATTAATATATAATCTATTAATGTTATATGAAAATATATATTTTTAAACTATTATATATGAACATACAGTATTTTTAATACATGGATACAATTTACTATCCATACATGTTAACATATGATCTATAAATAGCTAATATCTTATACATTAATATATACTTTTTACTATTTTACAACTCTATCCTATCCTTTAACATTTAGATATGATTTAACATTGAATATTTATAAATATCTAGTATTGAATATGTAAGTAATACATCAAAGGACAGTTTACTTCTTGTTTCACATTTTCATATCAAAGTTTTTAAAAAGTCATCTTTTTTCAAAATGGAAATTATTAGTAAATTCAAGGATTATAGAAATGAGAAAGCTGATTTTTAAAAATCTGCTGGAAAAGAAAAAAGATAATAAAGAATCAATAGACTATGAAACACAGAATCACTGATAACAAAAGAACTCAGAGGCCATGTATCCAACTGACCTCTTCTATAAGATGTATTGCAAGTGGTCACCTAGTTTTTTCTTAAAGACCCCCAGTAGAGGTTGAGTTTCAGTTCAGCTGAAATGTATGCCTACAGAACAGGTCTCAAATTCTGTGCATATTCTGGTATAGGGATTGTGAATTCTCTCTCTCTCTCTCTCTCTCTCTCTCTCTCTCTCTCTCTCTCTCTCTCTCTCTCTCTCTCTCTCTCTCTCTCCCCCCCCATCTCAATCACCCTCTCTCCATCCCTCTCCCTTTTTTCCCCCATCCCCACAAAGAAACAACCTTTATTTTAAGCATTTTAAATCAGAGACTTCAAAGGCAGATGTCATAATCTTCAGAATATGTTCAAAGAAACTGCTTCTGACAAGGGTGACACAAAGACAATCTGTAAGAGTGGGACAGACAACTCAGGAAAAGTGTTTTTTGACCTTTTGTTGTCTTGTTCATCTCAGCAAAATTACCTCTGCTCCAATTTTGACTCCTTCTTAACAACAGCAGGAAAACGTTCTTGTAACTGATGGTGCCTGAATACAGATTTGAGCATACTTTTTTATTTCTTTATTTTTCCTGAGGTTTTTCTTTTTCCTGGTTTATGTTTTCTTTCACAACATGACTATTATGGATATGTTTTGCATGACTACACATGTATAACCTCTATCAAATTGCTTGCCTTCTCAGTGAGGGGAGGGGAAGAAGGAAGGGAGAGAATTTGGAACTCAAAGTTTTAAAAACGAATGCTAAAAGTTGTCTTTACATGTAACTGGGGAAAAATAAAATACTAAATAAAAATATAATTAAAAAAAATCTTGAAACAAAAATGTAAATTCTAGGATATTCTAGCTGCTAGGGAGAGTGGGCAGGATTACTAAACCTGGGTGATATTCCCCGACTTTGCCTAGAGGGGCTGCTGCAGGGTGCCCAGGGGCACAGGGCCATTGCCAGTTGGACCCCCAAAGTGGTTATTGCCCCTCCTCATTCCTTTGTCAGGATTGTAGGGAACTTGAACCACTTTCCCCCACAAAAAATGGGCATCCAATTTAATTTGGAAAAAAGGGCAAGGGTCATACATTCTTCATCAATAGGATTATCAGGAAATAATCAAATCTCTTGGATTTTGTAACAGAACTAGAATGGATATTGAAACTGACTTCTCCATCCGATGCTGCAATGGTGTCAACCATATTCAATCACTTCTCTGAATTTTCATTAATATATAAAATTAAATCACTAGTTGAAAATCAGTATTTCTCCTACTTGAACATCTCTCACATTTACAGCACTTTAACTATTTAAGTTCACTGTGGCTATAGTTTACAAAAAGACTTTGCCATTTATGAGTCAAACACAGATTGAAGGAATATAACACATCTAGGGGTAGACGTTAGTCTAGAAATCAGAACTGTAATGATTGTTTAGCCTTTCTCAAATGTAAAACAGACAAGATACAGTACATGCAAAAAGCTCTAGTAACCAGATGGTCACAGGACAGGACAGGAACACTGAACAAATATAGGTGGTGATTCAGAGGTAAAGTTGATGAGTTCCCCCAAAGTGTGTCAAAGCTTCTTTGCACACTGAGTTGCGCCTCATGGTCTCATTAATTACAGGAACATGATTTAAATCCCTGAAATATTCATCATAGACAAGGGCATGTCTTGGGACAAATTTGTCCAGAATTTCAAATCCCACAGAGTCTTATCTGCAGCCTATACTCTGAGGTGTTTTTTTTCACCAACAAGCAGGCTACTTTTGCTATTTGGGGATTATACGTCTTGACCTGAAAAAGTAAAGCTTGTATCGTATTACCTGTGCCAAATTGAGTTGGCTAGGTGGCACGGCCAACGATGGAGAATACTCTAGTCAGAAAGGTCTGAGTTCAAATCTAACCTCAGATTGGATTAGAACAAATAGATGAGACACTTAATAGCTGGGTGGCCCTGGGAAAGTCACTTAACCTTTGCCTCAGTTTCCTCATTTGTAGAATGGGGATAATAATAGCACTTACCTTTCAGGGTTATGAAGGAAGATAAAATGAGAGCATATTTATAAAGTACTTTGCAAACCTTAAGTTACTATGTAACTGCTATCTATTACTGTTATTAATTTTATCTTCAACAATCAGGATATTTTTTCTAGTTAACATTGGGATCATCTCCATCAATTGCTTTTAAGTCCTCTGTTGATCAGCCATTATAGTAGTTCTATAAGCCTAGGAATTGATTGATCACTGTTCTTTTTCAGTGCCTTAATATAATTCAGCAAATCAGAAAAGAATTTATAGCTACCCTTGAGGACCCAAAGGGTAATGATAAGGTCTCTAACCATTAGGTCCTTTTCATGATTAACCTTTTTTCTTTTCTTTCTTTTCATTCCTTTTCTTTTCATTGGTCCACATAAGGTATCCTACTCTTACCAGGGGTGTTCTGCCCAAAGCAATGTAAATTTTGATCTCAGAAACCTTTATTTTCTTAAGGACCACACCTTAAACCCAAAGCACTCTGACTCTCCTTGATTGTCCAACCAAGCCCTTCTTGGTCATTGTTTGGGCCATGATTGGCTCAGAGTGAATGTAAATAGCAATTGTTTCTGTTTTAGCCAGAAACCCTGATGGTCTTCCCTCCCAGATTTTTTTTTTTTTTTGAATTAGGTAAAAAGGACATTCTCTGTCTCTTTTCCTACCTAGCCTTAATCAATGAATGGATATTGCCTCAGTCTAACTGAGACCTGGGAAAGAACTTAGCTAAAAAAAAGGTCAAGGTTGTCCACTGCCTCCTGGGCCATCTCCAGTCATCTTGATCTATATTCAGTCACTGAACCCAGATGACTCCAGAGGAGAAAGTGAGACTGACCTCACTTAAATCCAATTCACTTTCATGGCATCACCTTCCTGATGACATGGTCCTCTTTGAGAGTGAAGAACCAACAAACCTATGAGAAATGAATACCTTTTCCATATCTTCAGCAAAATGTTTAAGTATGCACAATCAGCTCAGATCACAGATTCTAGGCAAATTCATCATCTACAATCATGATCTTGGCCAGAGGGTCTCCATGATGGTGTGGGAAATCTGGATGGCTGAAGAAGTAGAAAGAGGCCATAGGAGAGGAGGAAGGAAAAGTAGTGGAGGAAGAATCTGAAATGGATCATCTTCTGAGCTTGTCTGTAATGAATGTCTCCCTTCTTATTCTAAGAAAAAGAGATTAAAATCTCAAGAGGGGAGGGTACCAGTTTGTTGAAGGGCAGTCCTCACTCAAGAGCTGTGAGAGTGTGGGCCACTACAACTGGGAGAGGGATCGCAGCAAAAATGGGGTGGGGAGAAAAGGAAGCTGCCACTTGCCCCTGTCAAGTTGTTTTGTTTGTCCATTTTTGAAAAGACTGTGACATCAGAGAAATGATGATATGACTTGCATTTGACTTTGTTTTGAGTGAGGGAGGGCTGTGCAAGGTCACCAGCCTCACTTTCTTCTCCTGAGCCATCTGAGTCCAGTGACCAGATATTCATCAGGATGACTGGAAATGGTCCAGGATGCAGTGGGAGACCTTAGCCTTTTCAGGTACTCACTTAGAGGGAGGTAGTGCCCATTGAGTGAATAGGCCTCTTTTTTCCCCGGTCAAGTACCTCCAACTGGGAGGCTGAGACTCCTGCAAATGACGTGCAATGGAGACAAAGCAAGACACTGTCTACTCAAGCAAGCTGCCCAGAGCTGCTGCTACCCCTGCCTGGGCATGGATACTGGAAAAAAGATTGGCTCCACTGTGGGGAAGATGTGATAAGGCCTGGACTATAGCTGCTATATTTGCTGAGAAAGGAACCAGAAACTCTCTCAGGGTGGCCCTGTATCCCCAACTTCTGTAAGATTAGGTCAGATTTTTGTATTTAGCAAATGTTTAAGAAAAACAAGTTTTTCTGAGGCATCATTCATGCTATAATAGGTTAAGAGTGCTGGAAGTGGAATTTGGAAGAATCGAGTTGGAATTCTACCTCAGACACTTAGCCTCAGTTACCTCATCTGTAAAATGGATATAATAATGGCACCTCCTTAACAGGGTCTTTGTGAGAATCAAATCAGATAATATATGTACAGAGCTTTGTAAAGTGCTATATAAATAGTAGCTGTTGCTATTACAGTATTACTATTATCATTGACATCCCTTTGGTATTCTGTGGGATTAAATATACCTAAGAGGGATGCTTTGGATGACCAAGGACACAGAGGGAGAGAAGTCAGTTAGGCTTCAACTGAAAAGGAGATTTTATTGATACATATGATTATAATTCCCTGAAAGCAAAGGAGAAGAAGTTAATCTGGAACTTCCTGGAACTTTTTTGGTGGGAGTAAATTTGGTGAATAGGTGTAAAAATAAATTTCAAATCAAGGCAGTTGCCTTAGGCAAAGACTCTGGACCACAGCTTCCCTACCTTGGAATGAGAGTTTTGACTAAAATGATAATCACACCCAGAGGGATGCTCTGAAAGCTTGGAGGGAAATCTATTTGGGAAATAAAGGTATTACCCATGGGAGGGTAGGGACCATAAAGAGAATCGTTAGCTCTCCTCCTCAGGCAAAACTCTCCCACCCCTAACCTCTACTAAATTTAGATCAAACCTAAATGTGACCTCCATCCGTTGTTTCTGCTTCTGTCTTCTGAAACAAACAGAAACATCACGATGTCTTCTAAGTCTTCTCTTTAATTCAGAAAAACATAGTTTTTTTCAGCTGATTTCGTATGGCATGAACTCAAGACCTATTACCATCCGGTAGCCTTCTTCTAGACACCAGAAGAATGTTAATCAGTATCCTTCATAAAATATGGCACCCAGTATTGAATACAATATTGCACTTGTGGTCTGATCATGATAAAGCATTTTTTTTAGTCAATCAGGAAACTTTTATTAAATACCTACTAGGTGCCAAGCTAAGCTAGGGATATGAAAAAGGACAAAAGACAGTCCCTATTCTCAAGGAGCTCATAATCTAATGATTATTAAATTAGAAGTATTGGCCAGAGTCTCCTATTGCCTGGGCCATCTCCAGTCATCCTGATGAATATCTGGTCAGTGGACCTAGATGGCTGTGGAGGAGAAAGTGACCTTGCACAGCCCTTCCTCACTCAAATCAAAGTGTACTGCAAGTCCTGTCGTCATCTCCCTGATGTCATGGTCCTCTTTGAAAATGAAGGACAAATACAGCAACAACAACATGAAAAGTAAAACAGTCCCTGTGCCCTCAAGGAGCAAGGGAATACTTTTTTTGAGGCACCTGTGCATAAGGTGTTGAAGTCAGGGTTGGGAGAGCAGGTTCAGATGTGAAAGAATTCACTTACATGATTTTTCTCCTAACCAAGGAGATCTTTATTGATGCAAAAGTGGGCTAGCCCTAAAAGAAGGACTCACAATTTACAGGGGGAAAGGGGCTTGTTTTTATAAGGATAGAATGAGGGAGGCAGGGGAAAATTTATGAACCAGGATGAGGGAGACAAGGAATTTTGTGGTTCACAATAAAGGGGAAGCTTTATGGTGTCTCAAGAGAAGGGAAAGAGACTTTAGGATACCTTCAGATGAGAGAATAAACTAGGGAAAAGCAATTCTTTTTGTTTTTGGAAGGCAAGGCAATTTGAGTTAAGTGACTTTGCCCGAGGTCACACAACTAGTAAGTATCAAGCATCTGAGATGGTATTTGAACTCAGGTCTTCCTGCCTCTAGGGAGTTCTTTATTCACCACACCATCTAGCTGCCCTATTCTAATAGGGAAACAAAGGGAAGAAGGCAAAACATGTGAGGAGCTAGAGTTGGAATTAAAGAGGGGGACTGAGGGCTTGAGAGAGACCAGGTTTGGAAGTAGTAGGGAAGGTGACCTGGTTCCCAACCAAGATAAGGTGAATGATTACCTGTCAGAACCCAGGGACCCAAGGATAGGAATCTGAACTCCAGCTGCAGATGGAAGAAGGCCAGAGTGCAGATAGACTAGTTTAGAGATGGCCTCCTTAGCTCTGAACACTAGGTTTCTCTTAATGAAGCCCATGCTTGCATTAACTGTCTTGGCAGCCATACCAGTTATTATGCAATTGGAATTGCAGCCACTAAAATCTCCGTATCTTTTTCAAACAAATTGCTGTCTAGAAACATCTCTCCCATTTTGTACTTATAAAGTGGATATTTTAAATGCAAGTACAAGATTTTACATAATTCTTATTAAATTCCATTTTATTCATTTTGGCCCTGTGTTCTAGTCTGCTACATGATCTTTTCAAATTCTGACCCTGTTATCCTGTGAGTTAGCTGTCCCTCCCAGGTTTTGCCATTTACAATTTGATATGCATGCCACTTCAACTTTATCCAAGTCATTAATGAAAAAAAAAATGTTCAAAGCATTTATTCCTGGGGCTTTTCACTAAAGACCTCTTTCCCAGGTTGACATAGAAGAATTAAAGAATACTCTTTGGTTCTAGCCATTCAACCAGTTCTGAATCTACCGAATTATATTATCCTACAGCCCACATCTCCCCATCTTTTCTATAAGGATAACATGGCAGCCTTTGTCAAATGCTTTGCTAAAAATTGAGGCAAACTTTAACTTTATCTAAAACATTTCCTGAACTAAGAATTTAGTAGCCTTGTCAAAAAAGAGAAATAAAGTTAGTATGGCACAACCATATAAATTATTTATTTAATTATGAAGGTGACAAACATAAATATTTTCATATTCAATGAACAGAATGGTGTCTACAGAATGGTGTACTTCTATCACAGTTTGTTTTCTTAAATGTATATTAAATTTAGCACCATAATGCTATTAAAAGCACCATGCTTATATATGTACACATCTGAACCACTTTCTGTTTTCTATGTATTCTTTAAAATGTTCATTGATTTCTTTCCTTTTTTGTACCACTCTCAATAATCATTCACTTTCCCCTTCAAAGCAAAAGAAATTCACACATTTGACTGAGACTGCAATGGCTATCTTAGTTTGTGCTACTGATCCATCAGAAAAATACATATCCCTTTTGTTTTGGTTTGGGTTTTTATGGCATATTTCATTAAGTTCATATATTGTTATACACTCAAATTGTTTCTACTTCTTTGTTACTAAAAAGGGGTTTTTATATTTTTCTACACATAGGTCTTATTCCTCTATCTCTGATATCTTATATGTCTAATTTGTACTGGCAGATAAAGGACATGCACAGTTGTGTGACTTTTTGCACATAGGTCTGTGGAGATGTATGCCTAGCCTTTGGCATAGTAGTGGCACATAGTAGGTGTTTATAAAATGTTTATTGATTGTCTGTGGAATTTTGGGAAAACATATCCCCAGAAAAAGTAATCTTAAGTAGTCAAAGAAAGAGTTTATAAGATCCTGTTAAAAGAGACAGCGCCACAGGTTGCATTTTACTCAACAACACCATGAGTCAGGCCTAATTCTGTCAGGAAGGAAAGTTCTTGCCCCACCTAGATAGTCCGACAAGATTAGCTCCCCATCAGCTGATGCTAATTAATTATTTCATCGCCTAGCCAGTCTTCCAGATTTATTGACCTCCAGTCAAATTGACTGAGTTGGTAAGAATTGCTCTTCAGGAAGGCCTCTGGGTAGAGGACTTACTCAAGTTCCAAATTACTTTCTAGGATGGGTGAACTACTTAACAGTTGTACCAAAATTGTGTTAAGGTGTCTGCCCTCCTATAGTTCTTGCAACCATTTTTGTCATTCTGATTATGTGATAACTATATAGTAACACATCAGAATTTTAATTTGCATTTACATTTTTATTGGTGATTTGGAGGATTTTTCATATGGTTGTTGAGAGTTTGCATTTCTTCTTTTTAATTCTGCCCTTTCATATCCTTTACCCATACAGCTAGGGGAGGATGATTCTTGTTTTCATATAATTGTATCAATTTTCTATATATCTTGTACATCAACTTTATAAGAGAAATTTATTGCAAAGATTTTTTCCTTAATTAACTCTATTCTCTTTCTTATTCTACCTAAACTGATTTTGTTTTTGCAGAAGTTTTTCAATGTTATGTAACCAAAATTGTCCATTTAATCTTTTGTGATCATCTCTACTCCCTCTATCCAGTGTTGTGAAAAATACCTTCTCCTTGTGAACTCTTTCTTTGATACCTTTAGAAATATAAACCTAGTAGTGATATGGAGGAGGGGGACAGAAAGAGAGGCAAAGGATATGTTCAATTTAATAGCTTTCTGTACAGTTTCATATTGCTTTCCAGAATGACTGGATCAGTTCACGGCTCCACAAACAGTACACTTATGTACCCATTTTCCCATAGCCCCTTCAATATTTGTCATTTTCCTTTTTGTCACCTTTGTCAATCAGGTAGGGTTGAGGCAGAACCTCAGGAACTAATGATTAGTGATAAATTAGTGATAAGGCATGAAAACTGCCTTTTAATATTCCTTGATTTGGGGTAATGACTTGGCTCTTCTTTTTTTTAAAAAAAATGAATCAATTCTTTAAATATCTTAGAAATACAATATTTATCAGAAAAAAATTGATGTAAAGAGTTTTCCCCTCATTTATTTGATTCTCTTCTACTTTTTTTTGCATTGGTTTTGTTTGTACAAAAACTTTAATTTTATAGAATCAAAATTAATTTTCTACTCCTTGTTTCACTTATGATTTGTTTTTTATAAAGCCATATTGGTGCCTTACAAATACCACATCAGAAGGGATGCCTATCAATTAGGGAATGGCAGAATAAATTGTGGTATGTGAATGGAATGGAATACTATTGTGCTATAAGAAATGATGAACAGGAAGACTTCAGAGAGGCCTGGAAAGACTTATATGATCTGATGCTGGGCGAAAGGAGCAGAACCAGGAGAACTTTGTGCACAGCGACAACCACAGTGTGCAAGAAGTTTCTTCTGGTAGACTTAGAACTTCATTGCAATGCAAGGACTTAAAAAAATTCCCAGTGGTCTTCTAAGGCAAAATGCCTTCCACATCCAGAGAAAGAGCTATGGAATTCAATCGCAGAATGTAGCATCAATCAATTTTTGTGTGTATGTGTATTACATTTTAGTTTGTTATATGATTTCTCCCATTCATTTTAATTCTCTACATGACTAGTGAAAATGTATTTAATAGGAATGTGTGTGTAGAATCTGTATAAAATTGTGTGCCGTCTTGGGGAGGGAAAGGAGAGGGAGGGGAAAAAAATCTTAAGTTTTATGGTAGTGATTGTAGAACACTGAAAATAAATAAAATTAATAATAAAAATAATAAAAACAAATACCACATCAGTAACCATCATTTTTGATAGTGTGATTTTAGAACTTTCCCAGGAATCAAAGTTAAGCGCATTGGACTATAGTTGGCACCCTCCATTCTCTTCTCTCTTTTGAAGATCAGGACATTTATCCTGTGGAACTACTCTTCTTTTCTTCATTCCTCCAAATATCCCAAGCAGTGACTCAATAATCTTATCTACCCCTTCTTTCTTGGACCAATGCATCAAGAGCCTCTGGATGTTCTCTAACTACAGTATCTCCCTACTTATCTTAAGTGCAAATCCCTGTTGACCATTTTTGTTCTGCCAGCTTCGGGCCAAAGTTCTTCTTTTTGGCAGAAAATAAGAAGCAAAATCAGGTTGAACAGCTATATTTTTATCCATTTTCTGTTACCATTTAGGCAAATAGGTGACATGGTAGAGAGAGTACTGGTCAGGAAGACTCTCTTCCTGAGTTCAAATCCAACCTCAAACACTTACTGGCTGTGTGACTTACTAGCAAAGTCACTTAATCCTGTTTCCCTCAGTTTTCTCACCTGTAAAATAAGCTAGAGAAAAAAATGGTGAACCACTCCAGTATCTTTGTCAAGAAAATCCCAAATGAGGTCGCAAAGAGTTTGAAACAACTAAATAACATTATCATCATTTCATCCATTCCAGTCAACCTATTCATTTTTTATATTTTTTCTTCAGTGTGACTTCTAAAAAACCATAAATAAGCCCTTTTTGCTGTCCTTAGGTTTCCTCACCAACTTAACTCATTCTGAAGTTTAGTCCTCCTGAAATTATTAAAAAAAAAAAAAAAAAGAACGCTAAAAGAATTGAAATCCAGGGACTTCTCATTAATTGGGGAATGACTGAACAAATTGTGGCATATGATTGTGATGGAGTACTATTGTGCTATAAGAAATGACCAGGGAATGGTTTCAGAAAAACATGGAAAGACATGTATGAACTGTTGCAAAGTAAAATGAGAAGAACCAGGAGATCACTGTGCACAGTGACAACAATGTTGTAATGATGATTGGTTGTGAAAGACTTGGCTGCTGTGATCAATACTGTGATCCAGGACAATTCCAAAGGATTTGTGATGAAAAAAGAGAGAACTGATGAACTGAGTGCAAATTGAAGTATAATTTGTCATTTTCTTTTGCTTGCTCTTTTAAAAATATAGAATATATTATAGAAATATGTTTTGCATTATTTCATACCTATGACTTTTCCCATAGCATTTTTTTCCAATTACATGTAAAGATAGTTTTCAATATTCACTTTTATAAGATTTTGAATTCCAAATTTTTTTCTCCCTCCCCAAGACAGCCAACATAAAATCTGATATAGGCTGCAGATGTACAATCATATTAAACTTATTTCCACAATAGTCATGTTGTGAAGGAAGAATCAGAACAAAAGGGAAAGACTATGAGAAAGAGAAAAAGAGAGAAAATAATATGCTTCCATCTGCATTCAGAGTCCATGGTTCTTTCTCATACAATTATATGTATAATTGATATACATTGCTTGCCTTCTCAGTGAATGGGAAAGGAAAAGAGATTATTTGAAACTCAAAATTTAAAAAGAAAAGAATGTTAAAAAAAATAAGAAATTTAAAAATAGAGTGCCAAAGGTGTTTTTTTTAAAAAACATTTATCCTTTTTAAAATAGATCCTTTTATTTCCACCTTCTTTTTATCTTTGCAAAATATAAGTTTAATGTACAGTCACATTTGTCTCTATGAAATTCCATCGTACAGTTGAGAAGAGGGATTGGGGGCTGTGGAAAGAGGGTTGGAGTTGAAGTTCAGGATCTGTATGATCTCAGCTAGTCACTATGCTCCTCTGTACCTCAGTTTCCTCATCTAAAAATGAGTTAGACCAGATGATCTCAGTAGTCCATTCTAAAGCAATGATCCTATAAAGTCTCCTTTTCCTACTAATCAGACTTGTTTCTTTTTGAGTGCTTAGAACTTCATTTTTAGGAGCTCTCCTTGTCTCCTTACCTTATAGAAGTGTAAGTGCCTGAGTTCTACCTGTCCCTATGAATGCTTAGAAATCTCCCCTCCCAGTATTTAGAGTTCCTGTCACCTTGCATAGTTTCCCTCTCCTTTGTTAGAAGATCTAAAATAAAGTGTGAAGTGATCACTTTCCCTTATGGTTTCAACAATCATTTCAATCTCACTGAACACTTCTTTCTTATTTGTGAGAGGCAAATCTAGAATACAATTGTCCGGTGCTGCTTCCTCCACCTTTTCAAGGATAAAATTATCATTAAACTGAATCAAGAAACTGTCACTGTCCTGCTTTTGTCAGCTAGAGCTTCTACAGAGCCCAGTTAATTGAGGTCTCTCCTCAGTACTATACTGTACTCCCCGTCACACTTGTGATTGATTGATTTCCTCAAATCCTTATTTATTTCTTCTTTCTGTCAGAATCGTCTGAAATAGTTCTGATGGTAATGTCTAATTATTTATACTTTGATCTTTACCCAAATATTTTCCATCATAATTTCTCTTCTCTTCAGTTTCTGGATTTCTTCATGAGTATATCTATATTCCCTTTTAGTGATCTTGTTTTCTCTTGAATAAACTATACCTTTCTGTGGAAGGATCATGAAACTATCGCTGCCGTGATTCATTTTGCAGTATCTGGTTAGGGATTTCTGTAGCCTTTTTTTATGAAGTGTATAAGGCTATGTTTGTTTCTTAGAATTTTGTTCTTGCAGCTGACATGCTTTCTCTGGGGGAAGCAAATTAACTGATGGTGCTTGCAAGAAAAAAATAAAAAAAAGTATACATTTGTGCATTTGCACATGAGTGCTTTAAAAAGGAAGACCTTTCCCTCTGTAAAAGCAAGCACCCTGACATACACAGGAGGGCTTGCTGTCACAGGTTCTTTGATCTGCTTTTCTTAAAGGAAAGGCAACTTGAGGGGTCAGCAGTCACTTTAACCGAGCATGTGCATCATTCACTTAGTTCAGTGGAAAAAATCAGTGCCTTGATCTTCAGAGAAAATACAGAGGAAATTAAAATCAACAGACAGTGCTTCTAGTTGCCTGATATAAGCAATGTGTGTTTGTCCTTCCTTGCCGAAGAAGACCATGCCATCAGAGAAATAATGACATGACTTGCACTTGACTTTGTTTTGAGTGAGGGAGGACTGTGCAGGTCACCAGCCTCACTTCTCCTCCATCTGAATCCAGTGACCAGATATTCATCAGAATGACTGGAGATGACCCAGGATGAGGCAATTGGGGTTAAATGACTTGCCCAAGGTCACACAGCTAGTGAGTGTCAAGTGTCTGAGATGAGTCCTCCTGACTCCTGCACTGGTGCTCTATCCACTGCACCACCTAGCTGCCCTGATATAAGCAATACGTACATCACAAATCAACAGACAGATAACTGTCTGACCATACATACCTAGTTACCAGAGAGAGAAGCACCAACATGTAAGTTTTCAAAGGCTGGGGTGTGGGGAGCTCCTTAGTGGTTTCCCAGAGAATCATCTGGCACACAAACTTTCTTCCAAAACTAATCCCCAAAGCAAAACCTCACCTCAGAGTACTTACACATTTTTCACAGCTAGAAGGCATCACAACCCTTCCAGTGCCTCCTCATTAGAAAATTAACAAAAGGTGTGGGCCTTCCTACAAATCTTCCCTAATCAAATTGCCCTTGATGGGCAAGCCCATTTGGGGGTAGGGAAGATCTTTCCATTAAGAAGCAAAATTATATTAACAGTAAGCAAAAATGCATTATTAATACACCCCCTTGTTAAGATATTTGAATATTAAAAATGTATTCTTTACTCCCATTATAGAATCTGAGTTAGCATTCTTGAGAAAATGACCCAGCATTCCCCCTGACCTTCCTGGGAAGACTCAGACCTATATTAATTGACTATTATTCTGTATACCTACCTAGTTTTAATTGCTTCTTATTTTCTTCTGCTTACATACCTAAAAACCAGCAGAGAAGGTTTCCACCTCTTTCCCCAATTATAACTTCATAGATAACTGTCCATCTTGGATTGAATGACCTCATAGCAAGCACCTGGAATTAGAGATGATATCCTCTCCATTTACCTTGTTAGCTAACATTGAGTAAATGGGAAATATTCTAATGCCATAGTCTCTTTCTCTACATCAACCATTTACTGTACTCCAGGATCACAAAGTGTGAAATTTCACCAGCCTGGAACGCCTGAATGAGAGGGATATAATAGGTCTGGAAGTTGATGTAGCCATAGAATGGAAAAGATATTCAACAAGGTAGGGATGTAGCTTCCTTGACTTGGTGGGTGCATGACAGTCTGGATTCAGAAACCTGAGGGAGCAGCTGGAGCACTTCCTGCTCTGTTTCCAGGCTCTTTTAGGACTCAGGCAGCAAGGAAAAGACTTCAGTGGTCCCAGCCTTAGTCTCCCAAACCAGTTCAAGAACAGCCTTTGAAGAAGTTAGCCCAGTCTTTGTGATAGAGTAGGAGATACTGCTTCTATTATAAGGAATGTCACTCAAGTGGAAGAAATATAACTTGTCCAGTGTAGCTAGCCTTGACTACTGTATGAAAGCCAGTTTGGCTACACCTCCCTCCTTATGTACCATGAGAGGGTACTGCCACAAGCTTGAACCCTTACCATGAGGTTCCCCATTGCTAGTTATCAATGACTATCACCCTAATTTTACTTAATCAGTTAACTTCTACAGAGGGATGTTTTTTTCTTTAAAGATATAGCAAGAACAAAAGTACAGACATTCTTCCTTCAATGCTATAAGGGATCACGCTCCCTTATCCCACCGTGGTCCCTGGAGAGAATTCAAACTTAGTCCAGTTCCTCATAACATTGCTCTCCCTAGGGTCAAATCTATGTGATGCTGCATATATCTTAGACTCAGTAACCCCTGGGCTGACTTCTGAAAGCTATTCATTGCTCCTTAGGGCACCAATATGGAGCAGTCTACAAAGCCCGGATGATATGAAGTCCTCATGCTTGCTCTCCTGACCTTTCAGAGCAAGGTTGGAGACTCCAGCCCCTTCACCTGGAATGAAAAAGAGCAAATACAGAAGCCCAAGACCAATATCTATTTCTCAGGGTCATATGGCCTCAACATGGAGGAGATTCCTTCCAAGCCTTTCCCCTTATAACAATGCCCTGGCATACTAGTATCTAAGGGAGAATTGGAAAGCCATTTGAGGAGGAGATTCCACATTCATGAAACCATTATTGAGATCTTGATCTCAATTTGTCTCTAGTCAGCTCGAAAGAACATCGTAATACTCAATACTTAATACAAACTTCATCCATTTCTTTTGAACACTGCCTCTGTGGCCTGCTTCCTCTTGATTCCATTTTAAGGAAACCATCCAAGGCCTGCCATATCTTCATTCCTCTCCGGGTTCACCTGGGGACTCTTAATTTCTAGTTTCACCATACCCTGACCTATGTTCTCTCCTCTCTCTCTCTCTCTCTCCTTCCCCCTTTCTCCCTCTCTTTCTCCCTCCCTCCCTCTCTCTCTCTTCATCTCCCTCTCTTTCGCTCTTTCCCTCTACTTTTGGGCTTGCTTTTCTGTATAAGGAGCAGGCACTTTCTTCTTGCTTATATTTATATTTCCAAGACTTTAGTACAGGGCTTGTCCCCATCCTCTATTAACCTCTTAATAAATATTTATTAATTTAACTTATAGGTGTTTTCTCCTTTTCCTCTTCTCTAGAGCTGTAATTGAGTTCCTCATTCTATTTCCAGAGCCATATTCCAGTCATGCTTCTCATACCACCTAATCTCAATGCCTATGAGGTCAAATTTCTATAAGAACAGCTGAAACCACTTTCTGTAAGACTAAATCATTTCTCTCTCTTTGGTTAAATTTTTTCAATGACTAAAATAAGTGATGAAGGAAAACTAACCAAATGAATATATTTCAGTTTTTAAAGTCTTTTTAAAATAAAGTTTTCTTCCAGAACTATTAAATTCTGTAATCATGGCATAAGGTGGTTAGACTTTTTTAGGGGTTAAAAACTTAAAAGTGTTAGGAATCTACAAGTTGAAATGATTTAAATGATTAAAACAAATAATTAACATTCAGATGAGAGAGATTAATTGGAAATTAACTGGAAAGTCAGATCCTTGACATTTTCATAATTGATCTAGAATAAAAGCTTAAACAATGTCACAAAAATACTACTGATAATTATGTAGGCTAGAAATGATTATGAAAATTTTCCCATAGTTCCAGGAGAAACTAATAAGCCTTGGTAGTTGAGCAACATTTTAGTAACTCATCTCAGTTGAAATACACTAAAGGATTTTCATGTAATGAGTCCCCTTTGGATAGGACTCATTCCTCTTATCTTTCTAGTCATAACAACTCACACTAAATCACAGGTGACAGTGAAGGTTTTATGTGGTAACAAATAATTTATAAGCTGAGGCTCAGAGCTACAGCTTTAGGTTACATGGCCAAGTTCATATCTGATGAACTCCAATAATTTTTACAGCGTGTTTTGGTTCCACACAGGATCTTCCTTCGACATGTATCACAACCAGCTTGTGTCCCAAGCCCCTAATCCACCAGCGACATTTTAGGAAATGTCTAATTTATAGATCTCTCTCCATTTGAATACTTCCAATATTTCAAGCATGGATCCTTTCTTCCTTGACAAAGAAGTCTGGATTTTCTTTCTAGTTTTAATCTGCTCCAACTGCTCAACCAGCTAACTACTCCTTTATCTGTGTAGTAAGTATAACCGAGATTATTTCTAAGGCCTCTAAAACTCACTTCTACTAACCTAAACTTCTTTTTTTTTTTTTTTTTTTTTTTGCTATCTTTCCTACTACTATTTTTGGAATCCCTATTGAAAGTTTGCCACACAGGTATCATGTTTGTTTTTCAGTTTGGTAAAATAATTACTGGGTGGGAAACAAATGCTTTTGTTTTAAATATGTATAAAAAGCTCAAGCTTCCCATTTAATTAAAGAAACATTTCATGAGTATATACTATGTAGAAGGCAGTGGTGTGCTGGTAGGTAGGTATACCAAGGAACAAAAAGGACACATCCCTGTCCTCCAGAATCTTACATTCTTCTGGAGGAAAAGAAAAATCGTTCTTTTCTAACTATACACATTATCACATGCTATCAATATGAACAATAGATGTGTTCCAACAGCCTGACCTTTTGGAAACGTGTGTGTGTGTGTGGACGGAATCCAGAAAGAATTGCAAAACCTTTCTAGCATTCTTTCCTTATCTGTAAAATGGAAACAATAATTCTTGTACCTTCTAGATAAGGAAAATGTTTCCTTAGTCTGGTTTTCCCTCCTTCATTTTCTAAGAGGACAGTGACATCACAGGGTAATGTTTTGCAAATCATGTGAATTGGATTTATAAGTGAGGCACAAAGCCTCTCTCTCTTCCAGGTGAGATCTGAGGCCTCATGGCCAGATAAAAATCTAGATAACTGGCCTTGGAATGGGAGGCAGTCCATATATGACCTTAGTGTTAGATTCTATGTTTTACCTACCTCTTAGTGCTCCACAGTTCAGCCACCATCATGGTCATTGGAACAAACTGTTCTTATCTGCCCATTTCCCAGGGGAAATCACATGCTTAGGGTTGACACCACCCTAACTTACCAATGGGATTGAGGCCTGTGACCCTTAACCTGGTTTAACCCATCTGCCAGAACAGTGTGTTGGCTATGCATGCTACAGCATCTTGTTGTAGGCAAGAGTTAGGTAACAGATAGACACCAAAAGTGAATGAATAGCCCTGAAAAGGGCGCAACAAACCCTTACACCAGAGGTGCTAGTTCCCTCTGAACAGCTCATGTATCTCTGTCAACCTTAAAGTATTTGTTAAATGTGAGCTATTGTTTCCAGCTCCCAGCAGTTTGGCACATAGTAGGGGCTTAAGGTTGTTGAATGCTTGAAAACAATCATAACAAAATGACAAAGGTGGTAGCTGATATAAAAATATTTTGGAAAAGAAACAATACTATTATATACTGATGAACAGCATTTCAATAACCTTCAAATAAAAATAATAAATAATCCAGGACAAAAATCCCCCTTGGGTTCCTTTTCCCAAAGGCCAGTAGAAAGGAAATGCTAAAGTTAGACAAGCAGTCTATTGTTTCCAAGGCTGGAAGTTTGTTGAAGGACTAAAGCTTAGTTTTTCCCAGTTCCATACGTACAGGAACCCATCGAAGTGCAAGAAGAACTCAGAGTTCCGCTGCAAGTCCGGGAAACAAAAAAACACCAAAATGCAAAAGAGAGGAAGCGTGTCACTCACTTGTGACTTTTCATATATGTTTAGACAAATTCCTGTTTGTATAATTACATTGGTGAACATTGCAGGTCCACCTTGTGAATAGCACACACTCTTTTGTATCAGGAAGTTGGAGAAAAAAGATACATTTTACTGTGTGAATTGCTCCACTACTATTGTCAGTTTCCTCTAGCCTTGAAAATGGCTTTAATGTATCTATTTTTGTACTGACATTGAAAAGAAATTTTTAAAAAAATACTTCATAAAGCATTAAAGACTAAAGTTGTCTTAAATGAGTATTTTGTTAATGTTTATGATGAGTAACGGATTTGAGGTTAAAAAACATCATACAAGAAACAGCATGATTTTTACCTTCACCCACTTGCCTCTGATGTTATCTGGAGTATTTTGATTGGGTGATAGATATGAACTGAGTTAACATTAAAGGAAAAGAAGTTACCCAGGGGGAGTGGTGGAGGGAGAAGTGGGAAGTGACACTGGGGACCAAGGAGGATTTCAACTCTCCCATCTGAGTCACTGAATTAGAGGAACTCAGGGAATGACTGAAAACACAGCCAGTGCTGGAAAGGAGGGAGGGAGGGAGCTAGGGGTCAATCAGAGCCAGAAGATGGAAAGAATGAGAAAGGAAAGGATTGAAGATGCAAGCTAGTTTGTTGCAAATGGACTTTATTTTCTGATGGTTATCCTTCCTACCCTTAGTTTCTCTGTAGCAAGAATAAGAGAGTCTAAGGGGAAAACTCCATCCTGCATGTGTCTTATAAACATTTCAGAACTGTAAGCCTGATCCCATGTCCACCTGGCAGGTGGCCAGTGTAGATGGGAACAGGGAGAAATTGAAGAGGAGCTTGAAGACCACAAGGATTATGCATTCCATCAAGCTCCTAGTTCCTCTCCCATCTTTAGCATACAATGAGATGAGAGGTGGCAGGTGGGGAGAGGAGAGTCCAGGCTTCTGAAGGTAGAGTCCTATTTTCTGACTGGGTACAAGTAGTCTATAGATGTATCTGCTGTATGTCTATCCTAGATAAATTCCTAGAAGGGAGAAATATAGTGTATAGTACTACTATGTTCCTACCTAGTAATAAAATAAGAACTTTTCCTTTAAAAGGGTGTTGCCAAAAATATGAATATACGTAGTACGGCACCAAGGATTGAGTGGGTCAAGAGCCACTGTGAAAGGATTGTTGAGTATCTAAGTGGGCTGAGCGGGGCCAGATGCCTTGGGGGAGACACTAGTGTGGGGAAATTCAAGGACTGGGCTGCTTTCAAAGACATGGTCTTTTCCTTTTAGGAATCACCCCATACTTTACATTTCATTCCTACACACCTCAATAAGCCCTTTACACCTAAAGGAAGCCAGAGAGAAGCCAGTAGGCTAAAGTGAGGAGGGAAAGTAAGCCAGGCATAGGGTCAGAGAAAACGTCCAGAGTCTGGAGCTAGAATGTCTTGTTTGTGAGATAGCCAAGAGGCTGGAGTCACTCGATATAAGAGTAAGTGGCAGGAAGTAAGGTATAAGGTATAAGGAAAGGCAGGAAAGGGCCAGGTTGTAAAAGACTGTGAATGACAAGCAGAACACTTTGTGTTTGATCCTGGTGGTGATAGGAAGTAGTTAGAGGTTTTTGAGTAGAGAATGACATGGTTGGACCCACTTTTTAGAAAAATCATGTTGGTGTCCTAATGGAGGAGTGGGGAGCGACTGATGGCAAGCAGACCCACAAGCAGAACATTGCAACAATTCAGGCGTGAGGTGATGAGAGCCTGCACCCCTGGAGCGACAGTGTCAGAGGAGAGAAGGCGGTTGGGTTAGGGTTCTCCCTCTTGAGAGATGATGCAAAGGAGAAAACAACACTACCAGCCTGACAACAAATTGGATACGGGAATGGGGGTGAGGGATAGTGAGGCAGGAAGATGGTTCCTGGGATAGATAGTGAGATAGGAAGATGGTTCCTAGGTCATAACTCTTGGGGACTGGGAGGATGTTGTTTCTCTCTATAGTAATAAGGAAAGTAGGAAGGAAAAGGATTTAGAGGGAAAGAAAGTGAGCTTTGGACATGTGGAGTTAAAGATATGCACTGGACATCCAATTTGAGATGTCTGAAGAGCACTTGGGGATATGAGACTGGAGCTCTGCAGAGAACTTGGGGCAGGATTGGTAGATTTGAGAATCTTCTTCATAGAAATGGTGATTAAATCCATGGGAGTTGATGAAGTCATCCAGTGAGGTAATCTAAAGGAAGAAGAGAAGGGGACCCATTAAAGAATCCTTTGGGGTACCAATAGTTAGATCTAGATAAGGATCCAGCATAGGAGACTGAGGAGGAGTCCAATACTGAGGAGGAAAACCAGGGAGGGGGAGAGGAGTGCCCTGAAAAATCTAGGGAGAAGAGAGAATCAAAGAGGAGGGGATGATCAGTAGTGTTAAAGGCTGCAGAAAGGTCAAGGAGAATGAGGATTGAGAAAAGTCTGTTGGATTTGGCAGCTAAGAGATCATTGGTAACTTTGGAGAGAGCAGTTTCAGTGCCTTGATAACATGAGTTGTAAGGGGTTAAGAAGAAAGTAAAAGGAGAGAAAGCAGAGGCACCTATTAAAAATCAGAAGAGATATAGTATGGTAGTTCATGGGGATGGAATCATCAAATGAGAATTTTTTCCTATTATTATTTCCCCAAATTTATTAAAATGGATTACTTTTATCCACTTCAAGGACCTAAGTGATACATTGGATAGAGCACCAGGCCTGAGGTCAAGAAGACCTGAGTTCAAATCCAGCCTTAGACACCTAGCTGTGTGATCTTGGTCAAGTCTCTTGACTTCTATTTACCTCAGTTTCCTCAAATATAAAATGAAGATAATAAAAGCTTTGGTTCCTTCCAACCTTCCAAAGTTGTTGGGAGGATCACATGAGATAATATTTGTAAAACACTTAGCACAGTGCCTAGAATACAGTAGGTGATGTTTTTGAGTGATCCCATTTGGGGTTTTCTTGGCAAAGATACTGGAGTGGTTTGCCATTTCCTTCTCCAGCTCATTTTACAGATGAAGAAACTGAGGCAAACAGGGCTAAGTGACTTGCCCCAGGTCACATAGCTAGTAAGCATCTGAGGCCAGATTAAAACTCAAAGTCTTTTTAACATCAGGTCTGGCACTCTATTCACTGAGCCACCTAGCTGCCTCACAGTAGGTGCTAAGGGCTGAATAAATAAATAAATTTCCTTCCTTCCTTCCTTCCTTCCTTCCTTCCTTCCTTCCTTCCTTCCTTCCTTCCTTCTCTCCTTCCCTTCCTTCCTTCCTTTCTTCCTTCCTTCCTTCTTTCTTTCCTTCTCTCCTTTCTTTCCTTCTCTCCTTCCTTCCTTCCTTCCTTCCTTCCTTCCTTCCTTCCTTCCTTCCTTCCTTCCTTCCTTCCTTCCTTCCTTCCTTCCTTCCTTCCTTCCTTCCTTCCTTCCTTCCTTCTCTTCTTTCCTTCCTTTCTTCCTTCCTTCCTTCCTTCTTTCCTTCTTGTTGGTATTAATGATACTACCAGAGCCCATCTGCAGTTGACCTGATCTATATATTTCCACTGAATCCAGATGACTCTGGAGGACAAAGTGAGGCTGGTGACTTTGCACAGGCCTCCCTCACTTAAATCCAATTCACTTGCAAGTCATGGCATCACCTTCCTGATGTTGTGGTCCTCACTGAGAATGAAGTGCAAACAAAAATAACAATAATGATACTGCCAGAAGGAACCTAAAAAATATTGCTTAAGATTTTGAAATCTTGAGCAAGAAAGTGATGACCACAGGAGTCTGCTGACCATTGAAGGCAAGGGACATAGAAGAGAAAACAATGATTTTGGAAAATACAGGCAGCTAAGAAAGTGATCCCTAGGGACTAGATTTGGATTTCTGCACCACAGCTTAAAACACAGGGATTACAGACTATGCATGAAGTACATCTACATTTGAAAATGTTCAAAACAAAAACAAAACACACCACAATATTTATAGCAGCACTTTTTGTGGCTGCAAAGAATTAGAAACAAAGTGGATTGCGTGGATTGGGTATTGACTGAAAAAAAAAGCTATAGCATATGAATGTAGTAGAATATTTATATCTGTTAAGAAGTGATGAACATAAGGAATTCTGAGAAATGTGGAAAGAATACAGAGTGAATTAAGTACAATCGAGATAAATCTATATGACTATGATCATATAAATAAAAGAAGCTTAAAAAGAAGTAATGGAAAAGCCCATGAAGGTCCCAGAGAAAAGGAAAAGAACCACAAATTCTCCCTCACTATGCAGAGTTGGAAGTAAGAATATTGTGTACATTGTCAGACACAATCTGACAAAAGTTTGGGTTTTTTTAAAACATTAAAACCATTTATATTTTTAGATCCAAATAAAAGGTATTTTTAAACAATTAAACAGATTTTTAAAATTAAAATAAAATTAAATTAAAATTAAAAAACAGATTTTTAAGTTGTAGCTTTTTTAAACAAGTAAAAAAAATACAAGTAACATGATTTATCAATGGAAGATAAGACCAGTTTATATTTCATATATTTCATAGCTATTTTGGTCTTTGATAATTCTTTTCCCATGTCCTTAAAATGTTTTGGTAGAAACATATATACTGACAACTTTCATACAAAGAAAAAACACAAAACTTATTTAATAAAACAGAAGATCCACAAGGAGGAAGACACTATAGTCTTGTGGGTGTCTAAGAAACCTATTTTCAGTATTAGTTTTTACTTAATTGTTTTTCTTTGTCAAAAAGGAGGGTTTGATATGGATAGCAGTTGAAAATCACTGTGATGTACAGACAAAAGCATCAAAGCTACATTCGTATTTTCTAAAAATGTATTTTCTGGTTGTTTTGCAAATTTAATCAAAGGGGTTTTACAGGAAAAGATAGGGAAGGGAGAAACTGTCTCTACCAAGCCAGATATCATAAAATAGCTACAATGAAGTGATGGAAATACCCAGAGGTTCACAAGAGAAAAATTCCAAGAAATGGACCAGTAGTAAAATATGTGACCAGGGTATGTCAGTAAAAATTTAACAACCAACTCTCAAAAAAATGCAATTATGGTATACTTTTAAGTTCAATCTGCATTATCAATTTTTTCTCTTCATTTTCTTAAATCTAGACAATCAACAAAATAATGAATCAAGTACTAATTGGTAGGGTGTATTGTTTTCTGAGATTACACTGAAAATTTAACAATTCACTCTCCAGAGCTAACTTCAACACATGCATCACTGATGAATATCTATACACAAATGAATAAAATTCAGGCAGGAAGCAGGAGGATTTAGAGGTCCCTAAGCAGGAGGCAAATTTGACCTCTTGGTAGGTAATTTTCAATTAAAAAGATAGACTCAAGTGAGGAAATCAGAAGCCAGAACATGGAAAGCATAGTAGAGAACATTTGGATGAAGACCAATGGAAGGAGAAAGCAAAGAGATTTTGTTATTAGATTGTATTAGAGATCCCTTGGTCAAAAAAAGAGGAAATGGATGTGGAAATTGGAAAATATCACAAACTAGGCAAAGAACCATGGCACAATAGTGATGGGGAACTTGATCATCCAATCAATCAAAATCCATATGACTGCTAGAATTTTCTCTCTCTACCAGAGACATTCCAACTAATAACTTTTTGACTTGACTGAACGAAAAATTAATCCTTCAAAAGGGGAAGAAACCAAGACACAAATTTGTATTCTAGCTCTGTCTTCTGGGCTAGAGATAAATGGGATGTCCAGGAGAAGTGACTTTTCCCTTCTAGAGTTTGTGATAGAAGGAGAGAATTAGAATATGGTTTGACATGCATAGGGTTCAGAGAAAGCATAGGTAGGCATCCATAGACTAAAATCTTACAAGAGGAGTCAACTTAGGAAGGATAAGAAACTCTTGTGGATGAAATTTTGAACAACAAAGGGAGGGGGAAAATGGAAATATGTTAAAAATATCGATATACATGCTCTAAAAACTCACTAATGAACTTAGATTTTTAAGATATATCCAGAAGATAGAAGAGTCTATCTCATATATCTTCTATAGAAGAGTAACAGAGGGAGACTATAGGAGAGTATTAGGATTCTCTAGTGTCAGGAGTGTCAAAGCTTAGGATGACTCAAAGTTATTTAGAAAAGCTAAGGCCAACAAAAAAGATTTTCCTTGATATATTGGGTACGGAGGAGTGGTGGTAAGCGATCTATGAAGAGACTGAATCACTACTTCTTTGAGTGGATGAGCCAATGGACCTGACAAAAGAGGAAAGGCAGAACTGCTCATTTTTTAATTTTCTTTTATTTTCTATATGAAATCTAATGAGCTTTGCACTGGAAATATCCAAAGGAAAATGATTTTCAGTGGCTCCAGCTGACTTGATGAATTCAAGTGAGCTTGAGCAGATAAACTATATTCTCATGAACCAAAAGAATTGACAGATGCAACTTCTGGACCACTATCGATGATGTTTGAAAGGTCCTTCAAGAAGATGAGAAATATCAAAAAATTAGAGCAGGGTGAATATCCCTGTTTTCAAATCAAGGAAGAGTAGAGAATTTCATAGTTTGAAGACTATAGATCAATGAGCTTGACTTTGTTTCCTGGGAAGATTCTAACAGATCATTAAAGAGATGACTAGTCAATACCTTGGAAAGAAAATGATGATTGCTAAGAGCCAGCATGGCTTCAGGAACAAAACCTGTCAAATTAACTTTATTTCCTCCTAGATGGTATTAGTAAGCTAGTATATTAACAAGATACTAGGGATACAGTTTACTTATATTTTAGCAAAGAATTTGATAAAAGATCTTACAACTTTCAGTGGTACATCTAGAAGGGCAGTTAGATGACGCAGTGAATAGAGTGTCAGACTTGGAGTCTTTAGTTCAAATCCAGCCTCAGACATTTACAAGTGGTGTGACCCTAGGCAAGTCACTTAATCCTATTGCCTTGCTTGCCTCATCTGTACAATGAGCTATAAAAGAAAATGGTAAACCACTCCAGTATCTTTGCCAAGAAACTCTAAATAGGGTCACAAAGAGTTGAGCACAACTGAAATGACTGAAGATAGAAAGGTGGAGTCTAGATTATAATTCAAGAAGATGATTTCAGACCTGGTTAAATGGCTGTTCTCAAAGGGTCCTAAGTGGTTCAGTGTTAACATTCTAATGGAATAATCTGTGCTATTTAACGTTTTAAATTAATGTCTTGATAAAGGTATAGATGGCGTGCTCATTAAATTTTTAAATGGGAAAATGTTGAGAGAAATAACTAACAGACTGGCCCTTAAAGTCAAGATCCACAAAGATCCTGGCTAGACTATTGAGCTGAATTTAAAAATGAAATCAATAAGGAAAAATGTAAAATTTTACAATTGGGCTCAAAACAAATCAGTTTTACAGCTACAAGATGGAGCTGTCATAATTAGAATCTTTCTGGAAAATGATCTAGGAGATTAGTAGTACTATAAGCTTTAAACTTAATATGATGGGCCAGTCAAACAAGTTCATGTCATCTTGGGTGGTGTAAAGAGGGCCATAGTTTCCAGAAATAAGGAGGCAATGGTCCCTTGGCATTCTACTTGAGTCAGATTGCATCTGGAATGTTGCGTTCAGTTCTGGGTGGCACAAAATTAAGGATACTGATAAAGGCAGAATGCGCAGAGAAAGGCAGCCAGAGCAGTGAAAAGTCTTGCTGCAAATCTATGACTTATAAGGAGTATTTGAAGGCATTAGGCATGTTAGCCTGAAGAAGGATAAACTCAGGGAAGACATGCTGGCTCTCTTCAAGTATTTAGAGGACATTTATGAAGAAACAGCATTTGACTTATTCACTTTGGATTCACAGGGCAAAACCAAGAATGATAGTTAGAAATTGTAAAACAGCAAATTTAGACTTCATGTCAAGCATATAGCTCTACCAAGAAGGATAGTAGGCTTTCCCTCTCATAGGAAATTTTTATTTGTTTTTGGAGGTCATTAGGAATAAGTGACTTGCCCTGTGTCACACAACATGTAAGTACCTGAGGTAAGATTTGAACTGAGTTCTTCTTGGCTCCAGGGACAGTACTCTATCCACTGCATGACCTAGCTAGCTGCCTCTTCCTAAGAATTTTTAAGCAGAGGTTGGACAACCACTTGTTAAGTATATTATAATGGGGATAATTATTATTATAATGTACATAATAACAAGTATGTTAAAATGGATATGATTCTCTTTGTGTATGGATGGACTTTATAAATGACTGTT
Organism: Bettongia penicillata ogilbyi; assembly: GCA_023548195.1. NCBI lineage: Eukaryota > Metazoa > Chordata > Mammalia > Diprotodontia > Potoroidae > Bettongia > Bettongia penicillata. The sequence continues at coordinate 1,581,345 of JAJHZJ010000281.1, forward strand.
GAGGTTTCTTCCAAATCTCAGATTCTATTACCCCGATCTTCATGAAGGCACAGCAAGAATTCAAGGCAATGAATAATGTTTATTTATGGTCGCAAATGACCAGAGTTCATAACTGTAGAATTTTGTTTGGCACATGTTTTAGTAGCACTCTCTGTCAGAGACAATTAAAATATAGGCGGCAATTTCAGCAACTTTCTATCAGAATACACGTTCAAACTTAAGACTTCTGTTGCTCAGTAAGTTGTCACTGAATTTTCTCATTCTGATTACATTCTCAGTAAAATTATCTCTTCTTTTGATAATAGCAAAGGGAAACATGCAAGGACTCCCTAGGAACATTTCTTCGACCAGTGAATGACTGTATTCCTGAGAGAACTTGACCTTGTTTGTGCTTATCAGGATTGTTCCGTCCTCCAATCTTCTCAAGAAACAAAAGGGGGACCAACCTTCCTTCCATCCCTGTAATAATTTAGCTGCTTTTATGTTTTACTTCCAGAAGACTGCAGCTCAGGAATTAGAGCTGAACATCCAATAGCCAAGGATATACAGAAATCCCTACAATGAAGAGGGTTCTAGTATCCTTAGACTAGCTAGGGTTTTTATTTGTTTGTTGAGGGTAGGGGCATTTCTTTCCCTTAAAAAAGAGGGGGTAAACTTTATTAAGGGGTTCTTCCCACCATCCCATTTGGCCCTCAGTAGGTGTGACCTTGATAGCTGGCCTAGACAGGCTTGACAGCTGTCTACCTGATGTGGTTTCACAGCTGCAAAAAAAAAAAAAAAAATACAACAGTGTGTCTAACTAAAAATAACCCAGTCTTTCAGCTTGCCACAGTACTTGAAATTCCTACCACCAAAGTCATCATGCCTTAAGAGAATTCTGGATGCTGCATTCAATTGGGTTCAGGATATAGAATGGAGAATTAACCAAAATTATTTGAGGATTGGTCATTTGTAAGTTAAATTCTGGGTATCTTTTATAAAATGAGGGGGTACATATTTTCAGTAATATTCAAAAGCAGTAATATATGACAATGTAGGATGCAAATGTTTTATAACAAACTTAGAACTAAAAGGTAGGTACAGGTTTCTAATCTAGGATGTTTTAAGAAAATGCAATTTTTCACCTATTTGTTATAAAAGTCCCTGGATCAATTAACCCAGATGACTCTTAGACTCTTAGGTGTCCAGGAACGGTATTGCTTGCTAACCCACATTACTGAAACAAAGAAAGTGGCCTTTCTTCATCCAGGTGGAAAAGTTGATGGCTGTGTATTTCCACTGACAAATACAAAGCTTTCTTCCTCTAAATAAAGGACCCCTACTGATCAACTCCTGGCTGAGGAGCTCTCAGTCTGTTCTCCTGGGGCTTTTCACACCCTATCATAGATGTCCACATCACCCTGACCCCCTTTTTCTGGGTTCAGGATGAGCTAGGGAGGGAAACACCTGGTATATTCTCTCCCAATTTTGTGTAACATTAGCTTATACTTGGGTCTTCTTCCAACCAGACACGAAGCCCAAGTTAAGTGGGTCTGTACCCACTTAAAAACTGTATCTCATGAGCCCCCACCAGTGTTCACTTTTTTTATTATGTCAACTAGAAGACATCATTACCTTCCCAAAAAGCCATTTATGAGATAGCACAGTAATAAAAGAAGAAAAAGAATACTTCTCCCCTGAACCAGGGTACATGGCTCTCACAGATAAACACATCATCAGTGGTAAGAAGGAATTCATCTGGTGAACACATGTGGAAAGGCATGGACATAATAAGCATGTGTGGCTAGAGCATATAGTTGGAAAATGTATATAGGATAAACATTGCTGTGATGTATATATGCCTATGTATGTGTTTATCTATCTATATATACATACATACACATATACATACACACTCCCATGATATTCAGCCTCTGGCAGGCATGTAGTTTCTCTGCTGGGCACTTCTCCCTTCAGGCCTAGCATGGCTATTGCTGGCTAGTTCTTTGCCCATCCTCTAGTCATTGTTGGTTGATGCCAGGCCTGTCTCCATTGGGCATAGGGTTGGGGAGCTTCTCTGCCCTTAGCTGAGACTTTGGGTGAAATGCCAACTCCTTCCCATAGGAATAAGTGAGCTCTCCCTGGTTCATCTTTTAACTTTTAGCCCGGAGGCATGAGCTATAGTTCTTTTAGGAAGGCAGACACTTCACACACTCAGTGTCAGACTGGGAAAACCTCTTAGCTGCTTGTTCCCTCCATATGAAGAGTCATAATTGCCACAGCCTTGACTTTGATAGACTTTTCTTCTTCAAAAGGAGAGTTACAGACCCAGGGGCTAAACTCTTTTGGAACAAGGAGAAGCAAGCAAAATTGGGCAGGCAGATTCCAACTCTTTCTTTGTAACCTTATTCACCAATGGCAAAGTGTCTGTGCCAAGCCTCTGACTTACCATTAGAAAGTCCTTGTTTAGTAACAGATAAGCAAATTGTACTCCCTTCAGAATCATTTTAGGTGATGCTCATTCAACAAGCCACCAAGGGCTGTCTGGGTCTGCAGCCCCTAAGTTTTGTCAAACCCAAGATTCTTTTAGGTATCCCATGCTGATGAATGGAAATGGAGTTCCCTTCTCCCCAGCCCAGGTTCATCAAGGCATCACCTTCCCCCTGTAGTCCTTTGATCCAAATTCCTCCCTTTCTTATGTATATGTGGCCAACACCTTAGCTTGGTAGAGACAACCTAGAGGACCCTAAGTACTATACAGCTGGACTAGGGGTCATAGATTTGGGTTGGAATCCCAACACTGCCTGTTTTAATTTAGACAGGTTGTTTGACTTCTCTGAAAGGCAACTAGGGATTCAAATCCAACCCCAGTTAATTACTAGCTTTGTGATCTTGGGCAAGCCACTTATCCGCCTGAGTTTTCTCAAGATTAGGAGTAAAGCAGAAAATTGGGAAAGAATTTTTGCAACTAGTGTCTGTGATAAAGTCCTCATTTCTAAAATATACAATGTACAAGAATACAAGTCAATCCTCAATGGATAAATGCTCAAAGGATATGAACAGGCAGTTTTCAGAGGAAGAAATTAAAGCTATCTATAGGCATATGAAAAAATGCTCTAAATCACTACTGATTAGAGAGACGCTAATCAAAACAACTCTGAGATACCACATCATACCTATCAGATTGGCTAACATGATAAAATAGGAAGATGATAAATGTTGGAGAAAATGCAGGAGAGTTGGAACACATTCATTTTTGGTGGATGCAACCATTCTGGAGAGCAATTTGGAACTATACCCAAAGGGCTACAAAAATGTAGCCAGCAATATCGCTTTGACCCAGCAATATTACTTCCAGGACTGTATCCCACAGAGATCATAAAAATAGAGAAAGGTCTCACATGTACAAAAATATTTAAAGCAGCTCTCTTTGTGGTGGTCAAGAACTGGAAATCAAGGGGATGCCCATCAACTGGGGAGTGGTTGAACAAGTTGTGATATATGAATGTAATAGAATACTATTGTGCTTGTAAGAAATGATGAACAGGAGGATTTTAGAGAGGCTTGGAAGGACTTATATGAACTGATGCTGAGTGAAATGAGCAGAACCAGGAGACCATGGTACACAGTAACAACCACAGTGTGCAAGGACTGTTTCTGATAGACTTAGCCTTTCACAGCAATGCAAGGACCTAAAACATTCCCAAAGGACTCCTGAGGCAAAATGCCTTCCACATCCAGAGAAAGAACTATTGAATTGGATTGTTGAATGAAGCAGATTATTTTCCTTGTGTTATGTTTTGTTTTGTTTTTTTCTCATCGCTTCTCACATTCATTTTAATGCTTCTATGCAACACGACTAATGTAAAAATGTGTTTAATAAGAATGTATGTGTACAACCAAAAAAAAAAAGGTAGAAATTTCATTTAAAAGAATCTAATTTTTACTTACATCAAAATCAAATCATTGCAAAGTTTCTTGGAATATAATGTTTTTAAAAACTGACAGATATAATGTCTTAAAGTCTGCCAAGCATTTTAACATATGTTATCTCATCTGAGCCTCAAAATGCCCCCAGAGGGTATTATTTCTGCTTTTTCCAGAGGGGAAAACTGAGCCTAAGGGTAAGCAACTTGGCCCGATAGCCCTATTGGAAACCAGGTCTCCCTTGGCTCTGAGTCAAGAGTGCACAACATGACTTTCTTATGATGAAAGAACTAGTGAGGGAAACAGAACAGGGTAAGAAAATAGCAGTATTTGTTGTGTTACTAGATTCCCTAGAAAGCTCAGTTACTGAAGCTGGGGTCTGGCAGCTAAATCGGAGTCAATTAGACCAGAACTAATTGATCTTCAGCAGGTTCAATGCCCTTGGGTCTGGCTCAGGCCAATTTTCTGATAGTCTATGGTCAATATCTGAACAAATGAGACTCATAGGTCATTCAAAGAGATTTGCTTAGCAGTGGCAAGAGAATCTTCCATAAGGAGAGGTGTGGAATGTACCTTGAGTTGATTCAGCTGAACAAAAACTCCTCAGGGGAGGAGAGTGCCTTCCAATTTCCCAAGGGGCTGTACTTATTTTGGACTTCTTTGATTTCTTCACCACACCCAAGACTGTCCCACTCCCCTTTTCAGTGTGGTCTCCCCTCATTAGATTGTAAGGTCCTTGAGGGCAGCTAGCACAGAACCTAGCAAGGGTAACTGTTGTTCAGTAATTTTAGTCATGTCTGACTCTTTATGACCCCATTGGGATTTTCATGCCAATGATACTGGAGTGTTTGCTGTTTCTTTTTTCCAGCTCATTTTACAGATGGGGAAACCGAGGCAAACAGGGTTTAGTGACCTACCTAGGATCACATAACTAGGAAGTGTCTGAAACGGGATTTGAATTCAGGAAGATGAGTCTTTATGACTCCAGGCCCTGCACTCTACCCACTCTTCCACCTAGCTGTCCCCTACTATGTTATAGGAGTTTAAATGTTTTAAGCCTGGAGTCTCTTATGCCCACTGAAGCGTACGAATGGTCTCAGTAGCTTTCAAGAAAACAAGCTCAACTTGCCTGGGGGCAGAGATTGCTAGAATTGCTACTTTCATTTACATAGTATAGTCTAGGTGGCTTACCTTATTCAAGTATGGATAGACTAGAGAGGGATCAGAACCTATTCCAGGGTGTTCCCAGGAAATCACTTTGTCTCTGGGACCTTGCCAGATAGCTGATAACTGGATTGAGTCCAGGAGGTCTATTTTATCAAAGTTAGGATCTTAGACCCTCCTTTGAAAATTCCAAACCTCTGAATCATCTCCCAAAAGGATCTCCAATGGCTTTCTAGATTTATCTAGAAAGGAATACTCGTAGTCCAAGAAGGGTTCTTTGACCTGAAACTGAGCCTGCAAATTTGTCCAAATTTGGCTCCTTATCTCATGAAGCTGTCTCTTCTATTAATAGGTCCCCTGAGTCAGTAGCATCTCTAGCTCTGCAGCCAGATAGGGGATTATACATGGCAAGTCCTTGAGTCACATATGGCTAGAAGTAATATTCTTCCACCCCTACCATCATGGTCAGCTGTGTGACCCTGGGAGGGTCACTGTAATGCCATCTCCTTCAGTTTTCCCCATTGTAAAATGGGGATGATAATAATAGTACCCACCTCCCGGAGTTAGGAGAATCAAATGAGATCGATCTTAGCACAGGGCCTGGCACATCGTAAGCATTTAATAATTACTTATTTCCTTCCTTTCTTCTCTCCTCCCTCCCAAGGGCATCGAGTCCAATATCCCCATGGTACAGAATTAGGAAACTGAGGTGCACAAAAGCTGTGACTTACTCAAAGTCACAGATAGGATTTGTTGTCTTTCTAGTTTTTTAATTTAGAGAAAAACATATGATCCAGGAACAAATCATCACACTTCTGTGATTCTTTTGGGTTTGATGTTTGGTGCATTATTGTACAGTTAAGATATAAATAGTTGCTTTCTTTTTGAACTAAGTGAATTTGTTCTGTTGTAAAGTGAACCTGGAATTTGGAGTCTCTGCGCTGGCCAGGTTCCAAATACTGAGTGCTATACATGTTACGGTAACTCAAAAGAAACTTTTGGCTGGTCAGGTGGACCGCTCTATGTGTTTCAGGGTTGTCTAGAGAAGCTGGAGGTAGTCTAGGTACTTCAGGGTCCTACAGGAATTTATACTGAAGCCAATTTGGTTTCTCCCCTATGGATGAGGGATTGACTTCCAGGAGAATTCATGTTCCTAATCTCTTTGGAGAGTTCCACATGTTGTGAGAACCTATTTGGGATTAGAAAGTTTTTCCTTTCCTTTATCCTACTTTTCATTTTCATTGTTTTTTTTAATTTGAATTTGTGCTTTTTTCCCTCTTGGTTTAGATTAGGATAGACCCTTTATAAGGGCAAACGAGGTGGTGACCTCTCATAGGTACCATCATGTTATTTACTTGTGAACTCTGCCTTTGGGGTATAGTAAGCAGCTCTCATCCTAGCATTCTTAGTTCAGGTTCAATGCTGGGATAACATGAGGCACCTGAAATCCCCTGAATAGCTAACAAAAGGAGGTTTACTTTGCCCTAATAACAAGTATATGCAATGAGGATATAGTATTAATTAGCTTTCCTGGACCTATTCAGATGGAAATATAACTCTGGGACTTTTCATGAGGTGAGAGAGGACCGAGTTGGAATTGCTTCCAGATGGCAGTCAGAACACTCAGTCAGGTGAGATGATGTTGGACCTTGAGGCTTCAGGATGCTTATTACTATTTCTGTTTCTTTTAGGTGACCAAAAAGGGATTCCAGGGTGGATGTGTCTAGTCTTAAAGTCAGTCTTGCGAGTTTGAGAGGTGAGGATATCCTGTTTCCTCATTTAGGGAAGGAAATCCCCTGTTTACATCCAGTATATCAGTTATTGGAGATAAAAAGGACAATCAATAGAAGAATGAGCCAAAACCCTGGACTTGTTTCCCTGAAGATATAGACTGTAAGGGGATTGTTTGGACAGTACAGAGACCAGGTGAAATGTACAATGTCAGTAAAGTACTGCCTCTTTTGTATAGGAATAGTTTAGATGCTTAAAGGGCAGAGAGAGAATACTTGTGTAAGATTAACTGATATGATGAATGTGTGAAGAAAGTCTCTCAGATAGAATATTCCGGAAATAGACTATTCTGAAGACAAGATAGGGAAATGTTCTTCACATAAATGTATTGGGAAGACATCTTTCTTCAGTGGTAGAGCAAGTGTCTGTAGCAATGATGACTGTAAGGTATTCTGATCCATACATTTGCATCCAACTGTTTTTAGGGGAAGGAAAGTTAATATAATAGGCACTTCTGTAGCACCTTCTCTGTACTAGGTACTTTATTAAGCATTTTTGCAAATATCATGTGATTTGATCCTCATAGCAACCCTGGGAGGTAAGTGCTGTTATTATCCCCATTTTACAGATGAGGAAGCTATGGCAGTATAAAGTAGATAACTTGCCCAGGACCACATAACTACTAAGTGTCTGAGGCTGGATTTGAACTCACATCACCACCAGCTGCCTCCTCTTTTTAGCATTTTAAGGTTTATAATGACAAAACTATGAATCAAATAACTGTATCGGTACTGTAGGAAGATTTTAGAAAGACTATTGGGTTCATATCTGACAGAAATCTAGATTTCTTGAGTTCTACCTCATAAAAGAAAGATGAATCATTGACTAGCAAAGTAAGTTAGAGGAAGAGAGAGACAAAGAAACAGGAGAGTGGGCTGAGCAAAGGATGAGTCACAAGAAACTGGAGACAGAAGTCAGAAAACTTCCAGCCAAGACAACTGATATTTTATCTGCCCTGCTGGGAGCTTGCTGATTAGAAGAGCATCACTTTGCTGACAGGTGGGAGAAAGGCAGGACTATTTGCTAGTAACCTTAATCCTGCCCCTGGGTGAAGAGCTACCAGGGCATCTTGTTCTTTAGCACGACTTATAGCTGAGAGAGAGAGAGAAGCAGCTTCAAAGTTCCTTCTACTGTTACCTTCCCTGGTTTGAGAGGGAGACATGTAGCAGGAAGTACAGGCTTTACTCCTATTTGACTGTAAGATGTGCTTCCTTCGCCAGGAGAAAAGACTTGGAGATAATTGGATAAAGCAGAATCCCTTGCTATTTTCAAATCTCTTAAAGGGTGGGTGTGAGTGTGAATAGCCTGTCACTGCATGATAGTCTCTACAGTAGAAGAGGGGAGACTGACCAGCAAAAAAAATTGTGAGGATCAGGACTGCAGTTAGCAAAGAAGGAATTTGTGTGATAGATGCTTCCTGATGGGATGAAGGACATAAATATTCTATAGCCTACACACACACACACACACACACACACACACACACACACGATGTGTATGTATGTATGTAAGCCTATAACCCACAGTAGTGAATTGCTCTAAACCAATGGGCTTCCCCAATAATATGCTTTCCCCAAGTTTCTGTGTGGACCCATTCTCTCCTCAGTATGCTACATGAAATGGTGATAAGTGTATCCACTGTATGGTGGATAGAGTTATTGTAATTGTTGCTGCTCTGGTCTTCTGTTGAGTAAGTGTTACATTTACTAATACTTATCATTTAGTAAATATTTTATGTTTAACAATTACCGGTGTCATGGTGTCTGATTCCCTATAAATGAAAAGCATACTGTGGGAGTTCTGGGGTTCTTGTAAACTTCTGGAGTAGGAGTGTGTTCTCCTCACCAGGGTTTTCCCCAGAACCTTAAGAGAATGAGTTGTTGCTTTGACCATACCCTTTAGAAACCCCCCTAACCCACCAGCATGGGGGTGCAGGTGGAGCAATCAAGCCAACCCGGAAAAAGAAGACGAAGGGAGACCAGATGCTGTGCCCATGCTATACATTCTTGTGAGTCTTGTGTATATTAAACATTTCAGGTATATAGAAGAGACACATAACTGCCCTTTACCAGTTCTATGTTACATAGAATACTTTCCTATTCCTTCCCTGATTTAACACCAAGAAAACAGAGGTTCCCCACCATCTAGTATTGCATCATCCATATGAGGAACCATTGGTTACAGCAAATGGAGAAATTTTGAATGTTGTGGATAAGTTCACTTATCGTGGTTTTATATTTTCCAAGGGATGTGCACATCCCTTGTATAAGATTAACTGATATGATGGATGTGTGAAGAAAATCTCTCAAATAGAATATTCAGGAGATAGACTATTCTGAAGACAAGATAGGGAAATGCTCTTCACATGAATGTTTTGGGAGAACATCTTTCTTTGATGGTAGAGCAAGTGTCTGTAGCAATGATGGCTGTAAGGTATTTTGAGTCATCAATTCATTTGCATCCAACTGTTTTTAGGGGAAGGGAAGTTAATATAATAGGCACTTCTGTAGCACCTTCTCTGTACTAGTTACTGTATTAAGCATTTTTACAAATATCATCTCACAGGAACACACATTGCCAGAGCTAGCTCAGTGTTTGGGAGGTTCTGAAGGAAATGTGGGGGAGAAGAGGTATGGCACTGCCTACCAACTGAAGATCTACAGAGCCATTGTGATGACTTCATTTTTGTTTGTCTTGAAACCTGGACAGTACACCAATGCCATGCCAGGAAACTGAATTGCTTCCACTTGAATTGTCTTAGAAAGATTCTGAAGATCACTTGGCAAGATAAGGTAACATACCCTGAGGTCCTTTTTCAAGCTAAACTGCCAAGCATTCAAATTCTACTTGAGAAAGCACAATTCCAATGGGCTGGCCATGTTGTTCAAATGCCAAACGTAGGTTTACCTAAAAGACTATTTTTGCAGATAGCTCATACAAAGCAAGTGATCACATGAAGGTAAAAAGAATCAATACAAAGACACTCTCAAGGTCTCTCTGAAAAATGCTGGAATTATGAGACATGGGAGACACTCCCATAGGATCACCCAGCATGGTGTGTCCCCATCAAAGATGGTACTGTACTCTATGAGCACAGAGGATTGCAGGAGCTCAAAAGAAATGAGAAATGTGCAAATTTAGAGACATCTCCACTCCAAATGTTCATACAGACTATTTGTGCCTGATTTATGGTAGAATCTTCTGAGCTTACATTGGCCTGGTCAGCCACAGTTGGACCTTAACCCTGACATAATGGTGCCATTTTTGTCCTTCTAAGAGAATGAAGGACAACAACCAACCAATTCCCTGATTTGGGAAGACTTTAGACATAAGCCCAAGTCTAATAATGGATTTGTGGGGTGACTAAGTCAAGAAGTATTTATTATTTTCTATGTGCTAGGTACTGTGCTAGATTATGAATATAACTAAAAGCCAAAAAGAAATGGTCCCTCCCCTCATGGGGCTTACATTTTAGGCTAACCTTTCGTAACAGGAAGCTGAAAAGTAGAGGACCCAGACTCCAGAGAGTCAGGAGGAGAGCTGGGAAAGGAGTGAGCATGGCTAGTACAAGCAATTTGTCAAAATGGAGATTCCAGAAAAAGTTCACCAATAGGAAGAAGGGGCCAAGAAATGAAGGAATCTGCAGGATGGTGGCATTTTCCAGGGTGAGAAGGCTGTTAGGATATAGTGAAGAAATTCAGATTTAAGTATGGAACAGGGAGAGAAGTGAAGGAGACCAAATATACCATAATATCTCCCATCTCTTACATGAGAGAATGGATACATACTCATTCTCTAGACCAGCTCATTCTTTCTCCCCTGCCCTCACCTTGGCAGATAATAGATTCTTAAAGACCATCCCCACATGGTAACCAGTGCTTAGGTGTAGTGCTTGGGACATTTTTTGTTGTTCAGGTTTTTTAGTCATGTCCAACTCTTCCTGATCCCATTTGAGGTTTACTTGGCTAATATTGGAGTGGTTTGCCATTTCCTTCTCCACCTCATTTTACAGATGAGGAAACTGAGGCAAGCGAGGTGAAGTGACTTGCCTAGGATCAAGCCAGTAAGTCTGTGAGGTCACATTTGAACTCCAGGCCTGGAGCCATTGCACCACCTAGCCCAATTTGGCACATAGTAGGGGCTTAATAAATGTTTTTTGATGGATTAGTTACATTCAAATTTTCTCAGGGTGCTGTGGTAATTCCCACTCACAACTTCAACTCTTTAACCCCTGGCAATTTATTTCCATTTACTTAATTAATAAAGGCAAAAGAAACAATAACACTATCACAAGTGCTCATATGTGATAGAAAATGCAGAAATAAAATATATCAGAATCCAAACTTAAGACTGGCATGTAAAAATTGCTTTAAAAATATTGACTTCTTGAAAAATCCATTATATTAGGATTGGGTTTGTGTCAATAGTAACCTGGTCCTAGATACTAAGTGATGGTAAATGATTCCCTGTAAATGGAAAGCATACTGTAGGAACTTAGAGGTTCTAACCTAGTACTGAGGTAGCGGTATATTATATTGGTCACAGTCTCACTAATGCCCTTGTCTCTAGTATAGTCATTTTGTCACATCATTCATCTTTAGAAGGAGGCCAACCAACCAATGAACTCATCAACCCTAGGCAGTCAGCACAAAGGCAAGGAACCTGCGAGCTCGGAGTATTTCTGGCTGTACATATGGAGACCTCAGTGACCCAACATAGCTTTTGTCTTGAATACATCCCCCTCCCCTGCTAAACTGAATGGATTAATGCTTTGACTAATGCCTCACTGGACAAGGCCTCTGCCTAATTAATTGATCCAGTGAGTGACCCCTCCAATTTTTCTGCTTCCATTCATCAGCAGCCATACTAGCCATCACTTCCAGCGTCAGCTGTGGCGGATGCACTTCCGGAATGCGTCCTTTCACTTCCGGAACACGTCCTTTCACGTTCAGCTCCCGTTTTTGGGGTCAGCTTTGAACAAATCCACCTTAATGGCTTGCTTAGTAACCAGATTCTTGTTTTAATTTGTTTATAATCCCAGAAATCGTTTAAGTCTCTTAGTCACAAAACAATTTAATTGTCTATGGCTTAGTAACTAGATTATTTTATTTGCTTATAATCAGGAATCCTCTCTTAATCATAAGATCATTCAGGTGCTTGTACTGGTTAGCAACCGGATTCTTATTTTGTTTATAATCACATAAATTTATTTCTACCTATTATTGGCTTTGTTGATTGAATGGAAGCCCCTGAGGTCAGGAATGATTTCATTTCTTTGTAAAAAAGGGCACAAAATAACTAAGTACGATGGGCATTTAGTTGGTGGAGGGAACGTTCAAAGCGATTTCCAACGCTGAAGAACGCTGAACAGCCACCGTCCAAACCTTCCCGGCCTAGGTTAGAGCGGGAGGAAGGACGCGCCTGCTCCGGATCACGTGTTCTTCTGGAGACCGCCGATTGACTCTAGTTTCACACGTGATCTGCGTACGCGGCCGACGCTCTGACGCACTTCCGTTTCCCGTCGTTTCACCAAGGCCTTCTCCGGCGACCCTTAGGGGTGTGGCCGAGGGGAAGCCCAAGGGTGTCACCCCCACGGAAGGGGCGGGGTGAGTCTCTGCGCAGTTCCTACTTGGTCCTCGGCTCTTTTCGGTCCCCCTCCCCTCTCTCCAGCCGGAACCTTTCATCCGCGAGTCCTGTTGCAGCGGGGAGTGATTTGGACGTCGCGTAGCGCGTGTCGGTTAAGATGGCGGCGGCCAGTAGCTGCTTCGGGAGAGGTAAGGAAGGGCGCGAGAGCCGGCTTGTCGTGGCCCCCGGGCAGGCCCTGGTCACCTCTTGTAATGGCCTCTAGTCTTTTCCTTCCGACAGTGTCGCCCCTCACGCCCTTTCTCCATAACTTGCTGCGGCTCCCTATGGCCTCCAGGGTGCTTCTTGTCCTTTACCCCGTCTCTTATAGAAAGCCTCAGCCCCGCTTCTTTCTAACTCGCTTTTCCGATATTTGTTAGCGTGCTCTTCCGCCCCTCCCCCCCACCAGAGGGCAGGACTGTGGCTTTTTTGTGTCCTCAGCGCTTGGTACATAGTAGGTGCTTAATAAGTGCTTGTGAGCGTGTCCTTACAGAGCCCGTGTCCACGCTGACCATGATGACACCTTAGCTTAGTAAGAATACAGTGGCTCTCTGGTCTGGAGTCCCGACCGGGAGACAGGATGTAATTTAATTAATTTATTAATTTAATTCATTCAGTATTAAGCACCTACTATGTTCCAGGCACTGTGCTAAGCGCGGGGCATACAAAAAAAGAGGCAGAAATCAGCCCCTGCCCCCAAGGAACTTATCATCTAACGGGAGAATTCAGATTTTGCCCCCCACACTTTGTGTGACCTGGGCAGGTCATCGTGAATGGGAATACCAGCGCCTCCCTCATTGTATGGTTGTGGCGTCAGGTGTGGCTGGAGCCTTCTTTTTCTCCCCATTCTTCAGCAGGAACCTGATAATGATAAATGATAAGGGCTTGTCAGCGTACTGTAAACCTTAATGCCATATGAAATTACCAGCTGCGGCTTTACCTATGTTATATCACTTGAACCTATGGTGTTATCAGTCTCGGGAGGGGCTCTGTTGGAAACCAAGGCAGGTGTCTCCAATCAGGTTGTTGCAGCTTTTAGTATATTGCCACTAATATACCATGTTAATTTCATTTCCTGTATTGTAGTTGATTGGAATTTAAAGTCTGACAATAGTCATATATTTGCAGGGTTATGTGCCCCCAGCTCCATCACACATTATTCCATAATATGGATCCTAATAAGTGACCTTGACATACTGACTTTATAAACATTTCTTCTTTTTATCCCCAAAACAAGTATTATCGTCCACCTTTTATAGATGAAGAAACCGAATTAGAAAAACATAGTGACTTACTCATGGTTCGTCAGCAAAGCAGCATTTGTATACATGCCTATTGTGTGCCATACAGACACAGTCCTGAGGATAAGAGACAAAAATGAAACGAGTTTATAGCATATTGGGAGGGAATGGGTATGCATTTAAATGTATACATGCATGTATATACATACATAGACATATTTAAATGTATGGTCAGAGTTGTGCTGAAAGAAAATCACTTTAACTCTTTTATGGAAGATGGATTAGAACAGGGGTGGGGAACCTGCAGCCTTAAGGCTACCTGTGACCTTCTAGATCCTTAAGTATGGCTTTTTGACTGAATCCAAATTTTACAGAACTATATTTGGATTGGATTAAATAAAATTTGGATTCAGTCAAAAGGCCATACTTAAGGACCTAGAAAGACCACAGGTTCCCTACCCCTGGAGTAGTGAAAGGAAAGCCTTAGACTAGAAGACCAGTTGAGGAGTTACTCACTTCAGATGTCCAGACTGAGAGGTGATGAGGGTCTGCAGTGAAGGGTTGTCTAAGTGAGTAGAGAGGAATCAGGTGGGTAAAATGTTGTGGACATGTGAAGGGCAAGATTTGTTAACCGATTAGCCATATGGGGCAGAAAGTGAAGAATCAAGGATAAGAACCTGGGGTGCTGGAAGAAGGCTCATACCTTTGACAGAAATAAGGAGGTTGGGGGGAGGGGGTGTATTTGGGGGGAGAGATAATGGGTTTAGAGAAACAGTATTGTTAATGGCAAGGAGCTGGAAAGGAAAAGAGGGAGTGTAGAAAAGCTGCTGATGGAAATACTCTGGAGATTCTGGGGACTGGAAAGGTATCTGGAGGCCCAAAAAAGTCCTTAAAGCAGTCTGAGCCATTTGCGGTTTGATTTTGATTCTTAACCAAGCACAATGTCTCAAGTGCCTTTGTGTGTGTTCCTCCTTCATTGCCGAAGACCATGCCATCAGAGAAATGATGACAGGACTTGCCCTTGACTTTGTTTTGAGGGAGGGAGGGCAGTGCCGGTCACCAGCCTCACTTTTCCTCCTGAGCAATCTGAATCCAGTGACCAGATAGTCATCAGGATGACTGGAGATGGCCCAGGATGCAGTGGGAGATCTTGACCTTTTTAGGCAAGGTCTTTTTACGTACTCAGAGGATGGTAACTCCCATTGAGTGAATAGTGAATGCCTGTTAGATACATGTGAAATGCTAGCTAGTCACTGGAGCAGTAGAATTAGTTGGGTTGTGAACTTGTGAAAAATCTTGCTGTGTCTGGGTTTAGACCAGTCGGTGTCACGGATGTGCCCTAGAGATTTTCATCCTCAGCAGGAGATTATTGTTGATGGAAGAGCCAAAATTGAAGTAGCTGCAGAATTTCTGAATGATGGAATTCCTGATTGCTCTGTAGCTCCACATTTTAACAACATTAGAATTTTCATGATGCTATCATAGACAGTTTCATATCATTTTATATAATCTGGACCTACTGCTACTAGAAGATAGTTAAATGGCATGCTGGTACTTGTCTGAATTATGCAGATAGTGTATTAGAGCCAAGTTCCACTGTCCCTTTGAAAATTGGGGAACAGAAGGTTTTAAAAGAAATGCTTGGGTAATTCTGCATAGAATAACAGCTTGTGCTGGAGGTACATGGGAACTTGATCTACCTCAAGTTAATTTTCCTACCTGTATCAGTTCATCTATGCTCAGGCTACCAGAACGTTGTATTGAATGTGCAAGAATGGTATGGTGGCCAAGGAACAACCTTTTGGAGAAGGGGTTACATTAGATGTGATATTCAGTGGATTTTCCAAAAATCCCTAGAGAAAACATCCCAGTTTAACATTAAGAGAGTTAAACATAGATTAACTCCAGAGCACTATAAAAAGAATCATTCCAGCTGTGCTTTCATAAATACTGTTAATGCTGTTGTCACTGATGTTTTGAAAAAAAAAAAACCCAATAACACAAGTACATATATTCCATTAATCATTTATAGTTAATGATGTAGATAGGCTGGACATATACATTTGAGGGACAAAAAAAGAACTGTCCAGCTTGCTGCCAACTTCCCCAAGATATTGCAAGAGGTTTAGGACTATCTAATTTCTGATGCTTTGTTATAGATGGAATCTCCAGCCTCCACAGCAAAAAACAGAACACTTTACTTGCAGAGATAACTTCTGCTGAAGCCTGAAGAAGGCCAAAATTCTTCTGAGACATTAAAAGGATTGGGAATTCTTGATGGACAGGAACTTGTCATTGCCAGTGTTACCACAGACTATACTGGTTGAACTTCATTTTATCTCTTATGAACAATAAATAGGCAACTTAAATAGGATTAAAATCTACTGAAATATTGTGCTTTTTGTGGAGGCTCAGAATAGCCTAATTATATCTTTTTTTTTATTTTTTTTTAGCATTTGAGTTGATGGAATTTGATTTTTATAACATCACTCTTGACTTCCAAACTGTCTTTCTAAGCAGAATTTGGGAATTGTATTTCTAAGAGTTTTCATTAATATAATCCTACACAGAGAGAGAGATATTCGCTGATTAAAGTTCCTGTTAAAGTTAAAAGGCAAAGTCTCTTTTCCATGAGGTTTTTAGGATGGTCAAACAGTACAATCTTCAGCTTTCCGTTGAACAATGATATTTGCAAAATAATGTCCTCTAAAGAAAATTAATATTTTAAATGCCTTTTTAAAAGTCAGATAAATAAAGCCTGGTAACAGGTATGTGTAATATGTTGAACTTAGGATATTTTCCTCTTGAGTTAACATTTGATTTTAATTCTCTAACTGAATATTAATTATTGCAAATTATTTGACCATGATGTTTTATAAACAGTGCTTCAGGTTAAACATCTGTGCATGAAAGTAGAAAATGTTTTCATGTGTACATATACAGTGCATGATAGTTAAAATGTTAAAGCTAACTTATCGCACATGCTGTTATACCCTTTATTAATAAAGTCAGATCTGGACTGCATTGTTTCACTGAGAAAAAAGATGAGTTTTGTTTTGTATGTTAACTTTGCGATGTCTCCCAAACATCCATTTTGAAAAGTGCAGTCAGCAGTTGCTGGTATGAGATAGAAGGTTAGGAGAAAGATGAGGGCTGCCTACATCTGGGTATTATCTGCAAGGAGATAATGAATACCTTCTACACTTTCTCATTAGCTCTTGTAGAGAGGTCCCGAGACATAGAATTGGGGTATATATACCCTCAGATAGGGGACATTATCGGGACAAGGAACAAGCGCAGAAGACAAAAGTGTCCAGACAGGTGCAAGGGGAACAGTGACAGTCTAGAGAGGAGATTATCTGGCAGGAGAGGCTGTGCAACAGTGTCGTGCAGCAGATAGAAGCCAAGGATGAGGACTGTTAGATTTGACGATTTGTCACTGGTAGCTTTGGGGTCCTGATGATATTGGAAGGGTTGAGGATGAAGGACAGCAGTGGAAGTGGAGGCAATGAATATAGGACACTTTTCTTAGGAATTTAGTCAAGAAAGCGGAGAGACTTGGGACGATAACTTGAGGTGATGATAGAGTCTAGCAGATGTTTCTTTAAGGAAGAAGAAACTTGGATGTATTCAAAGGCAATAGAGATAGAATCTATAACCAGGGAGAGATTGGGACTAGAGAGAGAAGTGGGGGAATATTGAGGGGGAGAGCAGCCTGTATGTGGGGGGAGGTTGACACATTCATGGACACTTGTAGAGGGGGCGGCTTTGGTGAGAAGACCTTCTCCCTCATCTGAGCCTGGAGGAAAGGAAAACAGTAAATGGTTTTGAGATGAACAGGGAGCTGGGAGCTTACGTTGGAAGGCCTCACTTTTCTGTGGGAGTTTTGTTTTGAAGTGCTTTTATAGGGAGAGAGGGAAAAGGGATTGCCGTCCAATAACACAAATTTGTATGGACTCAGATACAGCTTTTTCCTACAGTGTTGCAGGTATAGAAACCAAGGAGATGGGTGTTGGGTGTATTTCAAGGTTGGGTTTTGACAAGGCGTAGGTGATAGGCCTAAGCGGGCAAGAGATTTGAGAGCAGGGAACAGTATGGAGTAGAAGTGGTTGTTTAGAAGGTTGATATTGAGAGGGGGCAAAAGTGAAGCCTGAGCAGAGCCACAAGTCTGACAGAGAATTGTTTTAGGAAGGGTAAGACCGGGAAACAGTAATAGAAGGTTATGGTCAGATAGAGGATGGCTGAGGTTTTTTTTATCATGGGAGTAATGGATGTTTCATAGGCATCTCAGACTCCACATGTTCAGAACTGCTCATTAGCTTTCCCCTCAAATCCTTTCCTCTTCTGAGGAGGATTACTCTTTTGGTCGATGGAACTACATGCCGTCCTTGTCACCTTCCTCTCACAGTACGTAACTAATCAGGTACCAGATAGGGTTGTTTCCACCTTCCCATCTCTCCTATAAATAACCCTTTTCTCCACTCACATGGTCACTGCCCTCGTTCAGGCCCCTTAATTGCTCTCCTTGCCTCTGTTCTCTTCCCCGCTCCCATTTATCCTCTCCTTAGCTGCTAAGGCCTTTTCTAAGTGAGAAGTGTGACTGCATTGTCCCCACCCCACTCCAGTAAATTCCTCTGTTTGGCTTTGAAAATTCTTAATCTGGCCCCTTCCTTCATTCTTGCCTTTCCTGTCTTCCCTGGCTTCCATCAAATCCCAACTAAATTATCAGCACCTTCCACAGGAAATCTCTTCTGATCTCCCTTAATCCCATGTGACTGTCTGTTGATTATTTACGGTTTATCCTGTACATTCTTGCCTATGTCCTCCTCCATTATAGATGGTGAGCATGAGAGAAGGCAATGTTTTTTGCCTTCTTAGTATCCCTAGTCCTTAGCACAGTGCCTGGCATATGGCAGGCAGATGTTTACTGACTGAGTCATTGACCAGTCTTCTTGTACTTTAATGCCCAGCCCCACCCCCTTCCCCCACCTTCCTGTGCAACTGGCACTGGCCCTCTCCAGTCCTGCTTCCTGGTCTGCTGCTGTTTCTCAAACGTGATGCCCCACAACCCACATGTGCTGGTGGCCCCACCTCTATAGTGCCCTTCTTCCCCCACCTCTGCCTCCTCTCTATTTGACTGGCTTCTTTCAAGTTTCAGCTCAAATCCCACAGCGGAGGGATGCCCCCGCTTGCTAATCTCCCCTCTGAGATTACCTTCTGTCTTCTCTGTATTTATCTAGTATCTAGGGTGTACCCCGTTATTTATGGATTATTTTCCTTTTAGACTCTGAACTTCTTGAGGATAGGGACTTTTTTTTTTACCTTTCCTTATAATTTCTTCCTGTTATTTTGACATTAGTATTTTTAGTTTTGTAAACCAACTCTTGTACTTGTTAATGTACAATATTTGATAAATCATTTGCTTGAAAATCCTACTGCAGTTGTATGCTTTAAAATTATAATGTGCACACCTGCCTGTTCTACCTGGGCCTGGCATGTGAATGAATATAAAATTGCTCTGTGATAAAGATTTAATAAAGCTATCATTGCACTGTCATAAAGTAATTGGGGACAGTAATAAGAAACTAAACACATATTGCCCGAACTGTGCCGTGCATTTGAGCCAGCACTCTGTCAGATTAATCTTTCATTATTTGTTTCTCGGATAAACTGTTTAATGAGCAAATGGTTAATGAACTAAACCTGGAATTGCAAAGGGGAAAGGGATGGAGTTGAACTGAATTCAGGAAGTTTCACAGTGTTGCGTGTAATCTCAGACTGCTCCTTGATCCGAAGGCCTGTTTCCTTTGTCCTGTGAGGATGGCATCCATTATATTCTCCAGAGCACCACTTGGAAAAAAAGAAGGTCTGGCCACCCGGAAGCTCTGGTCTACGGCTAGTCTACAGAGCATCTGTGCAGGATGTTTAGAAGGGGAGGGGGGCATCATGCAAGGGAGAGGAGATGCCATGAAGAAATTGCAGTCTGTCCACTGCCCATGGGCAGTAATAAAATCAGGATTGTAGCAAAATAAAGGTTTTTGGAAAGTTCTAATGCATTCTTACACTGAGAATATGATATGATTACTTGGCACTTGAATGTTTCTCATCCTTTTCTTTTTCAGTTTTCCTTCAGTACCAGAGGCAGTGTTTCTCCAGGATCCCTTATAACACTTCTGTTGCATCTTGTATTGTAAATGTTCATGCAGCCAAAAGACATTATGTTGCTGCAAAGTAAGTATTTTCGTATTTCAGTCGCTCTTTTCAATGATTATTGATTGGTTTTCATTTTGAGGGTTTGTCTGTTAGGGGAGCACTTTTAGAGGGAAGGGTGTTCTTTGTTACAGAAGCTATGCGGAGATCTCTACTTGGGATGATATTTATTTTAAACACTGTGTTAGCCAAATAATTTTATCTCCATAATTCCAAATTCAAAGCCTGGGACAAAGAGGAAATACTCCTCTTTACCCTCTCTTGTCTCAAGTGACCACATCACCACTTCATTCTCTCCCTCCTCTTTTGTTCAAGAAGTTTGAATGGATCCCTCTTGCCTCTAAGATAAAATACTGACTCCTCTGACATTTAGCACCCCTCCCAGCCTGGCTCCCACCATCTTTCTGGGCTGATTCGCATATCCTTCACCAAGTTTTGCATTCTCTCCAGGCACGTTTTGATAGAGCATGCCGCAGAGCTTGGTTCCTCTTCTCCCTGAGACCTTTCCTGCATCATCTCTTTCCTTCAGTGGGTTTCTCATGCTCTCTCCCTCGTTAGATCGATGTGTACCCATGTGTGTATATTAGAATGTATACTCCCTTGGTAAACAGAGCCTGCTTCCTTTTTGTCTTTGTGTTCCTATCACTCGGCACAGCACCTGGTACATGATGGTCCTTAAGGAAGTTTGTTGAGTTGAGCAGCATATGTAAATCTTACAGAATACAATTTGTGTCTTGACTTTTGAGTCCTAAGGAAAGAACCAGTGACTTTGTGCAAGAGATTTATAGATAGAGCACTTATTATGAACTTAACAGTGGGCCATGCTGGGGATACAGATACTAGGAAACAAGATTATCCCTGCCCTCAAGGATTTTATATTCTCTGTGGTAGGAGGGGGAAGGATGCTGGGACAGGGACAAGTTGGTTTTTGAGGTGGTGAAGTCCTGGAGCTGGAGTGAGGTGAGCATGGCTGGGACCCCTCCCTAACTCCCCAGTTAGGATAACGGACCCCAGGATGGAGAAAGGCATCCCCAGGGTGAGAAAGCTGCTAGAGAGCCCTAACCCTGCCCTCTTTTTTCACTGCTGCCCTGGGGAGCTGATATGCCTCAGTGAACCTGCGTAATAAAGGTATCGCTTTGTCCCTGGTGCACGGAGGTTGTTACTTAGCACTAGTTTTTCTGGGTTCCATGGTCAAACTGAGAACAGGATGTCTTGTGGTATTTCATGATGTCCCCAGTTGACACTGATTCTTTGTGGATGTGTGAATCTGAGGAGTTTTGCACTTCACTTAAGGAACACCTGACCATTACTTCCAAGTAGTTGGGCATAACATTTTTGCTTCACTGAGTGAAATGATTTTTTCAATAGAAAAATTTTAGAACCTTAAGTCAAAATCAGCATTTTGATTCAGACACAGGCCTTAGCCTTTCCTCAAATCTAGCTTGTATAAAATCTCTATAAAATCACTTTTCTTGTTCAGTAGTAATCAACTTTCTTTCTCTCTTTCAGGAACTCATTTTAGACCTGTCTTTGAGGGCAGTCTGCATTCTTTTCCTGCTGGGGGCATTAATAAATAGCTTTTTCTGAAACATTTAAGTATATTTATCAGATTCTTCAGTAAACTTGATTTAGGCTGACAACAATTATAACGAACCTGTAGTTTTCATGGCATTTTGGTTTTTATTGCATCTAATGGTAGTTCTGCCTTATTTTCCTAGAGTTGTTTATTTGAAAGCATTTTGAAAAATGTTACAAATTATGAGCTTAAGCATTGAAAAAGAATACTTTTGTACATACCAGAAGGATTTCATATAAAACTGAGAGTTTCTATTTAATATTGTGAAAAAGATTGTGCAGAAACACATTACTTTGAAAACTCTCCAGGTTGTCCGTGTGGCCTTCCAAATTTTCTTTGCATAAAGAAAAATGGTCAAATGACTTTCCCTTTGGAAACATCACTTTTATTGATATTCCTCCCTGTAGCCCTCATTAAAAACCAAGAGGAAAAATCCCAAACTCTAGTGACAAGCCCCAAGTCAAAAAAATGAATCTTCACAGTGGCCTTGTCTGTAAATGTATCTGTCACCTCTCTCTTGGGTCTGGCTAGCATACTACAGTAGAGGTCCTTGAAACATCATTGATCACTGACTGATTAGCCTTCTTAGGTCTTTCAGTTAGATTTTTTTAGAATGCTGTTGTCTTTGTTTAAGTTGTTCTCCTGTTCTTGCTGACTTCATCTTACATCGCTTCATACCACCCAGGATTCTCTAAATTTGTCTCTCATCATTTCTTATGGTGCAATAATCCTTTACTTTCATAGGCCATAATTTGTCTAAGAGGCAATTTAAGGGACTCTTTTGAATTCAAATTATTTACTTTTCTTTTTCCTCCTTTTCGTTCTCCCTTCAGGAGCAGCAAGTTTGTTTTGCTTGTAACAATTTCCTCCTCCATATTATCCTCCCTCTTCCACCTCATTGATTACCTGTTAAATATGATATATTTGGATGCCCGACTCTGTGGGTTGGGTGTAGGTGGATGTGGGTATGTTCAGCTGTCCTTTGCCCGTTTCATTTGAGTGTCTAGTGCTTTTTTTTTTCTGTCTGACCTCGTGGTTTATCTGTCATTCTTACTTCAGTTAGGTGCACATCTGTCCTTGTAGAGGAGTCTGTCATCCCTGTACGTTAAAGCTGTTGTCCAGAGATCTGAATCCCACTCTCAGATGTGGCCTCATTAGCCAGCTGTTCATCTCCAGTTCATTAAATAATATTTAATGAATGAAAGATTATAAGTTTATTAATGAGAAATAAATTGTCACAACACATCACAACACATTCTCTATAGAGCTCAGCAGGTTAAAAATAAATACATAGTGATGAGTCCAGTGGCAAGTTAAAGTTGAGTGACACATATGTGAGTGTGTCAGACTTGGGACCCTATTCATCTGTTTCACAAGTGACCTGCCCTTTTCAGGCCTCTGTACTCAGAAGCAACATTGTTCCAGAATTGCAGAAATTCCCAGATGGAGATAAACTAGTGCCCCATGGGCATTCCATGTGAAGTGAGAGGTAAAAAAGTGTATTCAAGAGGTAGAGGTGAATGTGATTCAGTGGCCCTTTGAAAATCTACATGCTCTCCAGATGAGATTTGAGGAAAATGAATGGTTTGCCAAAAGTACATTTAATATTCAGTGTCATAAAATTGTGTTTTCCTGATGAAGTATCAAAGAATGTGTCAAAAATTTCTGAACCCAGTTACAAGTTGTGATTTCAGAAAACAAAGTGATTTCAATAAGAGTACATATTGCACATTAAAAAAAAATTGAAAGGTGTGAAAAGTTGTAAGTTTCATTATACAAGTCAAATGATTTCACTTTGTCTCAGTTTGCACTTTCCTCTCCTTTCCATCCTTTATTATAAGAGACAAATCTTTGGGTACAAGATTAGGGAGGGGGATACACATGGAGTAAGCCTTTGTACAGTGTCTGCTTTGTGAGTTTTTACAAATACCGCGTTTGATCCTCACAACAACCTGGTAAGGTAGGTGCTGTTATTATTCCTGTTCTGTAGATGAGAAAACTAAGACAAGCAGTGTGAAGTCACACAGCTGCTGCATACGAGGCCGCATTTGAACTCGGGCCTTCCTGACTCCAGGCCCAGCGCTCTGTCCGCTGAGCCAGTCTTGTACAGAAAGGCGATGGCATGAGTAATGAAGAAGCATAGTGTCCAGAGCACTTTATGCTATGCCTTGGGGATAAGCATAGAAGGTCAGGATAGCCCCTGCTGTCAGGGAGTTCCCATTCTGATAGGGGGAGACACCCTGCACAGGACGACAGCACCAAGTCTGGTGGAAAGGCCAGCGGTCCTGGCCGCACAGCTTTAAAGCCTATGGTCATGTATTTTGTTTCATGTAATTTTCATCTGTAACACCACACCTAATTCTGAGGTTGAATCATATGAAAAGCCTAAGGGTTTTGTTGACTAGAACTTTCTTTTCTCCCTCTTTAGTAGCTGTGGCTTCAGCATCTTCAGGAGCAGGCCCAGGTCATATGTGCACAAGGTTACTTCCCTGGACAGTGGCAGTGGGGGCCATAGTGCTTTAATACTCTTGGAATTAGATATAGAAGGTGAATTCTCTTTTCCTCTAGGTTTGCTGCCTTCAGTGGTAACTGTGGGTATTGGGCTGAAAGCAAGCACTGGGGAGCCCTGCACTCCTCTGGGCTCTTGGGCTCTGGGTTTTATGGCAAAACCCCTCAAAAAGGCTTTACTGAAAGAATGGGGGAGGGAGAAAATACTGGAAATTTCTGTCTTCCAAGCTATATACTGTAGATAGTAGTTACAGAGACGGAATATCAATTGAAGTCCTGAGAAGGTTCATTAAAGGCAGAATTCAAGAGGGGAGTCAGTCAAATTGTTGATCTCAAATGTCTGTATATAAATTTCTAAAGTTCAGGCAATAAACAAGGGGAACTAGGGCTCTAATGTAAGAAAATAAATGTGACCGTATATCACAGAGACCTGGAGTGAAATGCCTCATGGGAATTTGGCTCTTCATGGGTGTAGCTAATTCAGAGGGAACAGGATGGGTAAAAGGTGAAGTGGGATGGCTAGCATTGTATATTTAGAACTTATATTCATAAGAACATGTAGGAAAGGGGGATGGGAAGTCAGTACTGTGGGACAGCCTTTCCCTGAAGCTCCTTAGAGGGAGAAACGAATTGTTTTCATCACCAGAATATACTGACCAACTTACTCTGGTTAGAATGGGATACCTCCTGCTGTGTGTTGACTTAGAAAACAACAAATCAACAGTGTTTATATTTTATTCATTTTTATTTTGTCAGACGTTTGCCAACTGCATTTCAATCTGGTACTTTTCACACCTCTAGTGTAGACTTGTCTGAACCAAAAGAGGACACAGATGAGGGGTTCGGCAAACAGGTCCCAGGCTGCACGGGGCCAGGTGCAGGAGGGTGAGGGCTAGGGCTTCTCTAGGACTTCTCTGTTAGAGTTCTCTCTGCCAAAAGCATAGCACCTAATAATTCAGTGACTTGCCTTGGTACTTTCATTCATCAGAGGTGAAGGAATAGTACCGGGGAATTCTCTAATGAATCTGGTTTGCATCAACAGGATGAACTGGCTTTTGGATTGGAAATAATGGGAATCCTGGAGGGAAGTAACCAGTCCTTCCTAGAGTTTGTGATAGAGCAGAAAGCCAGGTGTAGCCTGACGTAAAGCCAGGCTTCAGAGAGAGGGTTTCAGAGGAAGGATAGATAGCATCCTCTGGACTCAGTTTCTGTAGGTGAATTCAGCCTGGGAGGTATGGAAAGGGAAAGAATGAAATTGTGGAGACATAAAAGAAAACAATTCCTAACAAGGGTCGAGAATGGTGTGAATATACGAAGGACCCAAAAAGGCACCTTTAACCAGGCAGTTTAGGAAGAAAGAAAGAAAACAGCAGAGAATAGAAGCTAGACCCACTGACAAGAGAATTCATCTTCGTAAGAACTTGACATGTTCCTGTAAAAATAGTCTCGGAGGTATTAAATCTCAAAAGGAGCTGAGGCAGGCAAGGAAAATTAAAAGCAATAAAAAGGGATTTGGATTATTATTTTTTATCGGAAATATGTGTGTTTTTCCCCAATTCCATATAAAGACAATTTTCAACGTTCATTTTTTATAAGATTTTGAGTTCCAAATTTTTTTCCTTCGCCCTACCCAAGAGGGCAAGCAATCTGATGTTTTACGTGTGCAATAATGTTAAACTTATTTCCACATTAGTCACTTTGTAAAAGAAGAAACAGAAGGAGAAAAAAACGTAAAAAAAGCCCAAAGAAAATGAAAATAGTATGCTTCAATCTGCATTCCAACTCCATCAGTTCTTTCTCTGGATGTGGATAGCATTTTCCAGTGGATTATTTTTAAAAAACTGTATTGGGGAAAGACGTGTCTCAAAGATGGGCAAGGCCTGCTGGGGAGGGGGTGACCAGGATGGTAACTGGCAATGTCTCCACAGGAAGTTGATATCCAAGACAGGCAGAATAAGAGGGCATTGAATTACTGTTGATGAATTTAGGTCACATTGCTTAGAGGAACTCTGTCCTCTAGTGCAGAAAGAACTTGTGGGTGTGATTGCAAAGCCATTGATTCCTGGACCAGGCTGTTCTGGACTTGGTCCATAAAGACCTAATGAGTGAAATAGTGATTACCCAGAGCAAGCTTGGCTTCATGGAGAACAGGTTGTTCCCTTCTTTGGCAAGGTTTCCTAAACCAGTAGGCACGAGATACAGTTTACCCTGGATCGTGGCAAAACACCTCATGCTTGTAGAAAAGTTGGAGATATGGCATACAACGAGGTGATTTGAATGGATTCCAAGAGTATTGTTAGTGGTTCAGTATCATTTCTCTGCTTTCCCTCCTCACTGATCCCATTATAGCTTACGTTTTTATGCTACTTTATCACCTTAGTAGAATATAAGTTCCAAGACAGCAGGGACTGTGGCTAGTTTCATTTTTGTATCTCTACAGTGTTTCACACATTTTAGACACTTGGAAAACATTTGTCAAAATGAATTTAATATTATTAGCATGAGAATTGAATACCTTTGTCAAGTTAATTTTCCCAACTTAGGTAATACTTGAGAGTTTGCAAATATGAAAGAAAAGTGAGGATATTTTCTCATAATATTTATTTTAGACAGGATAGATCAGGGGTGGGAAACTCATGGCTTTAAGTCCACGTGTGTCCTCAAGTGTGGCCCTTGGACTGAATTCAAACTTCACAGAACAAATACCCTTAATGAAAGGATTTGTTCTGTAAAACTTGGACTCAGTCAAAAGGCTATGCAAGGACCTAGAAAGCCATGTGTGGTCTCGAGGCCCCAGGTTCCCCATCCTTGGGATGGAAAATTGTTGAAGCAGAGGTTCTTTAGGTCCCATTTTCTATTAATCTCATTATTCTTGTACTGAGTTAAAAATGAAAATATGTTTAAATATTTTAGAGTAAACAAGGTAGGTGCAGAAGCATTTTAACTCCTCTAATTGGGCACTTTGCTCAGACATGTTCTATTTTCCATCCAAAGGGCACCAGTAGACAATTAGAAATGAGTTCATCAGTATAAGTCTATTTTTAGTACTTCTGTTGAATTGCTTATTTTATAGGAGGAGCACTAACTCTGTTATGTTTATTGAGTGATAAATGTATATAGAATATGGAATTTCTGACTGGATTTGATATATCATATATTTCAATTGTAGAGAAACTATCCAGAAGAGAATTTCATTTTGGGCAAATTTCCCTATCTTAAAAATCTATTGGTTATTTTTTTGTGAATTGGTGAGCGATCTCATAACTTGGTTATTGTTCCTTTTGCTATCATGCATTTTATGCTTTTTTTTCTAGATCTTTTGGAATATATCCTGTGATAGCTAATATTCAATGTGTCTTTTTTCCTGTAGACCTGCAAAAAAGGAGAAAAAAGGCTCCAAAGTGCAAACTTCAGATGCAAAAACAGATGATACAGAAAAGCTAAAGACATATACTTATATGGAGGGTGAGCCTGAGGATGATGTCTACTTAAAACGCTTATTCCCAAGGCAGATTTACGAAGTGGACAAAGCCATTACTTTATTAAAAAAATATCAGATTCTGGACTACTCTAACCCACAGCAAGGGGTCTATCTTGATTTGACACTGGATATGTCACTGGAGAAGAAGAAGGTATGGATTCCCATTTAAAAGTAACCGAGTGAACGAGAGGTCAAAGTGTAACTAAATGGTTGTGATTAATATTGAGCAGAGATTTATTAGCATGAAATTAGAAGGAACAAGATCATATAAATCTTACCCACATCTAACAGTGGTTTTTGCTGGCTGAGTTGTTAGAACTGCTGGCAGTGGTGCCATTTGTACCAATTATTTTGCAGAATCAAAGCCCATCCTTTCCTCAACCAGCCATTTAGATACTTCCTTCCATTGTGCTCTCTGGAACTCCTGTTCCATAACAAACACATTCCCCTTTGACCTGGTCCTCCTCTCACACTCTTTCCCTCTACTAGCTTTAATTGAAACCTGGCTCCCTTTGATGATGCTGTGTTCATCACAGTCTTCTTCAGCACTGACTATCCTGGGGGAATGGGGGAGGAGTTGGAATGCACTTCCTGCATTCTCACTCCCAGATTCTTCCTTTACCTTGATCACCGAG
The DNA here is from genome assembly GCA_023548195.1 of Bettongia penicillata ogilbyi. Taxonomy (NCBI): domain Eukaryota; kingdom Metazoa; phylum Chordata; class Mammalia; order Diprotodontia; family Potoroidae; genus Bettongia; species Bettongia penicillata. The sequence continues at coordinate 1,609,479 of JAJHZJ010000281.1, forward strand.
AAACCTTTCCTCCTTTGAATTCAAAATGTCCTCCTGTTCTAAACTCTGGTGGCTGTAGTGTACTGACCTCTTAGGACATCCCACCTCCTTTGTCAAGACATTCAGGCCCTGGCTCATCTTCTTCTCGTTCTCATCTCCTGTCCTTATATTGGGGGCTTCAGTCTTCACACTGACATACTTTCAGACTCCCTCTCTGTTCCTGCTTCCCTTCCCTTTGGCCAGTCATACACCGTATCTCCCTGACCCACAAGGATTCCGCTTCACTTATTAGATATTGATCTAATAACCCTTGGTTTCACCCTAACTAAAATTATTTCTCACCCTTATTGAGATGTCCAGTCCCCCCTCCCTCAGTACTTTCTTTAGACATTATCTCTACCCTGAATTCACTTTCCAATCTTGAATGAAGTTAACCTGCACTGTTCTCTGTGCTCGAATCCCTGCTGCCACTGATCGCTTTTGTCAAACCTCAATCCCAAATGGCTCCAACAGCGCAACCTTCTGTGTTCTTCTTCCAGGCCTCTGGATGAAGCTCGAAAGAAGCTCACAGCCTGCTGCTTGGGTCCATACTAAATCTGTGTTAGCCAGCAGTGGGCCCTCACTGCAGCACGGCAGCTTGATTTCCTCCCTTGCTCCCCTCGGAAGCTGTTTTCAGACCTTTAGCCCTCGTATCTCCTCCTTCTCCTTCTCAGTTGAGGATATTGCCTCTTACTCTGTTGAGAAAAAGGAAACCTTTTGATGTAAACTCCTTTTTCCATTTTCTTCATCTCAAAATCTCTTGAAGTCATCCCCCTATTCCCTCCTCTATATCTGAAAGGATATTTTAGAGAATTATCCTTTCAGAGAAAGAAAGGACTTCCTTCCCTGTTCAGGTCACCCTGCCATCCCCTCTCACAGTGCTATACCAGAGCTGGTCTGTCCTGGCTTGTGGGGGCCAGTTGATAAAGTAACAGTCAGCTTCTGCGCTGGTGATGATATTTCTTGTTTTAAAAGAGTTGGTGTCAAACACTGCCAAGTGTATTTTCAGTCCATTATTATTTACTTTAAATGACTGTGGCTTTAATAATGAATATTTGAAAACAGACTTTATTGCACCTTGTTCTGATGGTTCTAATATGGTGTTTGGAGGAGAGTCCAGAGTAGCTTTGTTAAGCTTTTGTTAATAAAATTGTTAGGAAAATTTTGTAGAATCTTCATCTGGCCATGTACAAATCATTTCTTGCAGGCCCAGTAAAGTTCTGGGCTTGTGGTCTTAGAGATTTGAGTTCAAATTTGGCCTCAGATATTGGCTGTGTGACCTGTTTGCCTCAGTTTCCTCCCAACCACTCCAGTGTCTTTGCCACGAAAACCAGAGTGGGGTCACTGAGAGTTGAACACACTGATTGATCCCCTCCCTGCCAGGAAAACAACTGCAGTGACCACTGGAGGCTCGCTACCTGCAATAAAGCAAGTTAATAATTCCAAAAGATTTCTGGGTAAAATTGATTATATTTATCACAAATTTAATAAAATATTAATTATTAAATTATTTTTAAATACATTGAAATTATTAAAAATGGTTGAATACTGGGACTGAAGTAGGCAACATTTACTACTTGTGCACACATTCTGCATTCTATATGCATTTTCTTCAGTCTTCTTATTCGGTTTTTCCAAAGAGATTAGTTAGCATTGGTTTCTTATATTCATGAAGAATTTTACTTTCAGTCACATTACAGTTAAGATCAACAAACATTTGAAAAACACAACAAAAAAAAATGTACCACTAGAGCTTTGGAAAAAAATATTAGAACTAGAAAACATGAAACTCAAGTTGAAGATCTGATTGACAGTTAAGTTTAAAGGCATTCCATTTAATAAAAATAATAAATTTAATGCTCTTCTTAGAAATAGGATACTAGAAAATATAATTCATCACATAAACTCGTGTCTTTTATCAGAAACAATGAGGGCATTTTAATTATTTTGATTGATTAGAACTGTCTCCTTAGTCTTGTGAAGAACTAATAACTTCACTATGGATAGCCAGTGAAAAAAATATTAAGTAAAATTTTAAAAAGTGAAATTGAAATAATTTTCTAGGTAATAATGTAGACTCAAACAATGTTCCAGTCCCTGCAGCCATGCACAAAGCTAAAAAACGGTAGGACGAAAGAGGCTTCAGTTTAATGAATATAGGATAAGATAAGGATATAAGGATAATAGGAGGATAAGAAATAGCTGGATATTAGGTCGCATATCAGAACGAGTTCAAACTGGGATCCAGCTCGTTGATCAGTTCATGATTGAATTGAAACTCTAGGTTGCCTCTGGATACAAGAGTGGAATAAATCAACAAAAGCATTCTGTGAGAACCATTTAACTGTGGAATACAGTAAAGGGCATGGCATAGTTTATCACTTGTGAATTGTTTACTACTCATCCTTTATAATAGCAAAAGTTACGTATTCTCCCCCCCAGCCCTCCCAAGCTGGATGTTCAACATTTGCCAGAACAGCGCTGCTCTCTGGCCTTTCTGCGGCATGTTAGAGCCTGTTACATTCCCTCTTTAATCTTTAACCTTTCCCCATTAGCCGGTTCCTTTCTTGCTGTTTTCAAACGTGCGCCAGTTGCTCTGATCCCTAAAAAATCTTTACTAGACCTGCTCCCTCCTCCCCCAAAGCTCTGGTCCTGCCTGTCCCCTCAATCCTCCCACTCTCCCTTTACATTCTGGTTTCTGCCTTATCACTTGACTGGCGTCTACTCCTATCTTCAGAGTAGCCAGTGATGCCTTAATTACAATCTCCTACTAATTCCTCTTGACCTTTCCTTTTTTTGGCACTGTTGACTGTCCTCCGCCCCGGATGCTCTTTCTTCTCTGGGTTTTTTGTGATGCTGCCCTCTTGGTTCATCTCCCACCTGGCCAACCACTCAGTTCCATCCATCTCCTTTGCTGGCTTTTTGTCCATATCACTCTCCTCTATCTATGGGTTCTGCCCAAGGTTCTGTCAGGGATTGTCACTGTTGAAATGAAGGTAAAGAGAAGGTTCAGAACCCAATGAACTTGTTTGGGTAGCAGTAACCTATAAATTGAGTCAGTGACCTCTTTCCTTGACCAAAACCCTGATTTATGACCAGCAAAATCGCAGAGCATCATGTGTATCTTTTGATTGACCTGAGGTTACATCATGGTAATCTTGATTCCTAGACATTTTAATAATGGTTGAGGCACCTCAGCTCCTCCCCATTACTTCCTCTGAGATGAGAAGAATGTTCAGCTGATAGGATTAGGCTGCAGCCTTGAGTGTAGTCGCCTGGGGCTTTGATTGAATCAGCTTGAGTTTGGGGTAGAGACTGAGTCCTGAATGGAGGTAATTATAAGACCCAAAGTTTAGCCAGTTTCTCCAGAATGTGGATGAAGAGTAAAGTTACAGAAGTGAGGAGTTTGGACTTTCAAGGTGTGGGAGAGTATTAAACTCAGGCCACCTTAAAAATGGAATTAAAAGTAAAAATAGAATTAAAATCCATTTTGGTTTTACAGGACCCTCTTTTAACATTCCTTACCTGGATGATCTCATGAGTTGCTGTGGGTTCTACTAGCATTTCCATTAGGTTACCTCCCCTTCTATACATACATACATATATGGCATAGTGATATCATTTTGGTCATTCTTGATGTGTGGGTGAAAAGATCCTTACCCAAAATTTTAAATAAATTCAAATGCTTCTCGAGGTAAGAACAGAAAGTGATTTATTCAATTCTCGCAAGAAAGGGGCATCCCTCCACTAGGACAAGGCTGATAGAAGGAGGTAACTTACAGAGATCAGAGCACAGTCATACACCTTAACGCAGAGAATCCCACCCCCTACTATCCCACCTCTCCATTGACTGGGAGGCCAGCTTATAACCTAAGCCCCAAAAAACTCGACAAGACCTGGGAAATATTCACCTATCCCAACACACTTCCTTATCTGATACCTAAGTAACTGCTGATGTGGCTATTCTATAACTAAGATGAAAAGGAGGGGAGGGGAAAAGGGGAACTTGTACTGTAACAAAGGGAAGTTTAGAGCCCAAGTTTCAGCTACAGTCCGCAGCACTTTGACAGAGAGAGAGGAAGGGAGGGGCTTGACTTGCCCACAGGACTGGATTCCTGGAAATCAGGTATCCAGAAAGAAAGGCCTTATGGAAAAGAAATTTTATTTAGAAAATACAATGTTCCCCATATTTTTTATGAAAAGTCTTCCCAATTTCCTTATTTTTCTCATTGAGAACAAAGGACAACAACCAACCGGTAACATACAAGCACACACTTCTGTGCTTCCAGATGGATAGATAGCTGTGCAGATGACTCCCAGATTACGTCTGTCTGTCTCCATCTGTCCAGTCTCATTCTTTTCTCTAAGCTTTGTATCATGAAGCTGGTTGGCCCCGGACATCCCAAACTTATTTGTTAGCTTTCCTTTAAAATCCATCTCTCTTCCAAACTTCCCCATTCCTGTCACAGGTACCCCAGGTTCGTAACCTTGATACTCTTCTGAAGTCCTCAGTCTTACACCACAAAGCCAGTGCTCTTTTTACCTTCATGACATTTCTCACCCATCCCTCTTCTCTTTGCCATCACCTTGGTTCATTCAGGTCCTCATCCCCTCTGACTTAGATTAGGGCACCATCCATTACTGCTGCCAAAAGAATCTTCCTTAAGAGTTGGTCTGAATGCTCAGTTGACAACAGAACGGAGCAGCACCTCTCTGTTTAGGCTACAGAGCCCTTCCCAGCCTCTCTTCCCAGCCTCCTTGGGCATCACTTCCCTTCCCACACTCAGCAATCTACTCCTTTTTCTGTCTTTGTGCCTCAGCATTCATTGGCTACCTCTCACATTGGGAACAGACTCCCTTCTCCCTTCTGCCTCCTAAGATGCTGCTCCACCACTGCCATCTTCCTGAAGCTGGTGATCCTCCATGCATCCTTCCCAAGCTACCTTGGGTTTAATTATTTTATATTCTTTGTGTGCTGTGTATCCTTGTCAGTGGACTTGTCTTCCTCCTTAGTATGTTAGCCCCTTTCCTTGTCCGTAGGGATTGCTTCATTCTCTGCCCTTATCTCCCAGACGCCCTAGCCTGGTGCTTGCTACTTTTTTTGTTTCATTTTGTTAGTTTTATCCCAGTTTGCTTTTACTTCTCCAGCACTTTTTACAGATGAGGAAACTGAGGCCAACAGGATTAAGTGACTTGCCCAGGTTCACATAGATGACTTCACTGTGCCATCTGTCTGCCACCCCTTGGCACTTAGCAGTTATTTAATAAATACTTGTGGATTGATTGATAGCTGCTTCTGAATAGTAATACCTCCTGTCTTGCCTATTTTTCTTCCAGTTTTCTGTTTTATTTCTTTAGTACTTAGAGCACCTGTGGTTTTGTTGCTGAGGGTACTCCAGCCACTCATGATGATTTCAGCCCAACTACAACTCAGTGTGGTCGACAATTCATGTGATTCAGCCTCTCTGTTGTGTGTTCTGCTGGCATGGCCTTTAAGAGACCAGCGTCATCCTATTATATATATGAAAAGGACTGTGCTTCAGAAAGGGAAAACGGCTCTAGTCTATAAGAGTATTGACATACCATTTATTGCATATTTCTTCAGGTACCAGTAGGAACATGGTATATAGAAACAGCACATATGTAGTCTATTCTGGGCATAGGAATGGAGTGTGCAGGTCTCTTGCTTCCTTTCATTTTACTCTTTCCCTCACATCCCTTTCCAGCTTCTTGCATTTTATGTAGGCATATTAGGAAGATCACTTCACTACTTTTATGTACCTTCTCAGTGGATATACATATAAGTGACCACCCATCCACGTCTTCTCACTCTGTGTCCTCCTGTAAGTCTTTTGCAGGAGCAGTGTGCTACCTGGTTCCTACATACCTACTCCAGTAAAACACTGTAGTTTGTGCCATGGGACTTCATTGGAATCAAGAATTTAAGCTAGAGGTGAACTGTGGTCATCTGTATACCATTTGGGACAAATGTGCTTTTTGGCTGTTAAACCAAATGTGAATCTGTTTGACGATGCTTTTGTATAAGTCCCCTCCCTACGCTCCAGGAAAATACTACAGTTTTAGACTATCTTTGCAACTTGAATTGTTTTGGTGGGAACCCCCTCTTTTCCATGGTTGCTTATGTAGTACAGTTACAGGTAGATTAATGGGGTGAGGGGGAAGATATGGTATACAGTGGAATATGTTAGTTGTGTTTATAGTTTGTTTATAGGCAATGGAAGAGTTTGAAAAAATCGTGAAATTTTTTTTCTCTTTTGCATTTCAGAAAAAGGTGGAGCCATTTGTCAGTGTCCTTAATTTCCCATATCCATTCACTGCAAAGACTAATAAAATTCTGGTCTTTACAGAGGTATGTAAACTTTATAAACCTTTTATGTAAAAAGATGTTATGTTAGAGATATCTAAATAATTATTTAATCTAGTTTATTCCTTTTTTCAAAACTTTTATTTATTTTCAGTGCTCCACAATCACTTCCATATAACCTAGACTTTTTTTCCCTCCCTCCCCCCATTTCCTCCTTACCTCCCCGCTCCTTCCCAAAGACAGCATGCAATTCTATATAGGTTCTACACATATGTTCCCACTAAATACCCCCTCACCTTAGTCATGTTGCATAAAAGAATTAAAATGAATGGGAGAAATCATAAACCAAAACATAATACAAAAGAAAATGATCTACTACGTTCTGCGATTGAATTCCATAGTTCTTTCTCTGGATGTGGAAGGCATTTTGCCTTAAAAAACCATTGGGAATTTTTTAAGTCCTTGCATTGCAATAAAGTTCTAAGTCTACCAGAAAAAATCCTCACACACTGTGGTTGTTGCTGTGTACAACGTTCTCCTCCTCCTGCTCTTTTTGCTCAGCATCAGATCATGTAAGTCTTTCCAGGCGTCTCTGAGGTCTTCATGTTCCTCATTTCTTACAGCACAGTAGTATTCCATTACATTCATATACCACAATTTATTCAGCTGTTCCCCAACTGATGGGCATCCCCTTGATTTCCAGTTTATGGCCACCACAAAAAGAGCTGCTATAAATATTTTTGTACATGTGGACCCTATCCTATTTTTATGATCTCTTGGGGATACAGTTCTAGAAGTGATGCTGCTGGGTCAAAGGGTGTGCTCATTTTTGTAGCCCTTTGGACGTAGTTCCAAATTGCTCTCCAGAATGACTGGATCAGTTCACAGCTTCACCAACAGTGTATTAGGGTTCCAGCTCTCCCACATCTTCTCCAGCATTTATCATCTTCCTGTTTTGTCATGTTAGCCAGTATGATAGGTGTGATGTGGTACCTCAGAGTTCTTTTGATTTGCATCTCTCTAATCAATATCGACCTTAAACCATCAGCAAGCATTATATGCAATGGAGACAAGCTAGATGCATTTCCACTAAGATCAGGGGTGAAACAAGGATGTCCATTATCACCACTGTTATTTAATATGGTATTAGAAGTGCTAGCTGCAGCAATAAGAGAAGAAAAAGAAATTGAAGGAATTAGAATAGGCAAAGAAGAAACTAAGTTATCACTCTTTGCAGATGATATGATGATATACTTAGAGAATCCCAGAAAATCAAGTAAAAAACTACTTGAAATAATAAACAACTTTGGCAGAGTTGCAGGTTACAAATTAAACCCATATAAATCATCTGCATTTCTGCATATTACTGACAAAGCCCAACAGCAAGAGAGAGAAAGAGAAATCCTATTTAAAGCTAGGGTAGACACTATAAAATATTTGGGAGTCTACCTGCCAGAACACAATTACAAAATACTTTTTGCACAAATTAAGTCAAATCTAAGTAAAGTGGAAAAACATCAGTTGCTTGTGGGTAGGCCTAGCCAATATAATAAAAATGAAAGTTCTACCTAAATTAATTTACTTATTCAGTGCCATACCAATCAGTCTATCAGATAATTATTTGCTAGAGCTAGAAAAAAAATCTAGTGTAATCTTAAGTGATGAAGCCATCTGTATTTCTAAGGACTAGTCAGAATGTTAGGTTTTTTTTAGGATACCAAATATATGGAAAACAAATTAAGTTTTTTTTTACTTTTATGTATTAGATTAAAAAAAAAATCTTCAGTTTAATACTAGTATTACAGATATGAGATAGCACCAGCTCAGGAACCTTGACTTTTCCTTGAGAGAATTGTTTTGATTTGAAACCACTCTCAAGTGATTGATATTTTACATTTGGGTTTTTTAAATCCTTGGATAATGCTCTGTTCTAAAACTTCATCAGACCCTGTGTGTGTGTTCAGCTTCTTTTTTCTCTTTAGTACTTTTGATCTTGGCCTTCTCTGTTACGTGAAGATAGGAAACCAGAGAGTAGACTTTTTATTTGGACCATTTATTTTAGTCCAGAAAAATAGCTTTCTTCCACGTTTGAATTGGAGGGGCTCTTGGGCTTTGGCCTGACAGGTCAGCCCTGCTGGCCAGGCCTTGGGTACCATGCTGAGCATGTCCTGCCTATCTGTGGCTCTTGAATGCGCCTCCCTGATGCCCCCTCGGTGCAGGGAGGGGCCCGCAGCTCCTGAAGAACCATTGGCTGGGAATCAAAGGGGCTGCATTCTCTATCAGTGAAATGGCAAGCCACTGACAAAACCTCAGACAGTATTGAAGTAAAGTTGCATGATGTCAAGGTGAAGTAAGCCTTTGGTTATAGTGTTTTCAATACCAGACCTTTGTAAATATGTTGGTTACATCTTCTCCTTGAAATTTCATCATGTACCCCACTGCTTTCCTACATTACTATGTAATTTTATTTGCTCAAGTTTATGTGGCAGAAATTCTTGGAAATTTTTTGTCTAATAATTACAGAACAACTTAGTGTAAAAGAAGTTAACATTTAAGAGAACACAACTAGATAAGATAATTAAAGTCTGTCTTCCCTTTGGAAGATCATGCGGCTTAGGTTCAGCCATGCTGCAGGCTTGATGTGAATGACCCAGGAAGCCTGCTGTGATTACCTGTGAGCAGGCACATGCCTGAGTGAGATGCCATTGCCTCATTTCAGTGTTTGAAAAAGGGCGCCATTTTAGCTTTTGTGCATGAGATGTTTATCTTTAGGTTTGGTGTAGACTGATGACATTACTGCCTTTGTGAATATGTATCTGTAACAAATACCTGACACCCACGTGAGTTTGAGACTGACTTTTCTGACTTTTTCACCATAGAATGCATCAGAGATTAAAACAGCAGAAGAAAATGGAGCTGCATTTGCTGGAGGATCTGCTCTGATTCAGCAGGTGCTGCCTTGATCCCACATCCTGTCCTTACTGGTTGATTGTGAAGCTCCCCATTGAGAGCACGCTTTGTTCTTGGTAGATGGTGGGATGTAGACAAAACATTTCCTGTTCATAGACTTAGGTGAGACTCAGCTTTAGGGCGTTGAAGTCTGTAGTCATTTTAATCTCATTTATTTTGTATGCTGTGGATTAACAAACATTTCACTGACAGACTAGGAAGAATGACATGACTAGGGAGAAAAGGGAAATATGCCTGATTGGGGCAGGTACAGTAGATAGAATGCTGGGCCTGCAGTCAGAAAGGCTCATGATGACTTCCTGAGTTCAAATCTGGCATCAGACGCTTCCTAGCTGTGTGACCCAGGGCAAGTTACTTCACCCTGCTTGCCTCAGTTTCCTCATCTGTAAAATGAGCTGGAGAAGGAAATTGCAAACTGCTCTAGTATCTCTGCCAAGAAAACCCCAAACGGGATCACAGAGGGTTGGACAGGACTGAAACCACTTTTAAACAGCCACAAATGTCTGGTAGAGCAGCAGATGTTTAGACTTTGAGTTCTGCCCTCATGTGAGATTTCCTGTTTTGACGACAGAGTTCAAAATCATGAGGGCGCTCCTCAGTAAACTGACTAATTGGTGCCTGTCATTTGACTCTTGTGTTATTGACAAAATACCTTTGACTCCCCTCTGGACACGGTAGCATCATTTTACATTTCTTGGAACTAGGAAATTTTAGATAATAGTAGTTTTAAATAACTATGGTTTTAAGTAATTATCATTTTACTTGACTTTTATTATAAAGAACCTGCAGCAGGGAAGAGGGAAAGTCAGTAGAAACAAAGGAGAAAAACCCATGTCCCTTGAATTTTGGGAATTCATTCTGTAATAGAAGATATTTTTCTTAACATTTATTTACTAAAAAAAAAAAATCCCTCCTTTTGTTGTGAGAATTTAGCTAATGGAATATGAAGTATTTTGTGGTTTAGGAGAAAAAGACTTGAAATTTCATTATTCCCCAAACTTCAGTTGCCCTTCCTGGGCAAGGATTTCACATAAAAATATCCTTTGAGAATGAGGGAAAACTCTTAAAACTACACTGGGCACAGTATTTCACCTACTTCAGCATGTGTTCCTGAGATACTCTGGGTTTGATGTGAACTCTTTATTTTTAAGGATAATTGCCAAGGTAATAGTTGGGGGTAAGGCATGGAGAGATAGAAAGCTGTTTGTGGAGAATGAGACATGAGCTCAGACATGACCGATGCGTTGGTTTGTTTTCTTTGACTCTGCCTCTTTGTTGTAAGTAGGGGCTTTTGCTTGGTGGGAGGGGGTAGATTAGTACGTATGGAGAGGCAGTAAAAAAAAAGCATGTTAAAAAATGTACAACATAAGAGAAGCTCAGAAGGGGACCTGTGGAGCAGTTTTGTTACTGCCTTGTTTCACACACACACACCTCATACATAGATATACTGTGTACATGTATGTATTATATTTGTTTAAGCTACATTAAAGAAGTGCACAGTTTATTATATGTTTTTCTTTCCTGTGGGAATCTGGAAATGTTTGTGTTTGGTGATAGTTAAATTCTCAATAAAAACAAACCACATATGCAGCTTGGGTCTGATGCTAGGGATGGCGTCCCATCCTCCAAACAAAATTTGAATTTATGAATTAAGGAGTCTTAATATAGACAATCCATTGCTCAGGGTTTAGTGGCAGCCAGGAGGGAGTAAGGACCATTGAGGCTGCAAGCGTGATGGAGTTTTCCATTCAGCCAGAGAAATGCTTTTACAAGCAAAGTCTCCCCGGGCCAGCAGTACTTTGGAGGGCCATTTGTGATTCCTGCCCAGGGTTACAGTGGGCTACTCTTGTCAGAGAGAAGGCATTTGCTGAGAGTCTCTGATGGAATTTTCTGTGCAGTCTTCTATTTTCACAAGTTAAAGTAGAATCTTGCAAATCATCTCTTCCCCTTCTGCCACCCCCAGGGACAGCCCCTCCTCCTCCTCCAAAGTTAGCCAAGTGAATAGATTAAATCATTATTTTAAACTGCTAGGATGGTCCGAAATTGGTTGTGGTAAGTCCCTTTAAACCATTAACATTAGTAAATTTTGCTTTTCAGAAATTAGGAGATAAGGTTAGGGTCTGGATCTGTGATTTCATTGAAGCAGAGAATTCCCAGATGGGCAAACACTCTCTGCCAGTGCAGAGAGCAGTGAGCTTTTAGGTGACAGTCGCACCATGGGCATCAGGTGGTTCCTGAACACAGGTCTTCCAGCCTCCAAGGCCCCTTGCCTATCTGCTGTGCCATGGCTACGTCCTTTTTCAGAGGTTGTCATTCATTTAATCAATAATTTAATGATTTATAATTTAATTTCCCTAAACTGTGTTTTGGATTAAAACGTGACAAATATATGTTTAGTCCTATGAGAGCAAACAATAGCTAGCATATAGCACTTTGTGGTTCCTGAATTGTCCTGTGAAGAAGGTAAGACAGTTTTATTATCTCTACTTTACAGATGAGTAAAGTGAGAATTGTTGAAGTTAAATGACTTGCCCGCAGTTTTGAGGCAGTGCTTTGAATGGCATCTTTTGACTTTAATTCCGGTGCTCTTTACAGTACATAACAGTTTAAAATTAATAATGTTTTGTTTGGTAAAGTTTCCTTTTATTAAAGGAAATATTATCGTTGAATAGACTACTTGGAACATTTAGAAGCTGTTAGAAATAGAAGGGTATTAGCAGAAGTCTGTATGTCATGCTGAGGTCCAGATAAAGAGGGCTTTATGTTAAATTCTGTTAGATTTGGATAGGGCAGGAACGGCTACACGAGGCCCAAGGGTGAGAAATATGTGTTAGCACGCTGTGAAGTGATCTTTGGGGCTGTAATGGGCGGCATCTCTTTTTTCTTTCTTTCTCCCCTCTTCCTTTCTTTCCTCCATTTTCACTTTCCTTTTTGCTCCCCTGACCTTTCCTTCCCTGCATCTTAAGCCGGTCAGTTTTACCCGATGAGTATTGTATAACCCCTGAGTTTCCCAGAAGCCAAGCCCAGAGCAGCGGGCCCTGGGATGCAGGATGCCTAGCCCTTGCTGTCGTTCTATTTTTAGGTCATATCCCCACATCTCAAGATATGTATCAAAATTCTCAAAAAGCAATTTTAATTCATTTTAAAGACATACTTCATGTGCACTTCTTAGGAGCCTAGGGTGTAAAGTCAAAGGAACAGTTTAGAAGGTCAGGGTTTGATGGGGTGACAACCCCAAAGGGTAGAATTACTGCCTAAACAAGTGTTCAAATGAATATGGTTTTGTTTCATTTTTAAAAGTCAAGCACAGATATTACTCAGCACTAGACTTAAAAATTACATCTGATTCCTGGGCAATACCTTTAAACAGATTACTTCATCTTATATGTTTAAAAGGTAACACATTAAAAAGTAACATTAAAAGGTAATTTTAAGCGTAATTAAATGGGACCTGGTGTAATTTAATAATTTTTTATATTAGTTTTATTTATTTTTAGTGTTCTACAATCACTACCATATAACTTAGATTTTTTTTTCCCCTACCTACCCATAGCTCCCCAGTCCCTCCCCAAGATGGCATAATGTAATAAGTTTTTAAAGTAACTGTTGTTGTTCAGTTGTTTTTTCTGTTGTGTCTGACTCTTTATGTGACCCTATTTGGCGTTTTCTTGATAAAAATACTGGAATAGTTTGTCATTTCCTTCTCCAACTCATTTTGCAGATGGGGGAACTGAGGCAAACAGGGTGAAATGACTTGCCCTAAGTCAGCTAGTAAGTGTCTGAGGCCAGATTTGAACTTAAGCCTTCCTGACTCCAGCCTGGGTTCCAGCACACCTCCTAACTGTCCAGTGTTAAACAGTTACCTAGATTCATTTTGCTTTTTTTAATGCACTTATTAATATTTTTGTTCTCTCTGTAAAATTAGAGGGAAAAATTTTCTGGATTACACAGAGTTCACTTAAAAGTAGACTTGAACTTAATCCTTTTTAAAATATAAACTTATCAATCATGGCAGAATATTTTTTTTTTTATTTTTGTGAAATAATTACAGATTCAGTCCATTTGGTGCTCTCAAAACAGTATCACTACTATTATCTTGTTAGGTGAACTTCACAGTACGTATTAATTAAGTTTTCCTCATGATCTGTTAAATAATGAACTTGATTGTCCTATTTCGGGGCATGCTTAGAAATTAAACTTTTTAGATTTTACTTTATGCTGTTGCATGTGCTCCGAAAAATAATCAACACATTGGCCTGACTTGTAATGCCGTTGTCCAGCTGAGGCCCATGTGCCTGAAATTTTCAGACCTTCACAACATTAAGGCCCTGTGAGGGTCTTCCTAACAGAAAGAAATGTTTTGTTTTCTGGGATCATGTACATGATTAATAAACTCATCTGCATTATTCTTATGAAATAAAATTGTGTTTAGCCTACATTTTCTAAATGACTCATAAAAGTACTGAATTATATTGAAAACTTCACTAGGCTCTGTAGGCTTTAGATTTCCACATAAAACTAATTTTTTGTGATTTTCAGATTTTGGATGATGAAATCCAGGCAGATTTTTATGTAAGTGTTCCAGAAATGCTTCCAGCACTTCAGCCATTAAGAAGAAAACTAAAAAAAAGATTTCCAAGGCTTTCCCAAAGTAAGAAATTTTTTTATCACTATTTTGTTCATATCAGTAACTTCTCAGATATGTTTAATTGTAAATCGAGCTGCTAAGATGTGTAAGGTAATTGTACATTCTGGGATTGAATTTTGTGCTTTATTTAGCTGTCATTGTCTGATTGACTCCAGGAGGATTGCTGCGGGCAGCCCACTATACTTTTAAAATTCACTTTTATACTTTTAAAATCCTTTAGAGTGAATATTCTCTTGTTCGCCATTGGCTTTCATTTAAAACTTGATTTATAGTAAAAAAAAAAAACAAAAACAACAAATTGGCACATTTTCCATTTTCAAATTTTAACTTGATTTGGCAGTAATTTTTTTTTTAATTTAATACTTTTTTTTCCCAATTACATAGCTTTACATAGCCAATTTTCAACATTTTTTTTTTTTTTAAAGATTTTGAGTTGCACATTTTTCACCATCTCTCCCTCCAGTTCCTTTTTACCCTTCCCTCCTCCCTAAGACTGCAAGTAGTCTGATACAGGTTATACATTTGCAGTCATTTAAACATTTAGGATTTGACAGTGTTTTTGCTTTTCTTTAATTCTTTTTATTATTAATTTATTTGTTTTCAGTTTTCTACAGTCACTTCCATAAGTCTAAAATTTTCTCCCCTTCCCTTCTCCTTCCCTCCCCAAGATGGCGTGCAGTCTTACATGGGTTATACACATTTATTCTTATTAAATGTATTTGTGTATTTAATACATTTAATGCATATTAGTCATGCTGTATAGAAGAATTAAAATGCATGGGAGAAACCATGAGAAAAACCCAAACAAAACAAAACATAACACATTTATACATTCCAATTCTATGGTTCTTTCTCTGGATGTGGATGCCATTTTGCCTCGAGTCCTTTGGGAATGTCTTAGGTCCTTGCGTTGCTGTGAAGGGCTAAGTCTAACAGAAACAGTCCTCACACACTGTGGTTGTTGCTATGCAAAAAGTTCTCCTGGTTCTGCTCCTTTCACTCAGCATCAGAACATGTAAGTCCCTCCAGGCCTATCTGAATTTTCCTGCTCATCATTTTTTATAGCACAATAGTATTCTATTACATTCATATACCACAACCTGTTTAGCCATTCTCCAGTTGATGGGCATTCATTCCCTTGATTGCCAGTTCTTGACCACCACAAAGACAGCTGCTATAAATATTTTTGTACATGTGGGACCCTTTCCCATTTTTATGTATCTTTGGGATACAGTCCTAGAAGCGATATTGCTGGGTCAAAGGGTCTGCACATTTTTGTAGCCCTTTGGGCATAGTTCCAAGTTGCTCTCCAGAATGACTGGATCAACTCATAGCTCCACCAACAATGAATTAGTGCTCTCCCACATCCTCTCCAGCATTTATCATTTTCTTGTTCTGTCATGTTTGCCAATCTTATAGGTGTGATGTGGTACCTCAGAGTTGTTTTGATTTGCATCTCTCTAATAGTGATTTTGAGCATTTTTTCATTATGACTATAGATAGCTTTAATTTCTTCCTTGGAAAACTGCCTGTTCATATCCTTTGACCATTTATCAATTGGGGAATGACTTGTATGACAGTATTTTTAAACAATCAATATACCACCACAAAAATGGACAGTTTTCTTCCAGGTTGATCTTAATATGTTGGTAAGTATTTCTTTAGGAGTCAAACAGATTTAAAGCCAAATCAAGGTACAATAAACTTTGGATAATTTTACCCATTTCTTGCTCCACAGGAATAGTTTGTTCTCTCATTTCTTCAGATACTATCTGAAGAAAATGGTAAACTGAGGCTAGGCAAAATACACATCTTTTTGTTAGAGTAACTTTTGTCAGATTGGTATTTGCCCTGGTTTATCCTGCACATGGCTGGCTGCTTGTTTATTCCCCCCTTACGCTGTGAGATCCTCAAGGGCAGGGACTATCTGTTGCCTTTCTTTGTATCCCAGCGCAGTACCTGGCACATAGTAGGTGTTTTAACAAATCCTTACTGACTGATGGAATTTGCTCTGTATTCTTTCTGGAACAAGAACTGAGTTTATTACTTTTTGAGATTTTTGAAGATGTAAACTTGGATTAGATAATAACATATTTGTGTTTCAACTTGACCATCATTAATTTGAATCAGAACAAGACCAAATGTATACTAATTTTTGTCACATCTAACTAGATAGAAATTGGCTGAAACCTAAGAGGCATTCTTTAAATTTCCTTACTTTCCAGATTGAACAATAGTTTTATTAATTCTGCTGTTATGTTCACTGCTTTGTCTGTTCATGAATAGTTTTGACTTCTTAACTTCTTTTGTTCCTTGAATTTTTCATTAGTATTCTCACTTCAAAGTGAGTGGTCTGTGTTTTTTTGAGAATTAAAGTGTTTGAAATAATTTTCTGTCCCCCTCAAACAATGAAAGTTCTTTAAAATATTTGCTTTCATTAATGGGCCTTTGTTTCTTACTTTCATAATGAACCACAACCTCCAAGTATTTTTAACATTGAAAAATATATTTTTCCCCTCTTTTTAAATTTTTCTTTTTACCTTGGCATGATCCATTTAATAGCACAAGCAAAAGCATTTGTCGTCTATGTGTGCCAAACAAATGATTAACCTGTCAAGAATGTTAGACTACATTGGGGCAAATGACCCTTGTCATAGGCACTTTTAGAGCTTGTTCAGTTCCTGCTTTAGAAACGTGAGTCTTCTTATCTAGCCAAAGCCTGAAGGACAGAATACAAATTACGTTTTGAAGGAGTAGGTGAAGTGAAGGAAACAAACAGCTCCCTGTGGCTGAGCTCGTCATTTTCTTGTTTGGTTCATCTCTGCTGATGGTCGTGGGCGGAATCATGTTGGCCAAATTGAGTTGGCACGCTCTGCAGTACGTTTCATGCTACAGTTTTTTAGCTGTATTTTAATTACACAACTGTAGACAATCTCATGTTTTTATATTACATCATGTTCTGCTAAAAAACCCCTTAAAACTAACTTTGATAGGTAAAATCCAGTTTCATTCTGAATTTCAGCTACGTATATGTCTGTTTACATAGACACACATTTACACTCTGAACTCTTTTAATTTGTAAGTTAAATTCATTTTGTGCACAAATTATGTTTTACTCTTTACATTTATTAAATATTGCTTTGAAAGAAATGTCATATATCACATAATGGACTCTTTTGCCCTGTACATATGTCACTTTTTGATTGTGACTTAAATGCCAAAAGAAATATAGTAACTCTTTTGAAATAACTTTTTTTTTGGTTATTCTGTCCTTAATAAACACCTAATAATATGGGCATTTCTATATACAAAGAAGAGGATTTTGTCAACTTATATATGGTGTTAAATTTAGTGATCTTTGCTTAATTTTTAAAAATTTTTAAAGTTTTGTTTAAGATATGATATTTTCATTTTAAAACAAACCCCTAGGTAATTAGGTGACTCTCCCAGTTCTCTGTCCTCCTTCACTGCCTCTGCAATGAGTCGTCTACTCATGCGGCTTCTGTGATGGCCACTCTACTAAAGGTGCTCTCTCGATGATCCCTATTGACCTTCGTGTCAGACTCAGAGACCTCCTCCCAGTCACTTGCCTTGATTTCCCTGCATTTGCTGGTCCTTCAGGATTCCCTGCCCCGCCCCCCCCTTGTTACTTCTCTGACCACGCATTCCTTTGTATTTTTTGCTGGTTTCTTTTCTTCTCCTCTCCCCCACCCCCACCCCACTGGGTGTCCCACAGGTATGGTTCTTGGGCTGCTGATGTTCCCAAGTAACCTGCCCCTGTCTCTACATTGATACTTTCTGAGAGACTACCCATTCTTTTTCTTACCATTAATTATAACTTGAATTGCTGAAGACCCACAAGTCAGCACCTCTGGCCCCTATTACTTGATTCTAATTTCTTCTTTTCTGGCCCTCTTTCTGTCCCCTAATTATAGGTTCTTCAGGGTTCTGTCTTAGCTTTTTTCTCCTTCTTCCTTCCCTTCCCCTTGACTGTCTCATTTCTCATGGCTTTAATTTTCACTTGCGTGAAGATGAGTCCCAAATCTCTGTGTTTAGTCCTGACTTCTCTCCTGAGCTCCAGGCTCTGTTCTGCCTGGAGTTTTTGTGACATATTTTACTCAGGATGTCCGCAATTGAATTCAGCATCTCTCCTTCCTTGCCCTATGATAAGTTCTGATGCCTGACCTCTTTTTCTGTTAATGGAACGCCTGTTCTGATAAAGGGTTGAAACTATTGCATCCTCAGCTCACCACTCGTAGAGGCCTTCTGCTACTATCTCTGCCTTCATCACCACCTCACATGAAGAGGGCCTTCTCCTTGCTGTGCCATCTTTGCTAGCAGGTTGCAGGCTGGCCCCCTTTCTCCTCCTCGTACCCTTTCACTCACTTATCATCCATGTCTCTGTCTACTGGCTGCTTCCCAACTGTCTCCAAATACACCCATGTCTCCTCTATCGTTAGAAACCTACTTCATCCATCCTTTCCACTAGCTATCCCTCCTTCCTTATGTAGCTAACCTTGGGAAGGCTGCCTGTGACTGATTTGTCTGCTTCCTTTTCTCTCCCTCTCTTCTGAGCTCTGCGCCTGTCATTCAGAACTACTGTCTTCAAAGTTGCTAACGACCTCTTAATTACCAGACTTAATGAGCTTTTTGTCATATTCATGCTTCTGGTTGGCTCTTCTTCTCTCTAGGTTTTTGGGTCACTAGGTCCTCCAGATCACACCCACAGGTGTGTCTCTCAGGGCCCTGTCCCGGGCCGGGCCTCTTCTATCCCTGCTCTGTGCTTATTTGGGGGGCCCTTCAGCTCCCATCGATCCACTTTTCTGTGTCGGTAACTCATCCAAAGCCATCTCTGCTCACTGCCAACCTCACATCTATGATTGCCTGTAGGACATCTCAAACCTGACAGAAACAAAACTGAACTCATTATTTTTCTCTTCAAAACTTTAACTTCCCTGTTACTGTGAAGGATACAGTAACCTCCAAGTCACAACCAATGTTATTCTCATTCTTCTTACTCCCCATATTGTTTTTTTGCCAAGGCTTGTCAAATTTACCTTCATATCATCTCTTCCATATCTCCTATTCTCTGACATATCTCACCCTGTTACACATGCCCATCTTCTCACACCTGGACTACTGCAGTAGCCTTCTGGATGATCTCTCTGCCACAAATCTTTCCCAACTCTGGTCCATCTTGCATTTTGTCGTTAAATTTATTTTCCTGAAGGTTAGGTCTGACCATGCCACCCCACTACTCCCTAAATGTCAGTGGTTCCTGTCACCTCCAGGATCATGGATTCCAAAAGGTGGAGGTGAGAAGGGAGGACATTCCCAGAATGAGGGACCCCTCAGGACATAGGAGCAGAGATAGATGATGGAGCAGTTGTTTGTGCACAAGACCAAGGGGGCTTGTAATCAGCTGAGTTTGTTGATGAGTTTGAGATGTCTGCCCATTTGAAACATCTAGTAGGCAGTTGGTGAGTCAGGCAAAAGAAGGGTTGGATCTGCTCTCTTTGTCAGAAGAGGGTAGGTGGAAGTTACACGTACTAATGTCAGGAAAAACTTTAGAACAGTTAGAGCCCTCTGGGGGGAGGTGGGCTGCTTCTGGAGGTAGGGCCTTCCTCTTGCTGATGGTCTGTCAGGAAGAGGCGTGTCAAGGCTTGTCAAGAACATGGGGGAGTGGGAAGAAAGGGATTCTTTATCAGGTGTGAGTTGGAATACAAGGCCATGGAGGTCTCTTCCAACTCAAAAATCCTGTGATTTTGTCTTGCATCTGATAAAGATTCAGTAAATGAGACTTTATATTTCTCACACCAGATTCCATCAATCGTGACATCGTGAAAATGCTTGAGTTCTTCAAAAATGGACATGAGATTGCAGTAGATGAGGAAAGAGGGAACTTTCTCAAGACCCAAATAGCAAAGGTAAGTTGCAGTGGGGATTATTGGCATGTGACATTCTTTTTCATATATATGGTGAGTCATTTACCTATAATAGTCATGTCCCTGAGCCTTGTGCTTCTGAAACAGTGTCTGTAATCTCTCCATCTTTTGAGTTTGTCCTCCTTACTTTGGAATTATACATAATGTAACCATACATTACTAATAATTTCAGTATCTGCTGCTTTGTATTGTCCTTTTTTGTATAGGTTAAATATATTTTGTCATCATGAAATTGTTAGCTTTTTGAGGGAGAACTTATACATACACATTTGTGTTTCCATGTTGCACCGAGTGCCACCTCCCCCCCATTCCCTGTATCCCCAATATTCTCTATAGCTCTTATTATAATTAATAAGTGCCATGAGGGTGGGAATCATATCTGTCTGTCTTGTTGATAAGGACAAACTTCTGTGCACAGTAGGGGTTTATTGAAATGAATTATTGTATTTACAGAATGGGACTGCAGTAAAGAAGGAGAACCTGCCTCCTTAGGCAAGCCATTCCACTTTTGAATAGCTCTAATGCTTAATAACATTTTTCTTGAATACAGTCTAGGTCTGCCACATTGCAGCTTCCAGTCTGTACTGTTAATGCTTTCTTCTGGGCTGAGCAGAAGTGTCTGCTCCCAGTTTGAAGACCACAGGCCATGAGACCTACTGTCATCCTAGTTGTCCTCTTCTGGCGCTCTGCAGCGCATAGAAGCCCTTCCTAAAACATGCTTCCTAGAGTGGAACACTCCACATTGTTCTAGGTCCACCAGCACCATATTTGTGAGCCTGTCTTCTGGCAGCTCCTCCAGCATCCTCTGCTTCCATCTTTCATCATCATCTTGTCCAGTTTGCAGGAGATGAGGCAAAACATCAGAATGGTCTTGGTACATATTTCTGTCAATGTTTCAAGCAATGTTTCATTCTCAGTATAACCGAGGCGGATTCTGCCCTTCCCCCAGTCTGTTCTGTGTCAGTTTCATCCATGTTTCATTGTCACTTCTCCATAAGAAGTCCTTCCAATGTTCTGGGTCTTCCTCAGTTTCTCTTGACATCTCAAGGATATAGGTGAACACTGTTGCTATTTATCTGTCATTACTTGCCTTCACCATGTGACCAAACCATCTTTTTTTCTATTGCACATTTCCCTTATGATACCTTTATTTTTGTTCTTGGAAATTCCTTATTGGTTGTATGATGCATGGTATTTTTTTATGTATGAATGATGTATGCCTTGTTGGGAGAGAGCTTTAAAGGCAACGTTTTGTTGTGTGGAACCAAATCTTTTCTAAGACTATTAATAGTTTGCCATTCTTTTTGAGATTGTTCTTATCTTTCAACAATCTTTCTATTGGGTAATGGCTCTTGGTCTTCCACAATTGCTTTTATTTCCTGTTATCTTGGATACCAGACCCTCATTGGAAATATCTGATGCAAAGATTTTTTTTTCTCAATCAAAAATTTCCCTGTTCATCTAAGTTGTCTTTATCTTGTATGTGCAACAGTTTTTCAGTTTTATGTAATTGAAAGTATCTGTTTTCTCTTTTGTGATCTTGATCCCTTTTTAAGTTCAAAATTCTCTCCCTAACAATAGTTATGAAGGATACTTCCATCTATTTTCTTTTTTAATTATTTTGAACTTGACAAACAACAAATAGGAGATGATTCTTTACACAAAAAAAGGACAGAAAAAGGGATTATATATGATACTATTAATCTTTAGTTGCAGCTTTTTAAAGAGTGTACATTTAACATGATAGTTCTAATATTCCATGGCTTATGTGTCTCATTCTGAATTTGTTTTTCCCTATTGTGTGTTTTTTAAAAATGTTTCACTGTTGTTTTTTTCTGGGCTTTTTTTGGGGGGAGGTAGGTTTTTTTTTGTATCATTATTACTCCCTCTTATGGTTCTGTTTTCACTAAAAAAAAGCCTTCCTTTGTGATGAACAAGGTTAGTTAAAGTAACACATCTGTGCCCCGAGGCCATCACTTTGCTGTCATGTGGGATGATGGATGGGGATCCATCATCAGTCTTCTAGAGTTAGCATTGGTCATTGCACTGATCCCAATTCTTGGGACTGTCGTAGTTTTTTGTGTGATGATAGCAGAGGATTGGAAACAAAGGAGATGCCCTGGCATTGGTATGGCCTAACAAACCATATTAGGAAGTGGAATGGAATGTTCTTGTTCTGTAAGAAACCACTAATGTGGTCCATGCTGAGAAGCATGGCAGGGCTCACACCAGCTGTTGAGAAGTAAAGCTGTAGAACCAGGAAAACAGTATGTATGTGCTATGACTGCAGCAGCATAAATGGGAAGAACTGGAAAATGGTCAACTGAGTGCTTATAGTGGCCACACTTGACCACAGAGGAGAGGTGGGTGCTCCTAAGAGTCAGAGAAGCTGACTGATCTGTGACGGCCACTCAGGTGAGACTGGAACATTTTCAGACATCACCTGCAGTTTCCTGCTGGACCGATCAGGCAGCCGCGTATTGGAGACTGCGAGTTAGAGGAGAGTAGCTAAGGTGGGCACTGGCCACTCCTCTGGTTCACAGTTCTGGACTGATTCGTTCTGTGAGTGTTGACTTTTCTTCTTCCTCTTCTCAGAACTCTGGGAAGTAGCAGTTTGCTCCTGACCTACAGCTTCCCTTCCCAGCCTCCCCTCCTCAGGATGGCCCCAAGTGATCCATTCTTCCAGGAAGATCTGTCAAAGTAACCATGAAGGGTTTGGGTCTGCTTGTGTTGCTTCAGGAATGCTGCCATATTTACTTTGGCATTGCCACCAGTCTTACCCCTCAGCATAATGCCTTCTGCACCTGGGTCTTTCAGAAAGACATCAAAGCAGTCCAAAAAAATCTCTTCCATTAAAAAGATCACCTTTAAGTCCCCATACGCAATGACTGCCCTAGTCCAATTTGTTTTATTTGATAAACTGCTTCATAAGCCAGACCTAGAAATAGTACCAGTTCTTCTTTTCATATGAAAGTGGCCAGGAATGATGCCAGTTTTGCATTCTTCAGGGTTGATGACTACTCTGGAGCACTTTGGTGGGGAGTAAGGCCCTGACCTTGGGAGTATTTCAAATTTGGCGGTCGTTTCCAAGCTGTTAACTATCACCAGATGAGGACTTGAGTGGGAGAGGACAATAATGGTCATATAGTTAGTCTATCAAATGCTTTTTAAACAAGTGAGTGAAAATTTTCCCTAAAGTTGTACAATATTGTTTTTTGGTTTTTTTTTTTTTACCAATTTTTATTGTGTAGCTTCAGCCTTGTCAGTTTCTAAGTTAAAATAATCCTGAATAACTAGGTCTTGGATTAATAAGGTTTAAATATAAAAATTATCTTTTGCTTGAACATTGTTAAGCGTGACTAGGGGGTTTGCTTTATCTTCTTGGATTATGGAATAAGTTTTCACCATTACACCATGAAATCAGCTTTTAGTCTATAAAGTATTACAAGTCTTCCAAAGGACAGGGGCAGTTTTGAAAAACGTTCTTTACTCTGTGTGATAGGTGCAGGATCCTAATGCCCTGCCCTGTGCGATGAGGCTAGGAAAAACTTGAGGTTTAAGTGACTCACGGGACAGAGGCTTTGCGGGATGCCTGAATCCAAGAAGCTTCCCCAGGCCCTGATATTTGACCCTCTTTCATAGAGAGCCTGGAGGCCTGAGAGCTCTCCAGGGCTACAGCCACCTCTTGGCCAATCTTCCTCTCAGCACTGGGGGTTTTATGGGGGGAAGAGGTAGACAATCCCCTCCCCAACTTCTTGTGACCCCATGTGGGGTTTTCTTGGCAGAGATACTGGAATGGTTTACCATTTCCTTCTCCAGCTCATTTTACAGATGAGGAAACTGAGGCAAACAGGGGGAAGTGACTTGCCCAGAGCCAGAGCTAGTCATTGTATGAGACTAGATTTGAACTCAGGAAAATGAGTCTTCCTGACTCCAGACCCAGCATTCTATCCACTGTGCCACTGAGTTGCCCTTCCCTGAAAGAGGAGGGGAGGGGAACAAGGGCACAGTGGTTCAGGGGCATGTTGGCAGAGTTAGGAGAGGACAGAGGCCCTTCTCAGTGTGAAGGCCCCCAGAACAGAAGGACTCCATCCTGGCTGATGGGGTGACAGGATCTCAGGAAAGCTCTTTTTTTTCCCCCCAAACTATCAGATCTCCTGTGAATGTTTCATTTTATTACAGTGTTGAACCTCTGCTACCAGATCAGCCTGGTCAGCCCTGGCCTGCAACACTCAGTCTGTCAAATGCTATCTCATTTTTTACAGTGACCTTTGAACTGGAGGCTTCCTCCAGAGTTGTTGCTTACATTGTGCCATGTGTCATTCATTATGTTACTAGATGATAACATCTATAAAAATTATATGTAAGATTGAATTCCACAGTCAACAAGTGCAAAGATTTTTTACATAGAAGGCTGTAATTCTGCACAGTTACATTGCTCTGTGTGTCTTTATGTTTAAATACACATTGCTGCCAGCCACATGGTTTTAGGTAGCCATCACTCAGGTTGAAGGGTGTTTTAAACTATCGTGTTTGCTGCCCTTGCAAATGTTCAGCTCCTCAAGTTGGCAAACCACCCTTTTTAGAGAGGTGTTCATGTGTACAGACAGCCTGATCCAACTGGTCTGAGTGCTGATGTCCCATTCCTTCCCCAAAAACATCAGTCTCTCTCCTGCATTTTGTGTATGTTGATATTTTCTTCCAGAAGATTATCGGTCGCCTGGCAGTTGATAAAAGCTGACGTGTAAGTTGTATCAAAAACAAACAAATGTAGGCAATTGAATCTAAGTGTGATGGAATGAATGGCATAGGTTGAAATCCAAACGCCTTCTGTTATAGTGAATGTGCTAGAAAGGGAAAAAATAAAGTCTGCATTTAAAGTTCAGAAAAACTGCCAAATGTGTATACATTGTAGACACAGGTTTTGAATTCTTCTTCGGGAAGACTGAATGGTGTATTTGAAACATAGCTGAAGGCAAATGTATTGATAAATTAAGTTTAAAGAAGATAGCTTAGTCTTCTCACCCTTTAAATTAATGATACAACTCTTATTATTGTTTTCTTCTGTGACTATTACTGTGTAATATGTTTGATTTCTAGGACAGTAATCGTAAAAGAAAGTATGAAAATTAGAGAGTAAAAAAATCCAGAACAGTTGTGCCAATACTCACTAACATAAAGCAAAGGAATTTTGCTGTAGAATGCAGAAGCTTGAAGAAATGGGTCTCATTATATATTTAGGTAGACTGAATCAGGATCAGTAGTCTGCCTTCCTCTAAGAAAATTAAAATGACAAAACTGCTTTATTCTTATTACCAGTTTCCTGGTGTCTTAGAATATTTTTCATCAGACCACTGGGGATTTCCCAGAGTATCTGGCGATAGGAAGTATAACTGTCTCTTTTAGCTTTGAAGCAAGTCTTATATTCAGTTTTTATTGAGACTGGTAGATGACGCATTTTTAAAATTTATTGATGGCATCCCATCATTTTCCCCCAAGAAAGTGCTTCAACAAAGTCAATTTTACAAGAATGTATTAAGCTTCTACTTAATGAACAAGGCTCTCAGAACACTGAGGCGAAAACTGATGCTGTTTCTGCCCTCATGGCATTGACGTGCCACTCTGTAGAGTGGACCATTCAGCATTCACAGATCTCATTTATGTGTCATCTGGTGAATTGAATTGTGTTTGCCAGCTGTCAGATTAATGGCAGCATGTCTTTAATTTTTTTACTTTTATTTCAAAGAAAAAGATACTTTGTGATAGTGCAAACCACAAGATAGTTCTCAACGGAAATAATTCTTATTTTCTAAATTTAACATTTCCAGTGATGTGATACTTTCACTTAAGACTGCTCTGAGGAAGACTCTTTATTTTTGTGAACTGTTATTATTCTGTATTTGCACACCAGCATTATGAGGAGATTCCATTTTGTCTCACAAAAGCCTGAAGAAATAAAAGCTTTCCATATATCTAGAGAGATACAGTATACCTGTAATTCATTTCCTATCTTAAATTGTTCTGTTAGATTATGCCCTTTAGACACTAATCAAACACATCTCCCCCCAAGGCAGATTGGTAAAATGTTAAGAAGATAGATATGTATATATACAGACCTTTTCAAATCCTGAATAGTATAGTGCCACCAATTTCATCATGATGCCAAGTATTTTTGGTGTGACCTTATCAAGGAAGTAAATTGTATTCTTTCTTCTTATAAAGCTGAGCAGTTAGTATGCCATTATTAAACATTAAACACTTACTGTGTGCCAGGTGAAAAACATGGTTCCTGCCCCAGGCAGCTGACATTCTAATGGGAAAGAAGCCATTAGAGCCCATGATCTTGCTTTATATCACAAAAATTTGAAAGACAAAGGCAATAAACAGTATCGCTGAGTGTAGCAGCAGTGGGGGCCTCATTAGGGCTATCTCAGGCTTTCTACTAGATCCATTCAAGCTTACTCTGAGCTCGAATGTGATAAATGTTGGCAGGAACTTGTCAGGTTCTCTTGGTCCTTATAGCTTCCTATCATCTCCTCTCCCCAGACATACATACAGATACACTATCAATCACCAACATGTTCCAAGAAAAATGATTTAGGAAACAGGTTAATTGCTCAAATTTTAGAGAAACAAAAAGAAAATTAAAAAGACACCATATTGCCAAAGGAAATAGTTTCCAAACTCAAAGGAAGGTTCTAGAGAGGAATCTCAGAGGTTCCTCTGGAAGAATCTCAGCACAAAGTAATAACACCTAGTCCCAGGATTTCTGTCTGTCCAATATAAGTTTTCTACAAAGTTCTCAGAGGAATGTGATACACATGTTGTATTGACTTCTACTCTCTGACCAGGCAATTTTACCATTTTAGTTGACCATAATTTAATTTTAGAAGCTTTTTTTTTTTAGGTGACTTCATTTTCCAGTTCTTTGAATGTTCTGATTCAGTTGGCTTAAATGAGTTAGTATCTTTACAAAAAAAACCTTCCTATTTGAATGTAAAACTAAAGGACTTCAGAAAATTTGGTTTTTTAGTTTTATAAACAGGACCCATTTCTTGCTTGTTTTGCTGGTTCGTTTTTACTAAATAGCAAAGTATTCCTCATTTTGTTGCTGTGGTGTTTGGAATACAGGAAGGTTAGCAAAACATGACGAAAAAGCATGGCTTTGTGTGTGGTGTGATTAGATGGATGCATCTGAGCCTTTTTGTGAAGGGGTTCACTGCCTGAATGGGAGCATTTTGGTTTTGTTTTTTCCATTATTTTAAAAACACACCAACAGACTGATTTCAAGGTGTTGAAGGAAGAACATTAGAGAAATTGATTTGAAGACAAAGAATCTGAAGTTGAAAAATTTCAGAAAAGTTATTGCCGGCATAAATTATGCAGAGTAAGTGTGATCCTGTGTGTCCATCAAGTCAGTGTGCCATTGAAACTGCGCGTCAGCTTAGGATTTATGTGGAGGTCTTTTCACAGTAGGATGTCTTATTGGGTGGTTTAGAAGAGTTGAATATTTGTTATAAGACTGGGCCTGATGTTCTTGAGACCACCATGACAGTCTCCCCTTAAGGGAGGCTGTAGTTTATTGAACATAACTCATGGAAAAATACTGACAGTAGCATTTTTCAAAGGTTTGGTTCAGCCATGACCCCCAAATCATATTGTCTACCACCAGCTTGTTTTTATTCTCAATAATAAACCCCTAAAATGATATGGCCCAGATGCCTTCTATGCAACTTGACTAGCTCTGAGAGGGGGGAGGCAATCCAGAATCAGAGTATAAGGACCCCACATTCAGAAGGACATTTTAGAACACACCCTCTCCCCTGGCAGGATCATACTTTCCTCCTGAAACACCCTGTTCCTGCTGCCTGGGCCCGTGACTCTGCTCTCCAACACAGCGCTGTCCTTATGTGTTATATACTCTGTATTGGTGTATATGCCTGAGTTGTATGTTGGGCTCCCTTTTCTTCTCTCCGTTTCCCCCTTTTCTCCATTACTTGCAATAAAAGTTTGCATTGAACTAGCTCCCATTTTTTCATGTTATTCTTAGTCCCTGAAGTCATTAAGGGGTTTGATGTCTCTGACTGACCCGTGGGACCTTTCCTTAAACATAAACGGGGTACCCAGAAGAGGACTTAATCTGCTGACAGCCGCACCTGCCCTGGGGAGTAGAGACTGACTGAGAGCCCAGTTGTAGAAAGCAGGGGTCAATAGAACCCCACATCTTCCCAGGAGGGTCTCCTTTTTTTCAGAGAACTGTTATAAAATGTTTATTTTTTTCTAGTTAGCGTCTTCCCAACCATCTGTTATCTCTTCATGTTTCTTTTTTTCTCATCAGAATAGATTTTATTTTGATACATTTTGTTTTGACACCACACTTTCCAGTAAATACTCCAATAGTGTCTTTTCTTACTGAAAAGGAAGCTTTATCAAACTTATCCTATAGTCCTTAAGTCTGGTGGCACCTCACGTTCTGCTCAGATCTTAACTAGAAGAAAGGTTAGTGAACATTAGCCATCTAGAATCCTTGTATTTGACCCGAATTCTGCCATCTTTTAAAGTTGTTTTTATTGATATTGTTGTATACATTACTGTTTCGATTCTGCTTTCTCATTCTGTATCAACTCTTAAAAGTTTTCCTGTATTTCTCTGAATTATTTATTCCTTAATAGTGTAGCAGTGATCCGTTTCATTTTACGTACAGACTGTAATTTGTTTAGCCATTCCCCCATTGATCAGCACGGAATTCTTTCCAGATTCTTGCTGCTATAAATAGTCTTGCCAACATTATTTTGATCCACATGGGACTTTTCTTCCTGTTGACTACTCTGATGTTTAAATCTAGTCACAGGATAATTAGATTGAAGGAAAGAATGAACCATGTAGTCATTTTTCTTAGCTCTGTATTATTTCCCAGAACAGTTGAATCAGTTCACATCTGAACCAAGTCTGTTAGAGTTCTTGTCTTCCCACAGTTTCTTTAACTATATCTTTTTTGCCATCTTTGCCAGTCTGGAAAGTTATTCTATAGTACGTATTTCTGTATTGTTTATACTGTATCATTTTCTTTCAGCTGGATATGCCAACTAATGAGATAGCCGCTAATCTGCAAGCAGTTATCACTGATGTCTGCAGGCACAAACCACAGAGTAGTGGTAAGTTATTTGATATGTGAAGACTTGATGCTGTGTATACATTGAAAATTTAAATGAGATAGCTAGAATATCTTAACGTCAAGACAGTGCCATAGATGAGAAGCATGTTGGGTGAATGTCTGTGGAGGATCCATGGAAGTACATGATCAGGAGTTATCCAGAATGAGAAGGCTTGGGTGGGTCTGTAGCGCCAAGGCCTATGGCTGCTATGAATATGCCTGCGTAATTCTGACTCTGCATATGGAAGACAGAACCAAACATTTATTCAAATATCAGGAAACTGAATCCCAGCACCAGAAAGCCAGATCCATCATAGCAAGAAAGATATCTATACACAATAACAGTGCAGGGGGCACCACTGTCCTCCAGCCTTCCCCCTCCACCCCCAAGCAAACACTCACAACTCACTGCCTGCTTTCTCTCTCTCCTCAGCTCTGACTGCTTTAACCAAACTTCTCCCAGCTCTGCTCCCACCCTTCTTGCTCCAACCATTGGCCAAGCTGCTCTCACCACAGACTTATATGACTCTGGCTTCCATGCGACTCAAGCAGGTCACCAGGGCCTATTGATAGATGGGAAAGTTTTGCTTCCCATTAAGCATGGATACATTTGCAATGTAGGGTCGCAGTCTGTACCAGTGGAGGGACTGTTCTCATCAGTAATATCACAGTCCTTGTAGAACAGTGAATGATAGTCCTAGTGGAGTTGGGCATTTGGCGAGCCTCAGTAAATACTTAAATTCTGTAAAAGATCCCTTCCTAATTTAAGGCTCTTTTCTCCTCCTCTTTACCTTCTCCTCATTGTGAATACCAGTACATAATTGACAATTTTTGTGACAGTGTTGTTTTTGTTGAAAAGATGGAGGAATATGGGCTAAACAGAAATGAAGCTAAGTGGATTCCAAGCTGATTGGACAGTCAGACTCCAGGATTGGTCATCGCTGGTCAGGTGTTGGCTCAGGAGAGAACCATGGGAGGAGTTGGTGCTCGGCCCTGGGGCTGCTTTGTGCCTCCACTTCCTTTGCTCTTGTTTATTTGTTCATCCTTTGCAGTATGTTTTCTAGCCTCATCATTCCACTCAGAGTTATCATGAATCTTTAGATGGCCAAATCTAATGGTCTTTTCTCAGTACTCATCCATTTGGACCTCTGTAGAGCATACGAAACTACTGACATCCTCCTCTTGGAAGCACTCTCTTCTCTGGGTTTTTGTGACCCTGCTCTCTCTTGGTTCTCCAGTCACTGTCTAACCATGCTTCATCAGTCATCTTAGATCCTTGTTAGCCATATCATACCACCTAACTGAGTGTACCCCACAATTACTTCTGTCATTTTTTGAACCCGTTATTCTATCAAGGGTGCTACAGTTCTTTTTATTCCTTCAGATTCACAATTTTGGCTTTATCCTTGACTCCTCATTTCATTTCACTTTACATATCCAATCATTTGACAAATTCTGTCTATGCAGTAAATGTAACAATTATATTTTATAAACAAATCCATACTTAAAGTTCAGTCTTTTGATCTTCTAGCTTAATCAGCTACCATCCCATTTGTCTCTTACCTGTTATATATTATCTTTCTTGCAGTTTAATTTATTCAAAAAGATGTTTGTGCATTAGATCAGTTTAATGGCCAGTTTTGACTTGAGGACTGACATCACCCTCACTCATCTTAGTAGGGAGATGGTGGACCAGTTATGGAATGAGGCCTGAAGGGCACCTAAGGTGGTCATGTTTTGTGGCCCCCATGAGTTAAGAGGCTCCAGGCACGATGAGCTGGAGAAGAGAAAATGTGGGATGGGCGTAATGGCTGCGTTTAGACATGGAAGGAGGATTTTCTTTGGCCCAGAGGGCAGCACTGGAAGCATTGGGGGAAAGTCTAAAGAGACACATTGAAGCTTGGTGTCAGGAAACGCTTCCTCATGACTAGGGCTGTTCAGAAGTGGACTGGGTTGCCCTCCTTGTTGGAGGCCTTCAGGCTGGGTCGCATGACCACTTGTCAGGGGTGTTACAGGGGCATTCCTTTTGTGTATAGTTTGGACCTTATTTGGGCCCCTGAAGTCCACATGTGTATTGGTTTGTTTGGCCATATCTGTTATAAAGGAGAGTTTTATTGGCCTTGTTGGAGGAAAAGGTGGGATTGGTGCTTTTTTATGTTGGTGTCACTTCCCAGTGAGGGTAGCAAGGTGGAATAGAGTGCCAGATTTGGAGTCAAGGAAGACTTATCTTCCTAAGTTCAAATCGTGCCTGAGATATATACTAGCTGTGTGACCCTGGGTAAGTCACTTAATCCTGTTTGCTTCAATTTACTTATCAGCAAAATGAGCTGGAGGAGGACTTGGCAGACCACTCTAGTATCTCTGCCAAGAAAACCCCAAATGGGGTCACAGAGAGTAAGTTCAGTCACACTTCCCAGTGACATCCCCTCAGCTTACTCCTATTTCCAACCTCGCTGGGTCTAGGTGGCATCATTATTCATCCAGTTGTCCCTGTTTGAAACCCTGGAATTTTCTTTGACTTTTAAGCTTTTATTTTTTTTTCCCCTTCAACTAATCAGTATTTCTTTCCTCTCCCTTCTACCTGCTCCCCTCCAATTGAAAAAGAAAAAAGAAAAACCAGACCCTTGTAACAGCTAATAATCCAACAGAACAGATTTCCTCATTGACCACGTCCGAGAACGTGGCTCATTCTGCCCCTTAAGGC
The DNA here is from genome assembly GCA_023548195.1 of Bettongia penicillata ogilbyi. Classification (NCBI taxonomy): domain Eukaryota; kingdom Metazoa; phylum Chordata; class Mammalia; order Diprotodontia; family Potoroidae; genus Bettongia; species Bettongia penicillata. The sequence goes on from JAJHZJ010000281.1 coordinate 1,641,243, forward strand.
CATGGCCTGTCGGTGAGCTTCCTGGCTGTTCCGTCATTGCGTTCCTCAGTTAGGGCTCTGAAGGTGTTCCCAGCTGGGTCTGCGTTGTTCTTGTGACTGTTTTTCCTTTGTTGATTATCTCTGGCTCTTCCCCTTCTCCTTTCGCATCCTGGGAAGGCCCCTTTGGCAGCATCACTCGCTTGCTCTCCCCTGCTGTCCCCAGGCCAGTCCAGCCCTCTCCTCATAGACCACCCATCCTGCCTTGTGCGTCTCCTCTTCCAGTTCCCTTCTTATGCTGCTGCTGGAGTAAACTCTGATGCCGTGTTTGGTCACGTCACTTCTGTGCCTACTTTGTGCTGCCCAGTGAAGGTCAGACTGCTTTCATAGCATTCCAAGCTTGCTGCAGACTTGTGCTGTGCTTCTCTTCCAGACTTAGTTCATCCTCCTGCACTTGAAGCACCTTATACTCCAACCAAACTCCCTTGTGTGCACCTGCCGTGCCTTTACTCGCTCTGTTTTCTGTGCTTAGAATGCCTTCTTTTTTCCCAAGCTGAATTCTCACTCATCTTGACTCAAATGCTCCCTTCTGCACGAAGTTTTCTCAAATTTCCCACCCCACTGAATGAGTATCTTTGGATGACTACTCACATGGATCTGTGATCTCATTGAGGTTGGTGTTCCCAGTAACAACTCTTCTATGCTGGCCCCTGATGCCATGTTGGCCATCTCTGTGCCATCTCATAAGTTTACCATTGGTGACCCAGCAAAATTCTGGTGGCCCTTCCTTACTTTCTCTGGCTTTCACAAAGGTATTAGTAGAGCACATAAACTGTCAGAAATTATCCATGAGTTTAGCCACTTGACCAGCTCTTTTTTTTCCGTCATGCATGTCTTTGATGACACAATTTACATAAACTAACAGTACAGTTCTGACTAGCTTATGCTGACCTGAACTAAAGTGTTTGCTTTGGAAAAGAAAAAAGATGTCATTTTTAAAGGAAGCTACCACTTGGTTGATCACATTTCAGTTTTATCTATTTTCAGGGAATCTCGCTAAGTGGTGGCAAAGTAGCAGCTGTGCTGAATGTTTAAAATAAATATTTACAATCTTTGCACTTGATGTGAATATCACCACCTGCTTCCTTCTCGATTAACTTTGTAATAAAATGAAATTTGGATGAATATCATCAGGGAAAGATGAATTACTTGGTGAGAACAAGGACTTTTAAGGACAAGTCATTTTTAGTCATGAGACCAGTTATTCTTGGAATGCTAAAAGGGAAGTCTTTTTTAAAACAGACTCTTAAAAATTACTTAGAATTATAAACAGTTCAGTAAATATCAGTACCTTCCAGTTGAATACAGGTTGGTGGTAAATGTTGCTTATTGTGTATGAGCGTGTAGATAGCAGGTATATGTTGAATATAACACAAATTTTATTCTGTTTCCAGGACCTTTCGTGGTACGTGCATTTCTTCGTAGTTCAACAAGTGAAGGATTATTAATAAAGACTGAGCACTTATTACCTCAAGAAAAAGTAAAAGCAGAAGAAAGTATTAAAGAAACTATCTAAAAAATTCCATCTTGTGAAATGACTTTCATTGGATTTAGTAACTTCCTGATGATATAAGTCATCGTATCTTCAATCAAAAGACTTATTTTCATCCTTGAAAGTAAATTTTGTGACCCAGATCATCAGAATAAGAAGTGATGTACTTAACTAACCCAGTCTCAGAAAAAGAAACTGAATGAGTCATAAAGGAACTTAAGACTAGACGGGCTTACAAATTAATACTATTAAACGTTCAGGAATATATTGACTTCAGTTTTATCCAGATTGTAAAATTAGGAAAAGTTAGTATTCTGTCACATTCCTTGTATGAGAAGGTCCGAGTACCTAAATCAGTGAAGGAGAAGTCAGAGAAAGAAAACTATATGCTGATAGAGTTTCAATGCAATTATATTGAATAAAATATTAGCAAAGATGTTACACTGTGACCAAGTTAGAATTATACCAGAAATTTAGGGTTGATTCAGTAGTAGAAAAACTAAGACCATTTTAATTAAATAATAACAAAAATTGCACCACTATATCAATAGATGCAGAAAAATTTTGACAAAATAGACAACCCCTTTTATGTTTAGAATATTAGAAAATATATAAATGGACTTTTTCTTAATATGGTAAATAGTATCTGTAACCAATTGCAAACATTTTCTGTAAAAGAGTATCCCCAGAGGCCTTTGTAATACTGTCTGAGATAAAGAGAGGTTATTCATTGTCACTTATTCTTTCATACAGGTCTAGAGATAGTCATGCTAAGACTAGAAAAAGAAATTGAAAATAGGCAAAGAAATAACAAAATTATCTGCTTTTTGCAGATCCTGTAGTAGTTTAATTATAGAATCCTGAGAAATGTAACCAGAGACTTAATAGAAACAATACTATTTAAGAAGCAGAATTGAAAATAAACTTAGAAAAATCATTAGGTACCCCCCAAAAGAAAATCCAACAGTGAAAAATAAATCTTACTCAAAATTACTTTAGAATATATAAAATATATAGCAGTTCATTTACCAAGACATATATGAAGTATATGAACAAAACTGAAAATACTCGAAAAATGAAGTCAAATATTTGATGAGGAATTACTTGCTTGTGGTTGGAGTATGATAATGTAATAGTAATGACGGTACTACCAAAAGTAATTTATAAACTCCATACCAAATGAATCACATTACCAAAGGATTATCTTTTAGATTAGAAGGATTATCTTTTAGAACTGTAGGGCAGTTTAATATTAACATCTTAAACTATACTGCAAAGCAGTGTATCATTAAAACTATGTCCTGGTTAAGAAATAGAATATTTGATCAACGCAGTGATTGGGTACACAATTGTATTTTTGGAAGCAATCAGTGACAAGTTCAAAGACCTCAAATATTAGGCTAAGTATTAAACTAAATTCCATAAACTTGGAAAAATGGCATGCAGTCTGGCTGAAATGAGAACATCTTTCAAGATGTGCTTTTTTCTGATAAGCTCAAAGTACATACATGGCAGCTATAAAAAAAGTTATAGAAACACATTGGGAAATGGGAGTAGAGAAAACACCTGACAAAGGAGAAAAGGTCATAAGAGAAGGTGGGCAGTTGTATTACATAAAATCCAAGTTTTTGCACAAATAAAAGTGCTAGTTGTAACTAGGAGGGAAAGTTAACTGATGAAAAAGCTTTTAAAGCAAAATTTTCTGATGAAGACCTAATGTTCAGGATGTAGGGAATTGATACAAATGTATAAAAATAAGAAACATCCCCCAGTAACTAAGTGATCACAGCAAATAAAAAGGAAATTTTCAATAGAAGAAGGTTAATCATTTTTAAATCAGTTTCAAATCACTATGAATGAATGAAGCAGCATTTATTTTATTTTTTGTAGGTGTTAACCACAGTTGTGTCTTTATACTGGCATTTTAGAGACTAAGTGACCAGAAGGGTAAAGAAACTCTAAAACAGAAATGAGAAGGGGGGTGGGGGGGTGGGGATTGGAGTCACCATCTTGAATCTGTCCCTCTGGCAGATTTACTAAAATATCCTCTTGACTCTCCAGAGTTCGTTAATTGCTGGCTTTATCTCTGCAGCTTTGACCCCACCCCTTCCATTGCAATTATATTCTGGAGATGAAACAGCATTTATTAAGAGCTTACTGTATGCTGGGCACTATCCTAAGTACATAAATATAAGCAAACAAGATTGTCTTTCTACACAAGGTCTTACATTCTGTGTGTGTGTGTGTGTGTGTGTTTGTCCTCCATTGCCCAGAAGACCATGCCATCAGAGGAATAATGACATGACTTGCACGTGTTTTGAGTGAGGGAGGGCTGTGCAGGCCACCAGCCTCACTTCTCCAGAGCCATCTGAATCCAGTGACCAAATATTCATCAGGATGACTGGAGATGGCTCAAGATGAGGCAACTGAGGTTAAGTGACTTGCCCAAGGTCATACAGCTAGTGAATGTCAAGTGTCTGAGGTGAGATTTGAACTCAGGTCCTCCTGACTCCTGCATGGTGCTCTGTCCACCTGCACCACCTTGTCATTCTTCCTAGTCCATCAGTGAAATGTTTGTTAATCCACAGCATACAAAATAAGTGAGGTTAAAATGACTACAGACTTCAGCGCCCTAATGCTGAGTCTCACCTAAGTCTATGAACAGGAAATGTTTTGTCTACGTCCCACCATCTACCAAGAGCAATGCCCCTCAATGGGGAGCTTCACAATCAACCAGTAAGGAGAGGATGTAGGATCAAGGCAGCATCTGCTGAATCAGAGCAGATCCTCCAGCAAATGTAGCTCCGTTTTCTTTTGCCATTTTAATCTCTGATGCTTTCTCTGTAAAGACCAAGGAGGTTACACATTGGATAAAGTACTAGATCCGAGTTCAAATTTGACCTCAGACATTAGCTGTGTGACCCTGGGCAAGTCACTTAACCTCGGCTTCACTTTCTTCACTTGTAAAATGTAAAATGAAGACAATAATAGCACCTACCTCCCAGGGTTATTGTGAAGATAAAAATAAGCTAATATTTGTAAAGTGCTTTGTAAACTCTATAGTACGATTTAAATGCTGGCTATTGTTCCTAGGAGAGGGCTATGCACAAAATAGCATAGTTTGGAAGCAGCCATGAAGAAATGAAAGTGAAAATAATTTTGAGGGTTCTTCTAACATTAGCAAAGATGACAAATAAGAAAATTGAGATTGCTTGATGGTCATGCAAAATAATTGTATAGATTTAATTACAAAGGGTTCCTTATAAACGGCTTAAGTAATTAGAGAAATATTCAGTGTTCATGGCTGGGCCATGCCAAAACAATTAAATGACAATTCTACTGATTTAGAGTTTTAGGGCTATAGTAATCAAACTATCAAAGGGATACTTTATAGAACTCAATAAAATAATAAAGTTCATTAGGAGAAACAAAAGACCTAGAATTTCAAGGAAAACAATACAGGAATGAATGAAGGAAGACGAACTTCCAGACCACAAACTATATTATTAAGCAGCAGTCATCAAAAACATTTGCTCTTGGTTGAAAACTAGAGAATTAGATCAATGGAATGGATCACACAAGGGAGAAACAATGGACCTCAATGACCTATTGTTGACTAAATCAGAAAGCTCACTATCTCTCTTGGTGATGTGAGCATTTCCCATGCATGGTTATCTTTATGTAAATGATTCCCAGATCTATATATACTGCCCCAGGTTCTTTCCAGAATTACAGTCCTGTGTCACCACCTATCTTTTGGACATCTTGAACTGGATTTCCTACAAACTTTTCAAATTCAGTATGTTCAAAACAAAACTCATTACTTTCCCCCTTCTTTTTCCAGATGAATTTTGATACTTTTTTCTAGTTCTACAAAATAATTATCTGATAGTTCAATTGGTATGGCACTGAATAAGTAAATTAATTTAGGTAGAATTGTCATTTTTTTTATTATATTGGCTCGGTCCACCGACGAGCAACTGATGTTTTTCCACTTACTTGGATCTGACTTTATCTGTGGGAAAAGTGTTTTGTAATTGTGTTGATATAGTCCCCGGGTTTGTTTTGACAGGTAGACTCCCAAATATTTTATAGTGTCTACTGTAGTTTTAAGTGGGATTTCTCTTTCTGTCTCTTGCTGGGCTTTGTTAGTAATATATAGAAATGCAGAAGATTTGTGTGGGTTTATTTTGTAACTTGCAACTTTGCCAAAGTTATTTATTGTTTCAAGTAGTTTTTTACTTGATTCTCTGGGATTCTCTAAGTATATCATTTCCCCCCCTCCTTTTGCTCCCAATCCTCCCCTCTTGAACTTTCTTATTACTTGAGGGCAACACTATTCTTTCTTGGTTTTTGGGTCACCATCTCAGTGTCATCCTTGACTCTGTATCCATTCTCCCTATATGAGTTATTCCAAAAGACTTGGGGCAGTTATAAGCTATTAGAGTAGCAAATTGGGATTAGACAAATTGTGGTTACCATTTTTATTTTGATACCTGAATAGATTTACTCAAGAATATAGAAATAAGTTTGGTCTTTGTTCTCATATGCTTACCCGGTTTACTATTCCAACGACTTACAAAGAAGGCTACTCCATCAAGCAACATTTGTTGGGAATGGAGGCTGATGGGGCTCTTCAATCTTATCACAACACCAACTCCAGAATGAGCTTACACTCTGTTCCTTGTACACACACAAATGGATGGGAAAGAGAGTGGACTGGACAAGGGAAAAAACCATTGGCCATCAGGGCTTCCAGTGGCATGTATGGGCCACAAAGAGCCCAGGCCATAATGATTTGTAGCTGCCTCATTTAACTTCTCCAGAACTTACTGCTTACATAAACTTTTTTTATTGCCTTTTTTTCCTGTTATATAAAGTTTGAAGTCAATGCCTCAAGAAAGTATGCTGCTTCCCTCTTCCCTCCATTTTCTTAAAAGCTAAAATTATGACAATTTTATGAAAACTTGGGGCAGATTGGAATTATGGATTTTAAATCAGTAGGCTTATTTGACTTGCATGTGGAAGGAGAAAAAGAAGATGAAATAATTAGGGAGGTGGATTATATGGGCTCTGTAGTCCCTTTCAGATATGATTCTAATGAAATGATTGGACTGATAGAATGGGATTAGTGAATACCTGTTGAGTTTTCCCTGAGCAACAGAAAAATATCAAAGGTTTGATGCAATATATCTTTTTCTTACGTAGATATAAAATGTCCAACTTGTTTGCTTTTTATAAGAACTCTATCTAATCCACTGAATACAATTTGTTAAATCCTACACAAAAGAAACATATTTGAGTTCTATATTACACCAGTTTAAGAAAGTCTAATGTAAGTGATAAGAGTTGTGTGAAATAATAGAATAGTTCAGTGGTTGGAGAATTGGGTAGAAGAGGAGAAAGGGAAATAGACAGTGGGTCTTCCTGTTAGGTATTCTTACCTTCTCCCTTTGAGATACAGATCAGCTGATTCACCATTACTTGAAAATTCCTGTAATCTGCAAAACTTCAGGGGCTCTCCCTATAAATGGAGCAATCAAAGTAGCCCATGGAATGGAAATTATGCCCAAAGAAATAACATTGGGTTTCAGAGTAGCATCTAATCCCAGGCAAGAGGTTGCCCAGTCCTGTATCTGATAGAACATATCCACCCCTGCCCCTCACTTAATAGTATTTTATTTTTTCCAATAGTTTTCAACATTCAATTTTATAAAATTTCAAGTTCCAAATTTTTTCCCTTCCTTCCCTCCCTTTTCCCTTCCCAAAGACAGTAAATAATCTGATATAAGCTACTAGTAATGTTTGTGAAAGAAGAATCAGAACAAAAGGGAAAAACCATGAGAAAGAAAAAACAAAAAGAGAAAATAGTATGCTTTGCTCTGCATCCGGACTCCATAGTTCTTTCTTTGGATACGGACAGCATCTTCCATTGTGAATCTTTTGGAATTGTCCTAGATCATTATATTGCTGAGAAGAGCCAAGTCTATCAGAGTTGGTCATTGTATGGTGCTGCTGTTACATGTACAAATAGTTTCTCAAAATTTTCTTCCTTTCTTTCCTTAGGTTTACACTGCCCCCTCTATTTTTATTCAATGCCCCCCAACTGCATCTGAGGCTACTACTGCCACCCTGGATAAGTCCAGTGCCTCCCAGGGAACAGTATTGCACACACTTGGGGAACCCATGGGGCTCTCAAGTGAGGAAACTCCCTTTACCAGTGTAGGTCATCAAATTCTCATCAATTTATAGTTTTAGAATTGTATAGAACAATGAGAGGCCAAGTGAATTACAAGGGCTCGTAGAGCCTACGTCTGTCAAAAGTGGAACTAGAATCTTAAGTTTTCCTGGTTTTCAATCTAGTTCTCTATCCATTATGCCAAGACCATCTCATCTGCTAAACAGAATTTATTTCATGTTTATATTAGCATGCTTGTGCAGGAATAGTAAATCATCCTAAACTTGCTTATAGCTTTAAAAAAAGCCTTATGGAATTATAATGTTTTACTAGAGAAAATAAAATTACATATTCATGTTGTTTGGTAACTAAAGTAAAAGCTGAAAAAGCATGTCAGTGATCTAGATTGCATGACATATATTTTAAATTTATAATCACTCAAATGATCTCTTCTTCACCACCCCACAGTTGTAAAAAAAAAAGCTTACCACTCATGCTAAATAACTAGTTTTTTGTATACTACTATAGTTTTTAGAAATCTTCAATTTTAGCATTGCAAATTTCTTTGTGTTTTGTCCTCTGTAGCCAGTTACATAACTGAGAAGGCAGGGTAGACCAGGAGTCAGAAGACAACCATAAATTCTCACGTCCTCTGCTTCTGACTAGCTGCATAGCTCAGGCAAGTAGTAACAATCTTTCTAAGCCCCATCTCAGAAATGAGGGGCTTTAGATAAGCAGTGTAATATGGGGGTGGTGGAAGTATGGGCTTAGACTATGAGCGCCATTGACTTCCTATGGTTTGGGCAAATGAGTTCTCCACTCTGGGTCTGTTTTTTCATTGTTGATGCAAGAGAGGATTGGGCTAGATAATCATTACAGGGTATTCTGTGAAGGCAAATTCCTATATTAAGTAGGAAATAGGCACTAATTTGGAAACTTTACTTATGTGTTCAGTTTTATAAGTTAAATGTAGCATAAAACATGAATATAACGTCCCTTTTGCAAAATAAAATTTCTCTTTCAAAAAGTAAAAAGTAATCAGCTTGGATAAAAATTTAATTGGCATTTGGAACACTTGACCAATTAATATTTTAACAAGTATTCAGGCATTAAGATAACCAGCAGGTGGTGATCTTTCTTTAGAAATGGTCACTGAGTTTTCTCAATATTACCTTGATTTTTTGGGTGAATGTGTACGGGAGAACACAGTGCTACAAAAGGCATTGGATTTTTAATTTATTTTTATCATTACCATTATTATTTCTCTACCCATTCTGGTAGCTTTCTTAGGCATTTTAATTAAATATTGATGTAAATGAAGACTTTCAGCCAAGATGGCTTTCTGAACAGAGTGCTTAGCCCAGTGTCTGGTGCTTAATAAATTATTTTTTTCTTTTTTCTTCCCTTCCTTCCTTCCTTCCTTCCTTCCTTCCTTCCTTCCTTCCTTCCTTCCTTCCTTCCTTCCTTCCTTCCTTCCTTCCTTCCTTCTTTCCTTCCTCCCTTTCTTCCTTCCTCCCTCCTTTCCTTCCTCTTTCTCTCTTTCCTTCCTTTCCTCCCTCTCTCCATTCCTTCCATCCTTCTTTTCTGTACCAGCCTGAATAATGATTCAGAGATCTAATTATAAACTATAGTGAGCTCTTACACCTCAGACCTGCCTAAAAGTCAGCCATAAGCCCAAGGGAAATAGGAAGAAGGGCCACCAACAAAACTAGCACAGCCAAGAACAATTCAGCCTTCAACCTTTCAGCATGACCAGAGACTGACCAGAGACAAGCAGAGGCTTCAGTTCTCTTTGTCTAGAGACAGAAAGACTGAGGGGGACCAAGAGAGTTCCCGGGTAGTACCTTGGAAGCTCTGGGGAGCCATGGCACACAGGCCGGGCAGCTCAAGTCTCCAGGAGCTCCAAGGTCCCAGAGCTGGCCTTCTGTCCTAAGACACCATAGAGGGCACTAAAGACCCAGTACTCTGAAGCTCAAAGATCCAGGAATGCCTAGTCCTGTGAAGGAGAGATTAGCACAGGAGCCAGTGTCACCAGATTCAGACCAAGCAGAGCTGACCACCCTACCCACAGGGGCAGCAGAGGCAGAGCCTTGCACAGAGGCCAAATGCACAAAGTAAAAATAGAGAAATATATTAAGCAAAGAAGATATAGACCAGCCTAAGAAATCATTGCAGTTCTAGAGATGACCTAACATCCAGCCTAGGAGAAGAAAGTAACCTCATAGTAACTATAATTTTCCCAAAGGAATACATGAATAGTTAGAAGAAATGAAACAGGAGTTTTTTTTTCTTTTTCTTTTTGTTTTTTGGCGAGGCAATCAGGGTGAAGTGACTTGCCCAAGGTCACACAGCTAATAAATATCAAGTATCTGAGGTCACATTTGAACTCAGGTCCTCCTGAATCCAGGGCTGGTGCTCTATCCATGAGATTTTTTTAAATGAGCTAGAAAACAAGTCCAGGAGAGATAGTTTAAGAATCTTTGGATTCTCTGAAAAAGCCTGGAGACTATATTCAATTTATCATAAATTAAAACTCGAATCTATGAGAAGCAGAAGGAGAAAGTTACAAAGAAACTTCCAGTCACTTGAAATCAATCCCAAAAGGAAAAATCACCACTAAAATCCAGGGTCAAAGAAAATAATCCTTTCAAGTACCCAGAAAAAATTGTGTGTTCATCCTTCATTGCCCAAGAAGACCATGCTTCAGAGAAATAATGACATGACTTGCACTTGACCTTGTTCTGAGTGAGGGAGGGCTGTGCAGGTCACCAGCCTTGCTTCTTCTCCAGAGCCATCTGAATCCAGTGACCTGATATTCCTCAGCATGACTGGAGATGACCCAGGATGAGGCAACTGGGGCTAAGTGACTTGCCTAAGGTCACACAGCTGGTGAGTGTCAAGTGTCTGAGGTGAAATTTGAACTCAGGTCCTCCTGAGTCCTACACTGGTGCTCTATCCACTGCACCACCTAGCTGCCCCCCAGAAAAAATTAGTTGAAGTAACAAAGGAGTATAATCAGAACTGGTAGCTTCTTCTGCGAATAAGGAAAAAGAGGCAGACTCACAAACAAGAATAATGTTTCTTACAAAATTGAGTATATTCCCATAGGTGTGAGATGAATGGAGCGCTGACCAGAAGTCAAGATTAAACCTGAGTTCAAATCCAGCCTCTGACACTTTCTAGATATGTGACCCTGAGCAAATCAGCTAACTTCTGTCTGCCTGTTTATTCATCAGTAAAGGAGAGATAATAACAGCACCTACCTCCCAGGGTTGTTGTGAGGATAGGGTATGTGGAATGTTGGGGGGGGGACTAGCACCCCTGGAGGGCTTGCTGAATCCTTTTCGGGGCTGCTCAACCACCTTGCATGTCCACTTGGCACTCAACACTCACCTGTAGCTCCAAGGAGCTGTTACATGAGCTGTGGTCACACTCCTGTAAAAACCGTCTGGGCAGACAGTTGAAGGACACCAACAGGCAGTCAGTGAGTTAGGGAGATGTCTACCCCAAGCATGTGAAGACTTTCCCCAGCAGAATGAGGGGAATTTGTTCCAACAGCCATGAAGGCAACTGAAGTAGGTGTTGTGTAGCACTTAGAGTTTGGACAGAAATCAAAGGCACAAGGTCATCCATTGCACCCTGGGTCATTGCCAGTCATCTTGACCTTTGTCTTGTCTCTGGACTTCAAAGACTCCGGAAGAGAAAGTGATGAGTTTATGCAACTCTGCCCCACTTAAATCCAATTCATGTGCATTTCAAGACTTGACCCCTTGATGTCATTAATTCTCTTAGAAAATGAAGGGCGAACAATATATGAGGATAAAAATGAGATGATATTTTAAAAATGCTTTGAATTCCTTTGAAGGACGAACAACATATGAGGATAAAAATGAGGTGATATTTTAGAAATGCTCTGAATTCCTTGAAGCACTGTACACATACTAGCTATTATTATTACCTAGTGCAAGATAAATACACTTTCAATGGACGGGAGAACTATCAAGCATTTCAAGATGAAAAGACCAGAGCTAAGTAAAAATTGAGATGCTAACAAAACTAGAAAGGCCAATAGAAAGAACTGTATGGTTACATAGCACTAATATTCTAATAGGTGGAGAAGAAAGATGTGATCTTTCCACACCCTCATGTTTTCAAAAGGGAGTTGGACAGTGAGGTGGTGTAGCAGATAGAGTGCCAGAGCTGGGTCAAGAAGACTCACATTCCTGAGTTCAATTCTTGCCTCAGACATTTACTAGCTGTGTAACTCTGGGCAAGTGACTTCACTCTGTTTGCCTCAGTTTCCTCATGAGTTGGAGAAGGAAATGGCAAACTATTCCAGTGTCCTTGCCAAGAAAACCCCAAATGGAGCCATGAAGAATGGATTATGACTGCACAACGGCGAGTGGAGCTGAGAGAGTTAAATCAGAAAAGCAAGGTGGATTAGTTCTGATTTAGGTGTTTGAATAAGAGGAAGAGAAGGGAGGAAAAAAGGAATACACTAATAAGGAAAGGAGAACTTGTTATTTTTCATAGTTGGGTTGCATGAAAAGAAGATAGAAAAAGGGTCAGGGGAGGCGGCATCAGACAAAACTTGGTCATCCAAAATGGACAAAATGGGGCAGAACACACATAAACAGCTCAGTGTAGAAATACATTATACTCAAAAAGGAAGTAAGCACAGGTGGAGGAGGGGAAGGTTAAGAGGGAGAGAAAAATCAAAAGCAAAACAGACTTCTTGATTCTGAAGATGGGAAATAAGAAGGAAAAAAAGACAAGGAAATAACTAGAATCTAAAGGGTGCCTATAAAGTGGGGAATGGCTAAACAAATTGTGTTACACGAGTGTAATAGTATTATTATTGCACCATAAGAGATGAAGTTATTTCAGAGAATCCTCGATAGTATATATTGATATGGAGTGAAGAGAACAATCATTTTCTGTAAAGAAAAACAATTTTGAAAGATCCAAGACCTCTGATCAATGGATCAATCATGTCTCTAGAGGACCAGTGAGGTTACCCTCCTCCTGGCAGAGAAATGGTGGACTCAAAGAGGAGAGAGAGGGATTTCTGACCTTGGTCATTTTGAGTATTCATTTTGCTTGACTATGTTTATTTGTTATAAGATTAAAAAAAATAGGGCAGGGAATTAAGGATAAGGATTATAGTAATAGTGATGCCTGATAAAGGTTATTGAAATAGCTTTAAACTGCATATAAGTTTAGAAGAAAGCACTGAAAAGCAGCTATCGACAGTTTTGAAAACATAATTTTTTAGATAGATTATAGATAGATGGATATATAGAAAGTGTAAGTGCTATAGAATGAAAATTGATGTTTTTATATGCAATCTGGTGTGTGTGTGTGTGTGTGTATTTTGAAATGCTCATTTTTTTGGTCCAAAGTTCAGAGTAAAAAAATAAGGAGTGGGAAGGGGGCATATTATATATAATATATATTATATATTTAATGGGAATGGGACTGGAGGTTTCAGCCTCCCACAACATCACAAATTATTCAAGAATGTTACTAATGCCTGAAAGGACCAACTAAGCATCATCTTGGATGCGTTATTTGACAATGGAGGTCTCTTGTGCCTTACTCATCTTGTTAGAGGACTCATCTTGCATTACTTGCCTGGTATGGGAGATTTCTAGATGAAGGGCAATCATGTGGCTCTGTGTCTTCTGTTCAGTAGTATTCAAACACATTTTAATGACTCCTTCGGGGAATTCATAGCTCTAGAAATCCAAGGATCTTTTAATTTGGCCATATCTTGGTGCCTGCCAAAGGTTCCACTCAACCTGGTCCTTACGAACAGAGACTTCCTGGAACACAGATCCTATGGGATGATAGAATGGCCCAAGGGTTTTTTTTTTTTTTTTTTTTTTTTTACTGCTGGACACTAAATCTTCTACAACTTCATGCTGTTCTACTCCCCAGTTTTTCAAAAGGGGAGGATTTGTGAATAACTTGACAAACAGAGACCACTAAAATGCCCAGAAGATGGAATGTGAATTCTCTAAATCTAAAGAGACCAATAAGCTATTGAACTTCATCTTTGGCTGTGGGGAAGCAAGTTTCAAATGTTTGTTGACACACCTAGAATCATCTGGGTTCTCCCCATTTAATGCAAAGCTCTAGATCCTGATTTTTTAGTGGGGTTAATCTCCCACACTTCATCTCTCATATGAGCCACCATCCAATCTGAGGCTTTTGCTACCATGCTTTTACATTGTCAGTATAGTGATAGACATCAATATCCTCAGGAAGTGGTACCTCTTTCAGATCTCTGCCCACTAAACCATAGGAAGAAGAAGGGGAACTCCAATGACCTTGAGAAAGGATGATGAAAGCATACTGAATTCCTCAGATAAAAGCAAACTTGTCCTAACTGGTCTTAGCCTCAAGGATGGAGAAGAAAGCATTTGCAGTGAGATCAATAACCCCATATCACTAACCTGGGGTCTCTGTTATCTGGTCCACCATGTTGATAAGATTGGGAATGGCTGCATTCATTGGCATAATTCAACTCCCTGTAGTCTACTGCTAATCTCCAGGTACCATTTACCTTCTTCACTGGTTAGACAGAATGATTAAAAAGAGAATTTGTATAATGGCGTACTCTACCCTCTTTCACCTCCCTTATTAGGGAGGAAATCTCTTTCACATAAAAGCCCGCAAATCCAACATTATTTAACATTAACTACACGTGGCACTCTAAGGGCTTCTTTTCATCCTTACATACAATAACCAAGCTCCTATAAGCTCTCAGACAGATATTGACTTCCAAGAATTCACAATATCCATTTTCACATATCCATTCCTAGTCAGCCACTGTAACTGAGATCCAAATAGGGAGTCTTCCGTTCACTTCCACGTAATGCAAGTTCACTTCTTTCCTCATTGACTTGTGCCACTTGTCTCCACCATTAGAATGTAAACTTATTTTGAGTGGGGATTATATCATTTGTTGTACTTGTATCCCCAGTGCCCAACACAGTGCCTGGCTTATGGTGAATGTTTACTAATTAATAATGAAAAATTTTAAATTTATTTTCCATGTAATAGTATTTTATTTCTCCCAATTACATGTAAAGCTAGTTTTCAATATTCACTTTTATAAGATTTTGAGTTCCACATTTTACTTTCTCCCTCTCTCCTTCTCCCCTCAAGACTAGCAGAATTTTTAGAATGAGATAACAAAGAGAAAATTCCATGCTTCTGTTTTTACATTTCATTCTTTCTCATGCTTTTCCCCTTTTGTTCTGTTTCTTCTATCACAACATGACTAATGTGGAAACATGTTTAAGAGGATTCTACAAATGCAGTCTGTGTCATATTGCTTGTCGTCTTGGGGGGGGGAAGAGGGAAATTTAGAACTCAAAATCTTATAAAAGTGAATGTTGAGAACTAAAAATAAATAATTTTTTTTAAAGAAAGAAAATAGTATGCTTTGATCTGCATTCAGACTCCATAGTTCTTTCTCTGAATGTGGATAGCATTTTCCATCATGAGTCTTTTGGAATTGTCTTGGCTCACTGTATTGCTGAGAAGTCTATCATAATTGATCATCGTACCATGTTGCTGTATTATGTACAATCTTCTGGTTCCGCTCACTTCACTCAGCATCAGTTCATGTAAGTCTTGATGAAAAATTATAGATTGAGCTAATAGCAACAGAGATATCTCTATGAAGTTACAAAGGGTCCCATGGTATAACTGCAGCTTGGCTGCTTAGTAGACTTTTTATGTTTGGCAGCCTCCTCCCCATGCCATGAAATTTTTAGAAATTCTAGAAATTAAAAAAAAAAATAACAAAAAACTTCACTTCTCACCCTAGAAATGATGTTCATTCAGGCATCGAGCTTCCAGCCACCCTCCCTCCCCAAATCCTTTTGTTAAAAAGCTTTGATTCTAACCCTAGGGCAAGGGTATTTCAATCTAGGGTTCTTGATTTTAAATATTTTGATAACAGCATTTCAATATAATTTGCTTCCTTAGTAATCATATATTTTATTATATGAACTTAAACACATTATTCTGAGAAGGGAACCATATTCTTTGCCAGACTCTCAAAAAGGAATAGACTCTGAAAAGGTTAGGAACTCCTAATCTAGGGGAAATCTTTGCAGAAGTCCCTCAAATCACAGCAGAAAGACTTGTGTGTCTGAGAATAGTGAGGTGGAGAAGAGTAGGGTAGGGACAGCTAGTTGGTGCAGTGGATAAACTGCTTGAATGACCTAAGTTCAAATCTAGCCTTAAACACTGGCTGAGTGACCCTGAGCAAGTCATTTAACCTCTGTTTGCATCAGTTTCTTTATCTGTAAAATGGCGATTAAAAAAAGCACTTATCTTTTGGAGTTGTGGGGATCAAAGGAGATATTTGTAAAGTACTCAGCACAGTGCTTGGCACCTAGTAAGCACTATATAAGTTATTGTTATTATCATTATCCATCCAAGCTCGAGAGACCCATCAGCCTCTTCTTTCGCTGGGATTATGGAGTATGTACTACCACAAGCCTCACGGAATTGTGAGAGAAACTTCCAAATCAAAAAGCGTATTTTCCTCTTGTATTAATCCATTAACATGAACCTCTTCACCTGCATATTCAACAGATGCATTAGGGGTTTCCCTGGCTTCAATACATGATTTTATGTTTTAACAATTTTACCACTACCTTTAATGGCCTGGTCTTTCATGATGACATATATATATATATATATATATATATATATATATATATATATATATATATATATATATATATATATATTTCTGTCTCCTTACATCAGCAATACAGCTTTTCCATAGATGACAGCAGGCATTAACAAGTACTTTTCAAAATCACCACTGTCTTTCTCTTCCCAAAGACATAACTCCCACTCAACTGTAATAATAAGTACGATGACAAAGCAGTCAGTCAGTCAATGAGCATTTATTAAGTGCCAAGGATACAAAGAGAAGCAAAAGACTGTCCCGCTTCTTCTTGAACTCACAGACTAATGAAGAAGGAAACAAGAAAGCAGCCAAGTACAAAGAAGACAAAACCAGAATAAACTGGAGATGTTAACAGAGGATGAGGGGTGGGCTGTTGTGCCATTCCAATGTCACTTATGACCCTAGAGAGGGCACCTGTGATATTAGTGGCCAGGGGTCAGGAGGAGAAGGGTTGTGGGTCAGGACACTGGTGGAATTAGGGAGAACTGATAACTGTGACTAGTTATGCTATAAAATATTTAAAAATAGACAATACTTACTATCCCTTAAAAATTGAATAGATTTTAAAAATAAACCTTTTAAAATAAAAAAACAATTAAAAATATAATAATACAATGATGTAATAAAAGTAAAAAATAAAATGTTTAATTTTTTAAAATATAATTTAACAAAATAATTTTTGTTGCTCATCATGTCCAACTTTTCATGACTCCATTTGGAGTTTTCTTGGCAATGATACTGGAGTGGTTTGCTATTTCCTTCTCTAGCTCATGTGGACACTGAGGCAAACCGGTTTAAGTGACTTGTCCAGGGTCACACAACTAATAAGTGTCTGAGGCCACAATTGAACTCAGGAATGTAAGTCTTCTTGACTTGGGTCTTCCTGACTTTAGGTCTGGGCTCTGTCCACTGTGTTACCTAGCTGCCCTATAAGATTAATAAGAAGTCACCTAATAAAGTAATAACAAACAATAAGTTTAATGGCAAATAATATAGTTTTTATTACTTACAAAAATTTATAATAAAATATTTTAAAATAGAAAATACTCATCACCTGTTTTTTAAAAATAGCATGGATGGCAATTACTGATTTAGAGCTGAAAGGAACCTCAGAAGCTTTCCTGTCCAACTCCCTAATTTTAGAAAAAGGGAAAAGGTTCTAGAGACATTAAGTGGTCAGCATTACCCCAGTAATACTTACATAATAATGAAAACATTATTATTAATATAATAATGGCAATATTCATACAATAATAGTTAATACAGGTAGCTAGTTAGTGCAGTGGACAGAATGTTGGGCCTGGAGTCAGGAAGACCTGATTTCAGATCTGCCCTCAGATACTTGCTATGTGATCCTGGGCAAGTTACCTAACCCTGTGTGCCTCAGTTTCTTTATTTGTAAGATGAGCTGGAGAAGGAATGGCAAACGACTCCAGTATCATTGACAAGAAAACCATGGAGAGTCAGACACAACTGAACACCACCAACAAAGGAGAAAAATGGAGCTTCCACAGATTTTGCTCCAGTTCACACAACTGGCTATTAGCAGAGCTATGCCCAAACCCAGGTCTCATGATGTTCCTCAGAACTCATTCCTCTCCCTGTATAATTAATAAAAATGACATTAAGTCTCCAAGGTGAGAGCAGATACCTTTTTATTTTAATTCATTTTGAACTTAAACATATAAAGACCAAAAAAAAGAGAACATTTCCTTGTACATAGCACAACATAAAAAGAGGATTCACTATGAAACCGTGAATTTGCATTTCACACTATTTATTTTTTTCTTTATTAAATAATTTATTTTTAGTTTTCAACATTCACTTCTACAAGATTTTGAGCTCCAAAATTTTCCCCATCTCTCCCTTCCTCCCCTTCTAATGCCTTCTAATTATTCCTTCCCCCAGTCTGCCCTCTCTTCTATCACCCCCTTCTTGTCTTATCCCCTTCCCTTCTATTTTCCTGTAGAGCAAGATAGATTTCTATACCCCATTGCCTGTATATCTTATTACTCAGTTGCACGTAAAAACAATTTTTAATATTTATTTTTGAAACTTTGGCTTCCACATTCTCTCCCTTTCTCCCTCCCCACCCACCCTCATTGAGAAGGCAAGCAATTCAATATAGGTTAGATATGTGCAATTATGCAAAACACTTTCATAACAATGTTGTGAAAGACTATATTTCCCTCCATCCTATCCTGCCCCCATTTATTCTATTCTCTTTTTTTACTCTGTCCCTTTTCAAAAGTGTTTGCCTCTGATTACCCCCTCTTCTCATTTGCTCTACCTTCTATCATCCCCTCACTCTTATCCCCTTCTCCCCCACTTTCTTGTAGGGAAGATAAATTTTTCATATCAGTTGAGTGTGTATATTATTCCCTCCTTAAGCCAAATCCAATGAGAGTAAAGTTTCACTCATTCCTACTCACCTCTCCCCTTTCCTCCTCCATTGTGAAACCTTTTTCTTGCCTCTTGTATGTGAGATAATTTACCTGATTCTCTTTCTTTCTCCTTCTAATATATTCCTCTTTTACCCCTTAATTTTACTTTTTAGACATCATTCTGTCATATTCTGTGCCTGTGTCTTCTTTCTATCTATCTATCTATCTATCTATCTATCTATCTATCTATCTATCTATCTATCTATCTATCTGTCTGTCTGTTTATCTATCTCCTCCAACTACCCTAATAATGAGAAAGGTCTCATAAGTTATAAATATCTTTCATGTAGGAATGTAAATAGTTCAACTTTAATAAGTCCTTTATGATTTCTCTTTCCTATTTACCTTTTCATGCTTCTCTTGATTGTTGTGTTTAAAAGTCAAATTTTCTGTTCAGCTCTTTTCGACAAGAATGCTTGAAAGTCCTCTATTTCATCAAAATTCCATGTTTTCTCCTGAAGTATTATACTCAATTTTGCTGGGTAGGTGATCCTTGGTTTTAATCCTAGCTCCTTTGACCTCCAGAATAACATATTCTAAGCCCTTTGATCCCTTAATATAGAAGCTGCTAAATCTTGTGTTATCCTGATTGTGTTTCCACAATATATGAATTATTTCTTTCTGGATACATACAATATTTTCTCCTTGACCTGGGAACTCTGGAATTTGGCTACAATATTCCTAGGAGTTTTCTTTTTGGGATTTCTTTCAGTAGGTGATTGGTGGACTCCTTCAATTTCTATTTTACCTTCAGAATATCAGGGCAGTTTTCCTTGAAAGATGATGTCTAGAAATTTTTTTTTGATCAAGGCTTTCAGGTAGTCCAGTAATTTTAAAATTATCTCTCCTGGATCTATTTTCCAGGTCAGTTGTTTTTCTAATGAGATATTTCATATTGTCTTCTATTTTTTCATTTTTTTTGTTTTGTTTTATAATTCCTTGATTTCTCATAGAGTCATTAGCTTCCATCTGCTCCATTCTAATTTTTGAGGAATTATTTTCTTCAGTGAGCTTTTGGACCTCCTTTTCCATTTGACCAATTCTGTTTTTTAAGGCATTCTTCTCCTCATTGGCTTTTTGGACCTCTTCTGCCATTTGGGGTAGTCTAAATTTTAATATTTTCTTTAGCATTTTTTGGGTCTCCTTTAGCAAGCTGTTGACTTGTTTTTCTCATGATTTTCTTACATTACTCTCATTTCTCTTCCCAATTTTTCATCTGCTTCTCTTACTTGACTTTCAAAATCCTGGTTGATCTCTTTCATATTCTGAGACCAATTCATATTTTTCTTGGAGGCTTTGGATGTGGGAGCTTTGATTTTTATTGTCTTCTTCTGGTTGTATGTTTTGATCTTCCTTTTCACCAAAGTAAGATTCTATCGTCCTATTTTCTCCCTTCTGTTTGCTTATTTTCCCAGACAATTATCTGACTTTTTTGCTTTTTTTAAAGATAAGTCTTTGCTTCCAGTATGGAGGGTATACTGTCCTATGCTTCAGGGTTTTGTGCAGCTATTTTCAGAGATACTTCTAGGCACCTATAAATTTTCAGTTCTTCCAAGGTGGTATGACCAAAGGAGAGGCATTTACTACTCTCTTGGCTTGTACTGGTCTATGAGTGACCACAAAAACTTTTTTTTACCTTGGAACTGTGAAGAGGATTCCTTCCCCATTGCAGCCACAAGTTCTGCCTCACCACTACTCCTTCTAGCCCTAGGACCACCACCCAGGACTGTGACCCTACCCAGGTCGAGGCACAGGCAAAGCAATAGAATCCTGCCTCAGCTCCACCAAAGAGATCCTTGCAACCCCCCCTCTGATCAGCTGTTCTACCTCCCACCCTCTAAGGCTGAGAGCTCTGGAAGCAGCAGCCTGTGTTTCCTACCTCCTCCCTCTGCCGCCCTGGGGCTGGGTACAGACCATATTGCACTCTCACTCAGGTCTGACAGAGCCCTCCTACTGACCTTATAAATTGTCTTTGGCATCGTATACATTGTTTATGTGTTGAGAAGTCTGGAAACCACCCTAGCTGCCAGTGAATCAGTGTCCCAAGGCCTACTCCACCTGGTCTGTGCCAGCCTGCTCCCAGCTCTGCCAGATAGACCCTTCCTGTTGGGCTTCCAGGTTGTCATGGGCTGTAAACTTGTTTCGCTCTGTCATTTTGTAGGTTCTGCTGCTCTAGAATTTGTCTAGAGTCATTTTTTTTTACAGTTATTTGGAGGGATTTTGGGGAGAGCTCAAGTGAGTCCCTGATTTTACTCTGCCATCTTGGCTCTGCCCTTTTTTTTAAAAAAAACTTTTTATATTTTTTCCTTCCCTCCATACTCTGCCTTAGAGAAGTCTACCATTCAATGCAAATGTGTGTGTGTGTGTGTCTGTATACATTTAAATCCATACTATACATATTTCTGCTTATGAGTTCTTTCTCTGGAGGTGGATAGCATCCTCTTTCATATCGCAGTTACCGTATACAATGGTCCCTTGGTTCTGTCAATTTCCCTGTCAATTAATTCATGTAAGACTTTCTGTGTTTTTCTAAAATCAACCATCTCATCATTTTTTACAGCACACTAGTATTCCTTTACAATCGAATATCAGAACCTGTTCAGCCACTACCCAGTTGACAGGCATACCCTCAACTTCCAGTTCTTTGCCACCACAAAGAGATCTGCTATAAATATTTTAGAATATTTTTTGTCCTGATCATATTGGGAAACAGACCTAATAGCGGTATTATTAGATCAAAGGATATAGGCAGTTTAATAGCTCTTTGGGCATAATTTCAGTTTGCTCTCCAAAATAGATGGAGCAGTTCACAGTTCCACCAATAGTGAATTAGTGTCCTAATTTTTCTGCATCCCCTCCAACATTTGTCACTTTCTCCTTCTATCATTTTAGCCAATCTGATAGGTGTAAAATGCTATCTCAAGGTTGTTTTATTTGCATTTTTCTAATCAATAATGATTTAGAGCATTTTTTCATACGGCTATAAATTGTTCTAATTTCTTCATTGGAAAACTGTTCATATCTTTTGACCATTTATCAGTTGAGGAATGATTCATATTCTTATAGATTTGACAAAGATCTTTATATATTTGAGATATGAGATGTTTATCTGAGGAACTGTCTATAAAATTTCCCCCCAATTTTCTGCTTTCATCTTTGATACTTTTGCAATCACTTTTGGTATTTGCCATAATTATTTGAGAAAATAATTATGCCTCTGGACATACAGGTATAGATTTTTAAAAAAAATGAAATCAACATTTTTCTTTGAGAGCTGGAAAGTTCTTCTTACCATTTTCCTTTCCATTTTTGGATCTTTCCTTTGTCCGTCCACTTTGTGATTCATTTATTGTCTCCTGGGAAGGCAAAGTCTACTAGATGGATGACAAGTGGACAGGTGGAGTTGAGGGTGAAATGTACAGCTGAGCGTTTGTTGCTGAATAGGGATCTCTGAAGTCAAGTCAGTGGAGTTCCTACAAGAAATGAGATCCTGACAGGAATGCATGAAACATTTTCATTTGTTGAACCAAGTTTTGTTTGTGTTTTTTCCCATTCTTGTTTTTATATAGAAAACTTTCCTGGAAACAATTCCAGGAACAATTAATGCCAATATTTTACTTCAATGTGGTACACTAGGAAGAATTTTGGATTTTGAGTCGGCACTTGCTGACTTGGACAGTTCATCTAACCTCCATAGGACTCAATTTCATTATCTGTAAAATTACAGGGTTGAACTAGACGTTCAAGTCTTTCAACCATGGTTGATGCTTCTCCTCTGGCCCTTTTGTCTTCAGATCTGGGAAGATGGCAGCTAGTCTGAGGTTGGCTGCCACCCTCCAAACCCCTACACTTTCTTTTCAAGGTCAGTGTGATAGGAAAGCATTTTCCTGATGCAGTTTCTTTTTTCCCACCCATGGTACGGTAAGGCTTTACATGGAAGAAAACAAAACTGCCCCAAGACTTGTTGGCCTCACCATCTTTCGCCTAGCATCCTGGTAATCTCAGGGGTATAAAAAGTACCAGTCATGTGTTGTCTGGGCCTCTCAGACCACAAGGGTCTTAGGCATCACATCCTGGTGACTTAGTGACCAGATACATTTCCAGATGGAGATGAAGGAGAATACACAGAGATTCTTCTATAAGTAAGCACTTACAGTAAATGCTTCAGTATTCTTGTCACATATTCTTGCTGTGTTAGGGCAAAGTCCTTTGTTAAATGCTAGCGATTTTCAAGTACTTCATTTTGTTCCAACTTTGAACCTAAATTAAGAGGGTTCTGGTATTAGAGCGATACCACCCAAAATCAAGGACAACAATGTCTGAAACTTGGGGAAAGTGGAGCATACTACTGTTTTCCTCAGTTTCCTCAACTGTAAAATGGGGATAAAAATAGTATGTACTTCCCAGGGTTGTTTTGAAGATGAGATGAGATAATATTTGTAAAGTGCTCAACAGAATGCCTGACATAGAGTAGGAACTTTATAAATTTTTTCCCCTTCTTCTTCCTTTCCCTAGCACTGCAAAATTTTTTGTTGTTCAGTTGGTTTCGATCATGTCCATTATTTATGACCTTATTTGGGGTTTTCTTGGCTAAGCTATCTCAATTGTTTTAATTTGCATTTCTCTAGTCAATAGTGATTTAGAGCATTTTTTTCAAATGGCTATAAATTGCTTTGATTTCTTCACTGGAAAACTGCCTGTTCTGATTCATTGACCATTATCAATTGAGGAATGACTCAAATTCTTATAGACCTGACAAAGTTCTTTATATATTTCAAATATGAGATATTCTCTATTTCCTTTTCCAGTTCATTTTATAGATGAAGAAACTGAGGCAAACAGAGTGAAATAACTTGCCCAGAGTCACACAATTAGTAAGTGTCTGAGGCCAGATTTGGACTTATGTAGAGTCTTTATGACTTCAGGTCCAGCGCTTTATCCACTGTGCCATCTAGCTGCAACACATCAAGTAACACAGCAACAGGGACATTGTGACAAGAGGGACGTATGTAGGGCTCTGTCCCTGTCACTATCATAAGAATAAAAAGTTGTTTTTTAAATAAATATTCATTGTTATTTTCTTTAGTTGGTATAATTGATATTACATCACCATAATTATCCTAAGCATTCCTTCCCACTCCCTCCCATAGGATAAATAATAATTTTTAGGGAAGGAAAAAAAATCAATGCACTGATCAATAAATTGAAAAAGTTTGAAACATGCTATGGCTAACACCTGTGGGCTTCCCCCCTCCACCAACGGGTGGGTTGGAAGTCTCCTCTCATATCTCTCCATTTCAATCCTGATGGATTTTTATAATTTTGTTACATTTTTTTTGAAATGTAGTTCTTTCCATTTTCATTGTTATAATCACTTTGTATATATGTGTTTTCTTGACTCTGCATCAGTTTATATAGCTTTTTCCATGCTTCTCTGTAGTCATCACACACATCAATATTCCGTTACATTCGCAGACCACAATTTGTTTAGCCATTCCCTAATTGATAGGCATCTACTTTGTTTCTAACATTTAGCTATCACAAAAAGTGCTGCTTTTTGTGATATTTATTTTGCTATATGATTTTGGTATACATGGGACTTTCTTCTTATCACTGGCTTATTGGGGCTATAAATCCAGGAATGGATCCTCTGTTTTAAAGAGTATGGACATTTTAGTTCCTTTATTTGAAGAATTTCAGATTGTTTTCCAAAATGATTACACCATTTTGCAACTCCACTAACAATGTATTAGTGTGATTTCCCCTTTTTAAGGTGTAAAGGTTTTTAAAGCTAGAAGGAACCACATAGATCATAAAGGTCGGAAGTGTCAAATGTGGGGCCCATGTCCTGTGGGCAGCACCCAACACTCCCCACTGTGATTGGAACCAGATTAAAACATAATTGGGAAATATTTAACAAAATAATAAAAATGAAATGAAACATAAATAACATTACACTGTAAAACTTAGTCAATATATGGCCCAAGGGATCCTTATGGATGTAATAATAGTTCTTATTTTCATTTCAGCTTGATACTACAGATCTAGTCCATTACTTCCTATTTATTTTTTGGGGGAGGCTGAACTTTTGATTTTATTGCTGTCAAGAACTTAGTGTAGAACCCCACCCCCAAGGCAGATTGGCAACTTATCTGAAAAGTCTATCTTACAGAGATGCCTTTTCATTTTATAAATGGGGAAACTGAGGTCAAAAAAGGGAGAGGAAGTTGCCAGAAGTCATATACCTTGTACCAGGCATTGATTCTGAATTTTAAAAAATCAATAACTTGGATTTAAAATGTAGAGAGCAAACTTATTAAGTCTAGAAATGACACAAACATCGAGGGTTAGTTGGTATGTTAAATGGTAGAATTAAAAGATCTTTATTACTCAGAATACTGGACTGAACCCAACAAGTATAAATTTAATAGGGCTGCCTGTTAAGATGGCAATGTCATGGTTATAGAGTAGCCCAGATTTCCCATGTGTTATCTAAGGAAAGATCTCAGAAAGGCATGAGAGAATAATGATCAAGAAATCTAAAGAGAAATAACAATAAGTTCTATCAATAAGAGCTAATATTTATATAGTACTTACTATGTGCCAGGCACTTTACAATTATTTTCCTTGAATTCTCTCAACAACCCTGGGAGGTAGGTACTATTATCACCCTCAGTTTACAGATGAGGAAACTGAGGCAGACAGAGATGAAATAAGTTGCCCAGCAGCACATGACTAGTTAGTGTCTGAGGTAAGATTTGAGAACAGTTTTCTTACTCTAGGATCAGTACTGTATCCATTGCACTATCTTGCTGTCATTAAATCAAGACTGATGCTCTGTAAAAACAGTCAGAATTGGGCCTGTGGGTACCAGGAGAAGGCGCCTGCCAGAGGCTTGAACCTGCCAGTGTTCTGACTAGGGATACTGTGGGGGTTGGAAACACTCTGACTGGGGACTCTACAGAAGTCTTAGGCATTATGATCAAGAATGTTCTCAGCTTGAAGGAGTTTCTAAGTCTGCATTTCTGATTAGACACAGTATCTAGGGACCTGAAGTCTCCCAGTGGCCAAGAGTTAGGAAGACTCATCATCCTGATTTCAAATCTGAGTTCAGAGACTAACTGTGTGACCTTGGTCAAGTCACTTAACCACATCCTTAATCAGGTCCTCCTAATTCCAGGGCTGGACACTCTAACCACTGTGCCACCTTGCTGCCCTTCAAATTCCTTTTTCCCTTTAAAATCCAGCCTGAGTTTGACCTCCTATGAGAAGCCTTTACTGATCTTCCAGTTCTTCCTCTGACAAATTCCTTTGTATTTATTTTTATTTATACATATGTACATAGAGGTTGTCCCCACAAACTTCTTGAGGTCAGATATGGTTTTTTTTGTCTTTGCATCTCCAGTGCCTGGCACAGGATAAACTTAGTAAGGGAAAGAGCCAGGAGAAATTGATTGGATGAATGTACTTCCTTGGGTCCTTCAAATCCTCTAGTTCCAAGAAATTACCCTTGTCCAGACTGGACCTCCAGGCAATTGTTGTCTAAATTGCTGAGAGGGTTAGTGACTCAGTAAGGAAATTTTCTGAGAAAGTGACCTTCCTAAGTAAGTTTAAGTTGTGCTGAAAGCATCAGAACGCTAATAAGTTCAAAATGGACAGACTTTAAATGCTGCTGTTTTTTACTCAGAGAAAACAACTCAGACAATAAAAGCACTTAGCTATCTTTTTTAAAGGTTAAAACTCAGTTTATGGGAATATAAAATTAAACAGTGAAAGTTAAATAGAATTTTTAAGTTTCAAAATTGAAAAAAAGATGTTTTCCTTTGTCTTGCTCTCTCCTATCATGTCTTTCAAAAAAAAAAAGTGGTTTGTTTGATTTTTTAAGCTAAGGTACACAGTAGTTTTGGGGGTTTTCCCCTCATATAAGACCTATTTATTTTGGAAATCTCAGACTGGTCTTTATTTATTTATTTACTTCCTGGTTTTCTATTCTTGCTGTTGGGGAGAAGGAGACGTCAGACTAGGTAGAAGTTAATTTGACAATATCCAAACTTTAAAATATAAACATCAGTAATGGCAGTAAGATGGGCATGGGAAAAATGACAAACAGATGCTGTTCAGTCAGATCCATAATGTCTCCCACTCCAGCTGTACGATGTGTGCAAAGATAGATGGTCATTCTGGTTTTTCTCCCCACTAGCTCATCAGTAAAGTGGGAGCACTCTCACAAGAGACCCAATCTATGTGATTTATCAAAAGAAGGTGAAGTTTGGGGACCACATTCCTCAAGAGCAGACGTTTCTCTGGTTTCTCTAAAAGGTCTGTTCCTACTCTTGGATGCTTCGTTGTGTTGTGGAGGCAACCTTGAAATCTCAAAAACTCTGACCATGGGGCACGGCACTGATATACCTATATATATAGTGCTACACCACAAAGGCTCACTGTATCTGCTTTCCAAGGACCAGTTTGGCTACTTAGAGAAAGACTCATCACTGATTGACTTTCCACTTGAGGATGGATTCTCCAACTATGGCCTCCCAGGAGACAAAAGAAAGCAAACCAAAAAATAGCCTGCTTTCTGCTTCTGTGGAGGCAGAGGACCTGAAGTCTTCCAAGATGGTGCCAAGAATTGCATTATTTTTTGGTGACCTACAAATACTTAGCTGACTGCTAGTATTCATTGTGAGATCCTTGTCCAATGGACATACTACTGGAGGGGGAAGGGAAGGAGAAGGGGAAAGGAATAAACATTTCCATAGTCCTTACTGTGTGCCAGGCACTGTTCTAAGCGTTTTTGTAAATATGATCTCATTTTATCTTCATAACAACCTTGGGAGGTAGGTGCTATTATCATCCCCATTTTACATATGAGAAAACTGAGGCAAACAGAGGTTGAACGACTTGCCTTGGATCACAGGGCTAGTAAGTGACTGTGATCAAATTTGAAGTCAAGATCTTCCTGATTCCTAGGGGCAGTTTGGTGGCACAGTGAGGAGGGTGCTGTGTCTAGAGTCAGGAAAACTTATCTTCGTGGGCTCAGATCTGGCCTCAGGCATTTACTAGCTGTATGGGCAAGTTATTTCACCCTGTTTGCCTCAGTTTCCCTAACTGTATAATGATTCGGAGAAGGAAATGGCAAGCTACTCCAGTATCTTTGCCAAGAAAACCCCAAATGGGGTCATGGAGAATCAGGCAGGATTGAAATAACTGAACAATGATAAGCCTCAGCTTTCAGAAAGAACTGAGTTCAAGTCTGGTCTCAGACACTTATTAACTATGAAACCTCAGAAAAGTCACTTAACTTCTCTCTGCCTTAGTTTCCCCAACTATAAAATGGGGATAATAGCACCTACCAACCAGGGTTGTTGTAAGGATCAAATATAGTTTCTTCTTCTTCTTCATGACTAGCCCAAGGTCACACGGTTGTTAAGTGTCAAGTGTCTGAGGCTGGATTTGTACTCAGGTCCTTCTGACTCCAGAGTCAGTGCCCTGTCTACTGTGCCACTTAGCTGCCCCCTTGAGATTATTTTTGTAAAGTGTTTAGCACATAGTTGGTGCTTAATAAGTGATTGTTCCCCTTTACCTTCCCTTCCCCCATTCTCCCATATTTTGCACTGAAGTCACTGAATATTAAAATTTTCATAGATTTAATTTGGAGAGTCTTCTTGAGTCTTTCATTTTCTGCAACAGCTGGCAGTTTAATTATTTTCATGGTGGTCTTTTTGCAGTAGCTTAATTTGAGATGATCAAGTGCCTTATGAAATGACACTCCTTGTTCCCTCTGATGACAAATTACCTGACTGTGACACAATTTATTTGCTTCTCCAGACTCACACAGCTAGCAAGTGTCTGAGGCCAGATTTGAACTTGGAAAGATGAGTCTTCTTGACTCCAGGTCTGATGCTCTATGCACTGTGGCATCCCCTAGCTGCCCCCTAACTACCTAGGAGAAAAATAAGTTTGCAAGTACGGTTCAGAAGTGAGGAACAAGGTAGGTTATAAGGTTGTAAACGATATAGAAGCCTAGAACCTATACATCATGAATGCTTTCTTCGAGAAGAGAATAAGGATGTGCCAGGTGGGGTGGGCATTGCATAGCATAACACACACATAAAATACATTTATTATATTTTAACTGAAAGCCGGTTGGTATAAGGCCTACTGATATTGGAGCCATTTGCAAATCCATTGTCTGTGTAGAGTCAGATCATCAACTTGTTGGAGCAATGATCAAATTCAGTACCAACTTAGAAGAAAATATCAAAAAGGAAATAAGATATGGTGTACAATCAAGTGAAATCCAAACCAACCTACTTAAACACAGTGTTGATGATGAAAAATAAGAAATGAATAAAAGAACAGATATTGAAATAAACTATCATCATGTCCTAAGGAAGTTTAACTGATATATATCTATCTATATATACACACATATATATGTGTGTATATATATGTGTACATATATATATCTATATGCAGATATATATGTAAATTGTCACAAGCAAACTAAAAGAACTTAAGAACTACATCAACTAGCACTCAAACTTCTTCCAAGTGGAGAGATGTGGCAACGATGGCCAACACCAAACAAGGGATAAAAGCATCATATAAAAGACCTTTAAAAAGTATGGTGCATATAGTGTAAGTGATATCAGAGACAATTCACAGCAGTGATGGTGGTCAGTACAATCAGTTCCTCAACACTAATGATGACACCTCTGACAGTTACCAATCCTCATCATGGGCTAGAGTAATATTTAATAATTTATGATAACTAAGAGATCATAACTCGCTATATGCAACCTGACTAAATACCAAGATGAACCCCATATCATCACCTACTCAATTCTCTCTGGTTTACCAGACAAATCCTCTCCCTCCTTCAGATTCCAGTTAGGGGGATGATATAAAATCTTTGCCCATTTAGAGACCTCTACATAGAGGCTGCCCCCTTCTCTTATAAGGTCAGCTAGTTGGCACAATGGATAGAGTGCTGGGCCTGGAGTCAGGAAGACTATTATCCTGACTTCAAATCTGGGCTCAGACATTTGCTAGTTGTGTGACCCTGGAGAAGTCACTTAAACCCTGTTTGCTTCAGATTTCTCATTTGTAAAATGAGCTGGAGAAGGAAATGGCAAACCACTCCAGTATCTTTACCAAGAAAACCCCAAATATGGTCATGAAGTCGGAATCAACAAACACATCAACAACCTTTTAATAAGCGTTGGATGAAGATTCCTCCTCATCTTAATTCAAAGACTCAGGATTCCCATCAAGTCTGCTAAAGTATTTACTTTCTTCTGGGCAAATTCAGAGTTACCATTATGAAAAAAAAAACAACAACTTCCTTTCTCCCATGTTATTACAAAGGAAAGCACCTCAGAACAGTTTTCCTCCTTCCTCCCCAAGCCCTTACTAGGTAGATATTATATGAACTATCCCAGGAGAAAGAATACCTGTCAATTAGGTGCTGTGGAAGATAAAAAGAGATTTCACAGAGCTTCTCTCATGAGAAGTGGCAGTTTAACAACAGGCTTTCCAGGGGAAAAATGTACACCAACAAACTTAACCTTAATCCGCATTATTAACATTTTCTCCATCACTTTATTAAGGCTCAACACTCAACACACTCAACAAAATAATCAATTAAGGCCTGCTTTGAGCCTTTGCTGATTTCCAAAATATAAATGCTCACACTGAAAATGTAAATGACGGCTTCTTGCAAATTGATTTGAACTGGTGCCAGCATACCTCTGCAAAGATCCTGTCTATGTTTTGAGTCAGTCTCAAAGTGATTCAGCTGATACAAAAATAATTTAAAGTCTAAAGTTGAAATGATGTAGGGGCAATCAGAACATAAACTTCAGGGAGAAGAAGGGAGGACAAAGGAAAGACAAGATGGCAGCAGCACGGAAAGACCTCACTTCCCCTTCTGGCCCTATAGCTGGGTTTCCACGATGAGATTATGAGAGTGAAGTTGGGCTCTTGAGAAGGCAAGTGATGAGACTGGAGAGGATGGAGTTCTGTCCAAAGGAGAACAGTATTAATGAGGCTACGCAGCAAAGGAAGCAATTAGCATGGGATTTTTCTAGTTCTAGGAGGAGTTACAGGTACAGAGGTCACAGAGGAATTATACTATTAAATTCTTTATTTCTCTGGTCATGAGTAAAAACCACAAGCAAGCTATGTTTAGGACCAACCCATCATGTCTTGTTCATGTGATTAGAATCCACTGAAATGTAGAAGATCAAGGAGGAAGATCGAGTTTTCCTTGAGCCAAGATTCTAATTTGATAAGTCCACAATAACTATCCCCCTCCTCAGATTTACTACCATTCCCAATAGGGAAGAGTTGAAAATAACAGCTCTCTACCAGTGTTCCTTAAACTTTTCCCACTATCGACTCCCTCAGCACTTCTCTTTTTTAAAAATAGAGAACTTATTTACTTTCAGTTCTTAACATTCACTTCCACAAGAATTTGCATTCAAAATTTTCTCCCCATCTCTCACCCCCCCACCCCAGGACAACATCCACCCCTTCCTCCAGTCTCTCCTCCCTTCTATTACCCACCCTTCTTCCATTCCCCTTCCCCTCTATTTTCCTGTAGGGCAAAATAGATTTCTATACTCCATTGCCTGTATAGCTTAATTTCCAGTTGCATGCTAAAACATTTTTAACATTTATTCTTAAAGCTTTGAGTTCTATATTCTCTCCCTCCCTCTCCACCCACCTTCATTGAGAAAATAAGCAATTCAACATAGTTCATACATGTGTAACAATGCAAAGCACTTCCATGATAGTTATGTTGTAAAAGACTAACCATATTTCCCTCTGTCCTATCCTGCCCTTCATTTATTCCATTTCCTTCCTTGACCTGTCCTTCCACAATAGTGTTTACTTCTGACTGTCCCTTTTCCCAGTTTGCTGTCCCTTCTATTATCTTCCCTCTCCTATCCCCTCCCCCCTTGCCTTCCAGCAGGGTAAAATTGAGTCCCTTAAGGTTTCTCTTTCCTGTTTACTTTTTCATGTTTCTCTTGATTCTTGTATTTGAAAGTCAAATTTTCTACTCAGCTCTGGTCTTTTCAACAAGAACGCTTGGAAGTCCTCTATTTCATTGAAATTCCATATTTTCCCCTGAAGTATTATACTCAGTTTTGCTGGGTAGGTGATTCTTGGTTTTAATCCTGTCTCCTTTGACCTCTGGAATATCATATTCCAAGCCCTTCGATCCCTTAGTGTAGAAGCTGCTAAATCCTGTGTTATCTGGATTGTATTTCCACAATACTTGAATTGTTTCTTTCTGGCTGCTTGTAATATTTTATCCTTGACCTGGGAACTGTGAAATTTGGCTACAATATTCCTAGGAGTTTTCCTTTGGTGATCTCTTTCAGGAGGTGATCAGTGAATTCTTTCTATTTCTATTTTCCCTCTGGTTCTAGAATGTCAGGACAGTTTTCCTTGATAATTTCTTGGAAGATGATGTCTAGGCTCTTTTTTTGATCATGGTTTTCAGGTAGGCCAAATTATCCCTCCTGTATCTATTGCCCAGGTCAGTTGTTTTTCCAATGAGATATTTCACACTCTCTTCTATTTTTTCATTCTTTTGGTTTTGTTTTATAATTTCTTGGTTTCTCATAAAGTCATTAGCTTCCATCTGCTCCATTCTAATTTTTAAAGGACTGTCTTCTGCAGTGAGCTTTTGAACCTCCTTTTCCATTTGACTATTTCTGCTTTTTAAAGCATTCTTCTCCTCATTGACTTCTTCTACCTCTTTTGCCATTTGGGTTAGTCTAATTTTAAAGGTGTTATTTTTCTTCAGCATTTTTTTTGGGTCTCCTTTAGCAAGCCATTGACTTGCTTTTCATGATTTTCTTGCATTGCTCTCATTTCTCTTCCCAATTTTTCCTTTACCTCTCTTACTTCATTTTAAAAATCCTTTTTGAGTTCTTCCCTGGTCTGAGACCATTGTGTATTTTTTTTTTTGAGGTTTTGGATGTAGAAGTCTTGACTTTTATGTCTTCCTCTGATGGCATGGTTTGTCCTTCCTCATCTGAAAGGATGGAGGAAAATACCTTTTCACCAAGAAAGTAACCTTCTACAGTCTTATTTTTTCCCCCTTTTTTGGGAAAAAGCAACTTACTTGACTTTTGAGTCCTTTGTCAAGTAGAGGGTATACTCTAGGAACTTGTAAGTTCTCAGTGCCTCCAAGGTGGCACAATCAAGGGAGAGGAGTTTCCTCCTCTCTTGGCCTGCACTCTGGTCTGGGAGCAACCACAAGCACTCTGTTCTGCTCATTATCTGCGAGTAGAATTCCCTCTCCAGAGCCTCCACCAGCTTCACCATGCTAGTGTTCCTCCTTACCCCAGGACCACCACTCAGAACTGAGACTCAGATTGGCCACTAGATTCCTCCAGGGTCTTTAGGCTGAGGGCTCCAAAAGTGGATGCTGTTGCCTCCCTGGGGCCGGACCTTGTTCTCCTGTCACCCAGGTGAAAGAGCTTTCTTACTGACCTTTGAAGCTGTCTTTGGCATTTGTGGATTGAGAAATCTGGGAACCACAGCTACCCTGTAGCCTGCTCCTGTCCTGTCTGTGCTGTTCAGGTAACCAAGTCTGAGGTGTGCTCTGCTTTGAGCCAGTGTGATAGACGTTTCCTGTTGGCCTTCCAGGATGTCTTAGGCTGGAAATTTCATTCACTCTGTTGGTTTGTGGCTTCTGCTGCTCTAGAATTTGTTTAGAGTCATTTTTTACAGATATTTTATGGGCTGTGGGGAGAGAACTAGAGCAGGACATCTTTTTACTCCACCAACTTGACTCTGCACCCCCCCTTCAGCACTTCTTAAACTGTGGGTCATGACCCCATTTGGGGAGAACCATAGAAAGTTGTTTTTCTCCTCAGTCATCCCACTATGGAGGAGTCAAAGGGAGGAACCCTATGCTTTTCCTCTTGAATAAAGTGCTTCCATTTTAGAATAATCTCCATTTCAATATAGATAGAGCAAGTTCCATGTGTTGGGATTTTGCTCTCACCCAGTTCTTTTCAAGACTTTATACTTCTGTTATATTTTAGAGCACCAAGTATACTATTAGCCACTCGATGACTACTTACTGATTTCTTTATTATGTACAGATTAATCAAATTAAATCTTGCTAGCTACTCTAAATACTTCATCCATGCTAGTTCTGAATTTCCAATTAAATTGTAAGATATAATTGAAGTCAAAGACAATGCCTTCTCCCTACTTTATCCTCCCATGGTTCCTGGCAGAATGCCTCTCTCCCGACAAAGACTAATAAATAACGTTCCTCCCACATGTATTGCTCCTATCTCATTTCTGTTTTAGGAAACAATACTCATAATTGTTCCTCATCCATCTTCATTAGATTTTACAAAGGAATTTCTATCCTAAACCGGTACTGACTTTGGCAGTAATCATGTCTCTTAATTTGCCAAGTAAATTAGATGTTTGCTGAAGAAGGTACTTTCTGACCCTTTTGGTTATGGAAATTAATTTACATGGGTAAACTTCTGGATAAAGTAATTATAGTTAGTGTTGTCATTTCTGTTGTCCATTTCCCATTTTGAATTTCAGTTACTTGGTTAAGTAGTTTGAGGTTAAGGTGTTTTGATTGTATATTATATATTTTCTCTTTTCTATTCTTTCTTCTTTTTTTTTCCTTTTACTAATCTTAGCTCTGAGGAGTCTATGGTGGGACGGTACACAGTTCACTTAGGGATAACTGTTAATTCAATAACAATCTTTTCCTAATTAAAAGGGCTTTGATGGATGCCCATTACCCAAAGTGAAGGCCCCATATGGGAGGTGCCAGGGACATTCTTCTGGGGCAACATAGCCTGCACTGGTCACCACATGTTTGGGAGCAGCCTCATTCTGTGTTGCATAGCCAGAATTGGCAGCATATTTAAAACTACCAGACTGGGATGATTTCTCTCTCTCTTTCTTCTGGAGAATACGAGGGCGAAGGTGTCATTCACCTATAGCAGAAAAATCCTGCATTAAGCTGGACTAGGGAGAATACCTTCCTCTCCCCTTAGATAATGGAGCTGGACTTTTGTTCTTGTTTTGTGAGTGTTTTTCAGTTCTAGGTTCAGAGAGCAGAGTCTCAGTCTGAGGAACTCCCTCTTCTTATAGATTTGTATCCAAACTTTGAGAAATGAGTATTTTTTTTTTTTTTTTAAAAAAACGGCATTTTCAAAAACAAGTCTTTAAAAAAACCATAACATTGGTGTTGTGTGGAGCACACAATTGCCGGGGTGAACATGGGATTGTTATCCCTTGGAACTTTATCATGGAAAAGGGTCAGATTATTGGACAGACCTTCCTCTGGTGGTAAAGTGAATCCAAGATACAGTTCTTTAGTGTAGGGGAGGGGAGCACAAATAGATGGGCGGTTTCTTGTGGGCAGGAATCATCCTTTATCTTTAAATTCTGGAGCAGCAAGCATAGTCTTAGACCCTCATAAGCTGTGTATTGATTGGTTAATTATATACAGATGGTCTTGTCACTGACTCTCATACTTTTATGTGTGTTGGTTTCAAAACTGCAAAATCTATCTGAGGTCAAGGACTACTCATCCCATCTTGCTCCGGTACTTGGCAGAGTGATTTAGATAAATGGAGTAACTTCATTTTCTGTAGTTTATATATCTTTCCAGCAGGAGGAGCACAATGACTAGTTGTTAAATTTTTCTTTTAACTGAAAAAAAAAATCCTGAATCTCCAAAAAGAGGCAGGAAATTGAAGGTGTACTATCTAGAAGATACCAAGGATTCTTGTTTTTATGAATCTTGAGAAAATAAAATGAAAAAGGAGATGCCTGGAAAATATATTAACAGAATATATATATTTTAAAAACACCGTTAATTGGGAGTAAACCTGAGGCAGGGTAAGGCTCATTCCTCTGGCTAGCTTTTTTCTCTCTGAACTGGCTCTTTTTGGAAAAAATGCCTGCAGTTAAAATAACAGCACCCTACAGTCAGTCACAGTCAAAGACCTCACAGCTTGTTTTAATTGTCTCTGACTCTTTCCACTTTTGGAGTTTTCTTGGCAAAGATACTGGAGTGGTTTGCCAGTTTCTTCTCCAGTTCATTTTACAGATGAGGAAACTGAGGCAAACAGTGAAGTGACTTGTCTAAGGTTACACAGCCGGTAAGTGTCTGAGGCCAGATTTGAACTCAGACCTTCTGATTCTAGGCCCTACACCCAGGCCACCTAGTTGCCCCACCTCACTGTTTATCCATTTAGAAATCATCTCTCATGGTCTAAAAATGGAACTGTGGAGATGACAGACACCAGCTGCTGTAATAGTCACGTTGCTGCCTTGGGATGACCTCCCCGTCTCCTTCTCTCTTCATTCTCCTAAAGCGTCCTCCAAATTCCTGCCATCTTCACTGTAAAAACCTTCCACCTCCTGTCTAAGAGCTGGTAGCATCCTCTTTTCCCAAACTGGGAAGAACTACAAATTCCAGCGGGTTTTGTGGCTAACCAAAGACTTAGCAGGAGTTGTTACACATATGGCCAGAAACAAGCTGCCAAAACTCCGAAGGATGTGTTGGATTAGAACCAGGCAGGACACAATCTCCTGATGCCTTCCCTAAGTAACTGGGAAGCGCCAGTCTGAGCCTGTGCTAAGGACTGGGGTCTCGCTTACATCACACTAGCTAAACATTCTATAAGGTGTCCAAACTTGTGCCGTTAATCTCAGAAGAATCCTGCTGAAAGTGGTAGGTACCCCATATTGTTTTGAATAAAATAATATCCTAGCTAGATGTAGGAGTAGAGTACAACCACAGCACTTTAATTAAGTGCCATTGTGTTATGAAATGTGCATACAGGAGCCATCATAATTATAGGAATGTTCCTAGTGAAAACCACTTATTACAAAGAGGAAAATTGCCATCTATGACACTGAGAAAAAGTTCTCATATCACAGAGCAGATTAAACTCGAATGTTTCTTATTGGTGCTTTTCCACATAGGACATCTCTATTGTTTAAGCTAGGAGGAAGAAAGCCTTGTATCATAAGCTGTTTGCGTTACCTCATTTTTTCTTACCAGCATAAAGCAGAATGAACCCCAGACAGGGACTTCATAAACCTTCACCCCAGTCTGTCATTTTGCTAAATTAGCCTTTGACCTTAGGCAAAGCTGTTATTTTTTTTTGTTGTTGTTCAGTTGTTTTAGTCATGTCCAACTCTTTGTGACTCCATTTGGGGTTTTCTTGGCAAAGATATTGGAGTAGTTTTCCATTTCTTTCTCCAGTTCATTTTTACAGATGACAGAACTGAGGCAAATAGGGTTAATTGACTTATCCAGGGTCATACAACTAATAAGTGTCTGAGGTCAGATTTGGATCTGAACTCAGATCATTCTGACTCCAGGGTAGAGATTCTATCCACTGCACCACCTAGCTGTCCAAAGTACTTAATTCAGTTCGGTAAATATTCGTTGTATGCCTACTGTGTGTAAGTTGTGTTAATACCTTCTTCTAAAAAATTAGATAGTAGGGCTAGGTGATCTCTATGATCCTTTCCAACTTCCTTAGATTCCTTAAATGCAAGGTTATGGGTGTGTGTGTGTGCGTGTGTGTGTGTGTGTGTGTGTGTGTGTGTGTCTGTGTCTGTGTGTGTAGAAGCAAGTATGGGGAACTTGATGCTTTTGATTTTCTCGGGAAGCTAAAAATATGTAGAATGAATTTAGACAACCAGAAAGAGTCTAGGGAATCATGTAATCCAACACTGTCATTTTACAGATGAGGAAACTGAGCCCTAGAATAGTGAAAAGACTTATCCAAGGTCACAGAAGTAGGAAGGAACAGAACTGGGATTTGAACCTGTCCTCTAACTCCAAAGACATGGAGGTGCTAGGTGGCACAGTGGATAGAGCACCTTGGAGTCAGGAAGACCTGAGTTGAAATTGGGGCTTAGACACTCACTAAATGTGTGACCCTGGACAAGTCACTTAAGCCCTATTGACTAAAAAAAAAAAAATACAAGGATAATACTTTGTTGACCACTACAATTTTGAACTCTCCCTGATACCTTCTTTTCTTTTAACTGAACTTTTCTTTAGATTCATTATATAGCTTTCTTGTCTGTAGGATAGGAGTCCTCATTTAGGTGCTATCACCCACAATTTCCCTGCTCCCCCTTTGAAGACAACCAACTGAAAAGACATCCAGCAAATATATTTTTATTTATCTAGCTTTGAAACCTTGGTAAGGGATAGAATGGTTTGACTTGCCAGCAAATCTAAATCCTCTGGTATCCTTTCAGCTTTCCTAACATCCTTTCGCTCATATGTGTACACGTACCTTTGGGTTTCTGGGTTTAAACATTGCTGGCATGAAACTTGAAAACACTTTCCTAAAAAATCATTTTCACCTTGTTATCTGCCCACTCATTTTTTCTGTATTCCTTCAGGATCTACTCTAGCTTTAAATTCTGTGATGCTATGATTCTTTCCAACACCTCTGTTTATGTCTAAGGGACTCAAACAATCCATTTTCTCTCATCCCTATTCCACTGGGGTGATAACCATTGGGGGTGCAACAAAAGCATTAAGTTTTCTGAGTTTTGGAAAGCTCCTGTGGCTACAACAGCATTTAGTCTGGTGAGATGTCTAAGCCTTTCTTACTTTTAAGTGGATTGATTTTGATTCCATTTGTTTGTAAAATAATAGATTCATTCACTCTTTCATTCACCCATATTCATTTATTCATTAACAGAGGTGTCTATTATGAGAACACCTAGGTAGTCCCACAACTATGTCTTCCTGTTTCAGAGATAATTTTCAGTTTTTCCTCTAGCCATAATTCATTCTGCTCTTTATTTTTAATTTAGGGAATAAAATAGTATGATATGTATTATATAACAGCATAATAAAACATAGTATAATAAGACAGTAAAGCAGTATACATATATAGTATAATAAACATAGTATAATAAAAATATAGTACATGTCATATCATAGTATAATTAAAAAAGATGATTGCACATGACTGCAAATGTATTATGTATAACCTGTTATTTCTTTTAAGTATACAACAAAGGTATTGTGTAAATTCATTTTTTCTCCTTTTTCCCCTTCCCCCTCCACTCCCCATAGTTTCCATTTCTACTTTCCCCTCTGACATGGATGACCCTGGGCAAGTCCCTTCTCTCTCTCTATAGTTGTTTCTTCATCCATGAAGTGGGGAGAAGTTTCCCCTCCTAGGAGTTTTATACATTGCAGTATTTCTATTTGTAGTGAGAAATTTTGGAAGTGGAATATTGTTCTACACTACCCAGAGTGGAGTCAGGTATTGAACATTTTCTCTATGGGATGTAGGCTATATGTTCTGGTCTTATACCACATTAAGATGGTAGATGGTTGAGTCTGGGAGTTGGATGTAATTTTTCCAGTCATCTTCTTCATCAAATGATCATAGAAAATACTGGGGTATAATTCAATCCATTCTTATTAAGGCCGAGAATCCATATCCTTACTGACATATATACTACTTGAGATATAGGATGTATTTTCATTTCGCTCTTCTATGATCTTGAAATGACTTCCAATAACATTACTGTAGAAGGCTCCTACAGTTTGTCTATACTCTTGATATAATTTAAACCCTCTGAATTCTACCATTTTCACCCGATCCAGTTAGATGTGGAATCTGGTCTCCAAAGCACAGATTGTGTATTAATCACACATGACCCTGTCAATCTCACAGAACAACATGAGTATTGATAGCGTTGGCATCCTCCATGATGAACTCACAGCTGTTCTCGAGTTTCACAAGTCTTCCTGTGGTTTATAATCACATCTGCTGTGTGTGTGACACAAATACCAAGTCCCTTAACATTTTCAAAGAAAATCATGGTTCACTTTTATTTAGAATTTCCTTCACTAAAGACCCCCCCAAAAAAAGTAATTTTGAAAGCAGTAAGAAATAAACCACTAACAAAGAAGACATTCTTGGAATATGTTGGTTTTGTTTGGGTTTTGGTTTGCTGTGATTTTTGAAGTGAAGTGGAGGAAACTCCTGGTGTGGAAAGTCCTACCACCAATGCAGACCTGCATCTCCTGTATAGATTATAGCCTCCAGGCACTGAGAGGTTCAGTAACTTGCCTGTCTTCACACAATCAGGATATGCCAAGAGGCAGAGCTTAAGCCTTTGTCCTATATAATGTGGTCCAATGGAGACTGGACCTGGAGTCAGAAAGACTTGCTCATTGATTTTAGAAAAAAATGGATAACTTTCATGAACTAATGAAAAGTAAAATGAGCAGATTCAAGAAAACAGTAACAGCAGTATTGTTTTAAGAACTACTTTGAGCTGTCATTTTGACCATTATAAATCCCCAAATTAATTACAAGGGACAGATGAAGGAGCTATCTGCATGTAGATAGTTAGAAGTGTGTATAGAATAATTTTACATATATATACACATACATATATACTGTATACATATATGTGTATATATAGATATATATTTGTATCTAATGGTAGCCATCTCTAGGGTGGGGAGGGAAGAAAAAATGCAATCATCTTTTTTATTATTCTACTACGTTATAGAAATGCTTGTCTTATTTAATAAATTAAGATAAAATAAAACCTCCCAAACCAAATCTCACTTCTTTTGTGCTTACTATCTGTGTGATCATGGGCAAAACATCTAATCTCTTTGAGCATTAGGTTCCTCATCTGAAAATCGGGAGTGTTGTGAGTATCTAATCAGTTAATGTATGTAAAGGGCTTTGCAAATTCTAAAAGGCAAGGATTTATGGGTCCATAATCATCAT
Organism: Bettongia penicillata ogilbyi; assembly: GCA_023548195.1. Taxonomy (NCBI): domain Eukaryota; kingdom Metazoa; phylum Chordata; class Mammalia; order Diprotodontia; family Potoroidae; genus Bettongia; species Bettongia penicillata. The sequence continues at coordinate 1,681,921 of JAJHZJ010000281.1, forward strand.
CAGTTGGTACTAACTGAAGTAAATGAGTAGCAGTTCAGACAAAGTTTCTCTTACTCTTATATTTGTTTGCTCTTAGAACTGAAGGGGATCTTGGAATTAATTTCCTTCAACACAATTATTCCTTCCCTTCCCTTCCATTCTTTCTTTCTCTCTTTCTTTTCCTTCCTTCCTTCCTTCCTTCCTTCCTTCCTTCCTTCCCAATGGGGTTAAGTGACTTGCCTAGGGTCACTTGGCTAATAAGTGTCAGAAGCCAACTCATTCATTTCATGAATGAGGAAACCGAAGGTTAAAAAGGGGAAGTGAAGGAAGACAGAAAGGGAAAGGATAAAGGGCACTGAAATGAGAATTAAAAGGACCAAGTTCAAGACCCCATTCTGTCATTAACTCACAATGGAAAATTGAGGAAGTCGCGTTACTTTTCTGAACCTCTCCAAGGTCCCTTCTGTGCTCCAAAAAGCTATGATCCCACAGCTTGTTTGAGTGTTTGAGGTCACACTAAAAGTGAGGGGCAGAGCCAGGACTAACTGGCAGGTTGTCCAGGGCTCCTAATGAGAAGTAAGGAAGAAGGAGATTTTTCCAACGTGGCACAAAAAGAGAAGCTGAGGGTTTTAATTTTTCACATAGATCCATATTTCTACACTGCACCATGCACACACACAAACATAATAACTTTCACAGCTTTGGCTAATGTCTACAGCTAGGCCCTGATTCGTGCCAATAATCAGTCCCAGAAAGTGGTCACATGCATTTAAATTTATACTGTTCAATGTTGCTGTTACATAAAACTTGGTAATTGGTGCCAGCCCAATGGATATGGGAAGTGCAAATTTAATAATTTTTTGTAATTAATAAAAGATTGAAATTTATTTTTATTTATAATTTCATCACCATTTTCTTTTTTCTTTTTTTAAATTTATCTTTAGTTTTCAACATTCATTTTAATAAGATTTTGAGTTCCAAATTTTCCCTTTTTCTCTTCTGCCCCCTTCCCAAGATGGCAAGCAGTCTGAAATAGGTTATACATGTACAGTCATGTTAAACATTCCACGTTAGTTGTGTTGTGAAGGAAGACCCAGAACAAAAGGGAAAAAACCACAAGAAAGAGAAAACCAAAAAAAAAAAAAAAAAAAAAAGAAGGAGGGGGTGGGGATAGTAGGCTTCAATCTGCATTCAGACTCCATCGTTTTTTCTCTGAATGTGGGCAGTAATTTCTATCATGAGTCTTTTGGAATTGTCCTAGAACATTGCATTGCTGGCAAGAGCTATGTCTATGAAAGTTGATCCTTGAACAATGTTACTGTTACTGTGTACAAAGCTTTCCTGGTTCTGCTCACTTCACTCAGCATCAGTTCATATAAGTCTTTCCAGGATTTTCTGAAGTCTGCCTGTTCATCATTTCTTATATCAGAATAGTATTCCATTACATTCATATACTACCACTTGTTCAGCCATTCCCCAATTGATGGGTATCCCCTCAATTTCTAATTCTTGGTCACCACAAAAAGAGCTGCTATAAATATTTTTGTACATATGAGTCCTTTCCCCCTTTTTTATGATTTCTTTGGGATACAGACCTAGTAGTGGTATTGATGAATCAAAGGATTTGCACTGTTCTATAGCCCTTCAGGAACAGTTCAAATTGCTCTTCAGAATGGTTGGATCAGTTCACAATTCTACCAACAGTTCATTAGTGTTCCAACTCTCCCACATCTTCTCCAACATTTATCATTTTCCTTCATCACCATTTTCAAAACCCTTTTGTCCTTTATTAATGAGAGTCTGAATTTCTTTAATTTTTTAAATTTCACACCATGAAGTCAGGCTTTGGATTTTTCTTACACATACATAATAACACATAATATTTTTACACATTCATAATAATGTGATAAAGATAAAAGTGCTTCTTAAATAGACACAAAACAGTCTTTAAAATAGAAGTATAAATATAAGTACAATTATTAAAATTACCAATTGTTCTTCCATTGTGGACGTTAACTAGACTTTTGTCTTTATAACATATGGGTTTGTGTACTAGGTACATTCAGTGCTTGGAGGATTTATACTGGAGGTTGGAAAGTGCTAATTCTAAAAGAGGATTTACAAAAATGTTTTTATTAAGACATTATGGAGGAGGATGGATAACTACCAGCCTCATGGCCTCACCAAGCTTCAAAAAAGAATGACATCTTGTAGGATAATAGCTTCAGAGCTGGAAGGGAATTTAGAGATGTTTAATCCAACTCTTTCATTTTACAGATTGGGGAACTGAGGCCTGGAGAACTGACTTGTCCAAAAGACACCAGCAGTGGTAGTGTGCTGGGTGTGGATTCAGGAAGACCTGAGTTCAAATGTGACTTCAGACAATTACTAGTTATGTGACCCTGAGTAAGTCACTTACCTTCTGTTGGCCTCAATTGCTCCAACTGTAAAATAGTGAAAATAACAGCTACCTCACAGGGTTGTTTGGAAGAGCAAACGAAACAATATTTGTAAAATGTGCTTAGCACTGTGACTGATACATAGTAGGCACTAGATCAATACTTATTTCCTTCCCTTCCTCTTCCAAGGTCACACAGGTAGGTCACACAGGTAGCATGTAGCATGTAGCCAACCTATCAACTCTAAGTCCAAATCTCTTTATGCTGTGAGACATAATTATAACGTGCCGCTCTTCCCTATACTGTGGAACAAGTCACATGCACAGATTCACCTCATTGAGAATGATGCTGTAATGCTGCCTTTGCCTTATCTCTTCTAGGTGTAACAAAGGAGGCGAGAACATCTTTATATGAAAGTCCACTGTTTTGATAGAGGTCTCCCAAGCGTGTCTTTTTTGACTCCCAGGTAATTTTGGGACTAGAAGCGGTGATGTGACTTTACTTTTTGTGACTATACTTTTTAGTTTTGATATTACGGGAAAGAAGAAAAGCTGTGTGGAGCAGGGAGAGAAGCCAAAAAGAACCTAGGGAGAGCGGAAAATGTCATGGGGGCAGTTGTCATGAGGAGCTGGGATTCCTGAGACCAAGACAGTTTGATCAAATTATGTAGGAGACAGAGCAGACTGTTCACTGTTGAAACAGGTTAGGACAGCAGATCAGAGGCAGCAAATGTTGTCCTTCCCGACCTTCCTCTTACCCTCATTCTTAAAAAATAAAACTATTCTATTCTTTCCAATTACATATATTCATTTAAAAAATTGTTGAGCTCCAAATTTTCTCTCTTCCTCCCTCTCTTATCTCCCCACTTCCTGAGACAGTAAGGAATTTGATATAGGTTATACATGTGCAATCATGCAAAATATTTCCATATTAGTCATGTTGTGAAAGAAGATACAGACCAAAAGCCTACCCTGATTCTTAAAAGAATTTTTTTAAATTTTTGTTTGTGTGGTGTGTGTGTGTGTGTGTGTGTGTGTGTGTGTGTGTAGCTGAATATTTACTCTGTCTAATGTTGACTTTTCCTAAAGTGAGCAATTGGGGAAGGCGGAGCTGCCAACACCACCGTTGCCAATCTGTGGCTATTATTGTTGGAATACACTTGAGAGAAGATGATTAGGGCGATTTCTGGGACAGGAGAGAAGCAAACATGAAGCTAGTATTTTGCCAAAGTTCAATCTCTGGCTGGGGGTTAGAGCTATAGGAGAGAGTTATTAGTTTGTTTTTGGTAATTTCTTCAGGACAAAGAGGTGGTGGTAGCAGTCGTAACTATGTAATATTCATTTGGTTTGAGAGAAAAGCCATTCAGAGAGAAGAGACAATAAGGAGATGGAGAGAAAGTCACACAAAGGCAAGCGTAGACCACCAAAAAGGTAGGGGGCAAGTAAAAGCAACGGAAAGTTCTGACTGCTAACCAGCTCAGCAGGGTATCTTACCAGCCCACTGCCATGACCCAATGATTACAGCAGCTGCTGCCATTCCAGGTGGGATGTGTAAGCAAAATATAATGAGTGTGTGTGTGTGTGTGTGTATGATTTTTGCCTTTCCATGATCCATGCCTATCTATTCTTTTCCTGAAGGAAATGTTTATCATCTAAAGGCATGAAACTTCTTTATAAGAGAGAAGAGGTCTTTATAAAAGAGGTCACTGTCTTCTCTCTTCTTAAACCATAATTTTCCACATATTTCTCTCTTTCCTCACCTTTGCACTGAAGTGACAAAGTATTGGAGCATAGGTTGATTAAATATGAAGGATCTTAGCAATTGTTTTGTACATTTCTTGACTCGGTTCTCAGCCATCGAAACTGGTACATGAGATGCAATTATTTTCATAAGGGCTGTGGTTGAAACAATATCTAGCAGAGACCAGAGTTAACTGTTTTCCCTTAAGAATCAAAGAAGCTGTCCTTAGACTGGATTGACACAGGGGCTTAAGATTTAAGTGTCTCCTCATTTGTCTAAAGGTATAAAGGAGGACAATCCGTGAAAAGTGGAGTCCCTCAGACTTTGAAGATGTCCCAGAAATGGAAAGGGCATGACAGCCTTCTGGGAGTCTTTGTCTGCATAAGACCTTTTGGCAACTTCTGTGCTAGTGATTGGTAAGTCCGAATGGAAAACCGTAGATTTTCTGGAGTCATCCTGCATGGTTAACACAACATAACAATTGTTCCAAGGGAGGTAAAAGGTATTTCTTCCCAAAGTTGGTGATGAAAGAGGCCAAAGTACTTTGCTATACCAATTCCCTTTGCAGTAACCCTGTGAAGAAGATAGATGACAAGATTGGCAGTGAGATGGCACAGTGAATAGAACTCTTGACTGGGAGTTAGGAAGATGAGTTCAAATCTGGCCTCAGATACTTAACTAGTAATGTGACCCTGGGTAAGTCACTTAACCTCTGCCTGCCTCAGTGTCTTCAACTGTAAAATGGGGATAATAAAAACCACTCTCAGTGTTATTGTGAAGACATAATGAGATAATAGTTATAAAACATTTTGCAATCCTTAAAATGTTACATAAATGCTATTTATTATTATTAAATTTATATAATATATTATTATAACATTATTATTAAATGCTATTCATTATTATTAACTGGTGATTTTCAGTGAACTAAAGGAAGGTGAATGAGGCTGCCATGCTCACTACTGCAGTCATCGTAGGTCATAGCGACATCATTGACCAGGTTGCCCAGGCCCCTGGTAAGTGGTATGGGGTTGTCCACCTCACTAATGCCTTTTTTGTCTATTCCTGTAACTGAGGTTAGTCAGAAGTAGTCTGCTTTCACCTGTACACTTTTGTCAGTCTTCCTTAGTGTTACCTGAATTGTCCTTTGGGCTGCCACATTTTGGAGGGCAGAGACCCCTCCACTTCCCGAGAGCACTGATGTACACCACTATGTTAATGACGTAAGATCAACTAGAGGCCTTAGATCTGATGGTGGTTGGTAAAAGGGGTATAATATAGTGACTAGGGAGAACCCAAATGATTCTGGATATGGTTCAGAACAAGATGTTGATCTCACTTCTCTAAAATCTAAATAGGAAGCCCAGAGGCTAGGTGGACTCTTGGTTTTAGAGAACTCACATTCCTTACTTGCTAGCCTGATGGCCTTCAGCTACCTAAGCCATCTGTAAGTCTGCCTTTTTTGAGGGTGGAGGGGGTTGACTAATGGCTGTATCCCTGGAAGAGTTAAAGTGGTCATCCAGCATTCTCTCCCTCTGGGTCCTTATACCCTCCAGGGCTCTCATTGTTTTGGAGGTCTCTCTTCTTAACTACCAGGTCAAGTAGAGCTTTTGGTAGGCATGTTGTGTTGACTAGACAACCATTAGGTTTCTAGAGGGCAAACAAGCCTCACTCATTAGAACACTTGAGAAAAGTAGTTGCTTGCCTAATCCTGTGCACTAGTGAATGAAGCAGGGTCATACAATCACTTTTTGACCAGTCAACCATTATGAGTTGAGTGATGCAAGATGGCATCTCTAATAAAATGAGTAGGGTGGAGAAAGCTTTTATCATGGATCATTAAATGGGATTAAATTTAAGATCTCTATGACATTTAAAGATATTAAAGTTCTGAAGGGAAGCTTGATAGTTCTACTGTGTGTGTTTGTCCTTTGTTTTCGAAGAGGATCACAACATCAAGGAAATGATGACCTGACTTGCAGTTGACTTTGATTTGAATAAGCACATATACATCTATATCCATATCTATATCTATGTATATGAGATAGAGAACAGTGTGAGAGTAAAATGGAAAATTTCCATTATATTAAATGAAAAAGTTTTTGTTCAAATAAAACAAATGTAGCCAAGATCAGAAAGCAGAAAATTGGGGGAAGTTTTTTATAGACGGATTCTCAGATAAAGGTTTCATACCTCAAATACAAAAACTTTTTCATATCCATAAGAATATAAGTCATTCCCCAGTTGATAAATGGACAAAGAATATGAACAAGCAATTTTCCAATGAAGAAATCAAAACAATTTATAACCATATGGAAAAATACTCTAAATCATTATTGATTAGGGAAATGCAAATTAAAACAGTTTTGAGATGTTATTTTATGCCTATCAGATTGGCTAAAATGATTGAATAGGAGAGCAATTAAAAGTTGGAGGGGATATGAAAAAATTAGGCCAATAATTTGCCATTGGTGGAACTCTGAACTGATCCAACCGTTCTGGAGAGCAATCTGCAATTATGCCCGAAGAGTTATTAAGTTGCCTATCTCCTTTGATCCAGCAATACCACTACTAGGTCTGTTTCCCAAGATGATTAGGGGAAAAAAAGAACCTATATGTTCTAAAATATTTATAGCAGCTCTCTTTGGGGTGGCAAAGGACTGGAAATTGCAGGGATGTCCATCAATTGGGGAATGGCTAAACAAGTTGTGATGGAATACTACTGTGCTAGAAGAAATGATAATCTCGATGATGTTAGAAAAACATGGATAGGCTTTCCTGACATAATGAAGAGTAAAATAAACAGAACCAAGAGAACATTGTATACAGTAACAATATTGTTCTAAGAACAACTTTGAGTGACTAAGTAATTTTGACTATTATACATTTCCAAATTAACTACAAAGGACCTATGAAGGAAGACACTATCTGCATTCAGAGAAAGAACTGAGAAATAGAATGACTTTACCTGTATATACATATTTGGTCTAATGGTAACTATGTCTATAGCAGGAGTAGGAAGGGGAAAAAGAGAAATAAAGCAGGTGACATGATAACTTTATTATATAATTAGAAAGTTGTACACAATAGATTTGTAGTTTTGTGTGCCATAATATTTTTTTCTCTTCTCTTAATGTTATAGAAATGCTTCTTTTATTTCTTAAGTTCAGAATAAAATAAACAAAAAATTTTAAAAATATTATAGGCCCTTCAATTATACAGTCCCTTCCATTTCCTCAAATATATATTTATATTTCTACATTTCTCTTGACTCCTATGTTTGCATTTCAAAGTTTCTATTAATTTCTGGTCTCTCTGGCAAGAATGCTTGCTATCACATAGACACATAGATTTCTGTTGGGCCATTCTAATTTGGAAGGAATTGGATAGAATTTTGCACTTCCTGTACTAAACTACTCATTTTTCTTCCTTCTTTTTGTCTTGGCAACCCAATAGACAGACTGAAACCAGCTGTCATTTTTAGCATGTAGAGACATTTATTTTATAGAATTCAAGGGGGAAAAGAACTTAAGAAAACAATCAGCTGAAAACTTTTGTTCCTTTATCCCTTCAGCAGTACTGGAAATCCTCTTGGGAATGTCAGACATAAAAAGTAAAGGGTGGGGGAGTGTTTATTTCTAATTCCAAAATTGCCTCAGTTGGCTCCTGCTTATTAAGGTGAATGTTGGCCTATAAGGTTCTTCTCTAATCATAACATAGCAGCAAGAATTGCTGAGTCAAACACATACCATGCTTTATGGAAGATTAGTTTTGTAATGAAGTGTGAATCCAAATAAAAAAGATGTTTTTCAACATAAGAATTTATTCCTATAAAATCAGGAAATAATCACCAATTCTACAAGCAAATCAGATAGTTTTGTGTGATATATCTAACCATGATTCACCACGCTGGGGCCATCAGAGGCTAGAGTTCTGTACCATTCCCTTCCCTTTACTCTGACTCAGGCATGGGGTCCAGACTGAATTCAGTCTCCTAAGCTCTAATGAGAAGGGGAATAGGTTCCCTGTTCTCCTACTTTCCTCCAAATTAAACCCCAATCCAAGTGCTGGATGGATGATTTATTTATAGCTTAGGCTTAGATTCCTATTCTGAATTTTTCCAAAAGGGAGTGTCTTCTAAAAAGGCACTCAAACCACAATACGAATTAGTTATGGGGAAGGTATCTTTTCCCCTTCACACAAAAGGAATGCTAAATACAAAACTCCCACAAGTGAGTATCTGAAGAAAAATAGGACAAACTGAAAGTTCGGTAGAGCTTAATTTACAAACCACTTTTACATCCATTGGGAGGCTAAGACGTGAACCTCATCAAAGTCTAAAGCAGTTGCTGTGATTACCGATGAGACCTTTTGTATTTTACCTGACCTCTGTGCCATCCCAATAAATGTCTGCTAGTAAAAGGGCCAATCTTGGCCAATCCTCTTATCACTGGAGATCACCTTCTCTGGTGAAAGAATTTTCCTTGATACCAGTCAGTTTCACTCAATGAACCCAGGACCCATCACTTGAGCTCACTATATTGCCTCCAACCCTACACATGCTCCTCTTGGGAGAGATACACATTCACCCAAGATCAGGAAAGAACAGATAGAAAAGAAGAAAAGTCAGCCGGGGGCTCATGTACAAATTTCCTTGGTAGAATTTCCCTGAACTAGTTGCCACATGGTTGAGTTTGCCAGGAAACTGGAGAAGGGAAAGCCCTGTCCTCACCTTTCACTGATAGTCTAGGTAGGAGCTATATATGATGCCATGTGGAAAGCTGAAGGAAGGGAGTGAACTGGAAACTCACTCTCTCTCATTGTCTCTCTCTCACACACACACACACACACGCACACACACATGCACACACAGCATTCTCATGGGGCAGAAAGATTATTGAAGGACCACTCAGGATTTGCTATGTTATGCTAAAGTGGTAAGTTGTTTCTGGAGTCTACACATGTGTGGAAGCAGTCATGAAATTCATCATTTGCAAAAGATCCAAAGTCCCTGGATCCCAGACATACATTTCCTGGAATAGTCACAACTGAGAATGTTTCATGCACTCATATGTTCTAGAAATCAAATAACTTTCTGCTAAGATGATAATTTTTTCTTTTATTTCTTCTTTTTTTAGGGGGGCATAGGAGAGTAATTGGAGTTATGGAAAAATGAAAACATTTTGAAAAATTTTCAAAAAATGTTTATAATTGTATCTATAGAATGTCCCCCATAATTTTCCCAAGTGCTCCATAAAGAAAGGGCCCATCTTCTGCCTTTGTATTCCTTCTCTCTTCCTATGACAGCGCGTTGAATTAGGTTCCAAGCTATTTTTTCTGGTTACATCTCTACATAGATGCTCTACATTCCAACCACATTGGATAATGCTCCATGCCTCCATTTTCATCCTCTTTTGTGTCTATGTCTTTGCTGTCATGGTCTTGCTTCTCAGGAGGTTTTTGTGCAGACTGGGAAGCAAACTGGGCTTCAACATTCTTTGTTCAAGTTTTCTTTTGAACATTTTTAACTATTGTTTTGTATCAAGGTGATAATTTGTTTCAGGATCTAGAAGTATCTTTATAATTACAATATTAATATCTCAATTTCTGCTAAATGTAAGATGATATCCTGCCTTGTGTTTCTTCTTCATCTGAGATACCTTATATTCAACTTTTTCTAAATGGTTATCTTTGGTTGGTTCCCCCCCAATCTCTCCTATATTCTCTGAACCCCAAAGATTTATTTTGGGAAAAAAATTGTCTTGCTTCAATTCTTGATCACAGATTTGGGCCTCATATCATCATTTATTCCTCAATACTCGTTCCTTGGAATATTGTAGCCCCAATCCAGAGGTGCCAGGTCAAAGAAAATATTCAATTGGCCATGAATAATTCAAATACAGAGGATCCACGCTCAGGACCATACATGATTTAGCAGCAACCACCATGAAGAAGAAGAGAGGTTGGAATATGATAATTCAGAAAGGAAAGAATAGGGGCTTTCAGTCAAGAATAACTTACGCAGCAAAACAAAATATAATCCTACAGGGAAAAAGTGGATTTTTAATGAAACACAGGATTTCCAAGTATTCCTGAGGAAAAGAGCAGAGCTAAATAGAAACTTTAAAGTCTCACAAATAGAGTTAAGAGAAACATATAAAGGTAAACATGAATAAAAAAATCATAAGGTAATACAAGAATAAACTATTTACCTTCTAATACAAGGAAATTATTCATATATTCCCTCTGAACCCTATCATCAGGGGATCATAGAGAGAGTCTAAGTAGACAAAAGTCTACTTAAGGGTATGGAAATAGAACCCTACACAAACAGGGAGGAAGGTGAAGGAATGACTGATACCTGAACCTCATTCTCATTTGAAATAATAAAAGGAGGAAAGAATGCATAGTTGGGTATAGAAATACATTTCACTCAACAGGGAAATAGAACAGGGAAAAGAAAGGGGAAGAAGGCAGAAGGAAACTAGAAGGAGGGTAGAATAAGAGAAGGATTAATTCTAAGTAAAACAAAATTCAGGAGGTATAAAAATATTTATAGCTATTTTTGAGATGGCAAAGAATGGGAATCTGAGGGGGTACTCACCTGGCTGAACAAGTTATGATATGTAAATGTGATAGAATGCTGTAAGAAATGAAGGGGATGGTTTCAGGAAAACCTGGGAAGATTTGTATGAACTGATACATAATGAAGTGAACAGAACCAGGAGAATGATTTATACAATGACAACAATATTATCAAGACGATTTTGAAAGAATTAGATTCTAATCAACACAGTCACCAATAAGGATTCCCGAGGACTAATCATGAAACATGCTCTTCACCTGAGAGAGGTAAAAAGACGCAAACTGCATGTGAATACATATGTGAATGTTTATAACTTTTTGACATGGCCAATGCAGAAATTTGTTTTGCCTGACATGTTTGAAATAGGAATTTCGTTTTTCTTTCAGTTTGGAGTGAATGGAAGGGGTGGGAGAGAAGGCAGTGTTTTACTGATTTAAAAAATAAAATTTTATTTAAAAAACACTGTTTTCTTCCTTGGACACCAACTTCCTTTGAACCAAGTGCTAATTCTCTCAGTTTATGTGATATAGTATTACCATCTATTTTACACTTGTAACTGAAATTTTTTCTGTTCCTCTGATTGTATCTTGATGGTGGTAATTTTGTATAAAATTGTAGCTGAAGAATGATGAGCTGGATCACAGTTACTGTTTTGGGGATCTGGAAAGAACTCTATCCCTGGTTCCATTCTCATTTGCCAGTGTTGTTTGGAATTCAGCTTCTCATAACACCGATCTTGCATTCCTATTTTTGACGCATTCACCGCTCATGTGTTCATCTAGGACAGAGTTATAACAGCAGATAGTCCTTCTTCATTTGTGTTGGGCTAGTGGGGATCTTGTAGATTAGGTCTCTAGAAGGTAACCGGTAACTTCTCCCCTCAACATTCTTGAGGTAATCTTGAGAGATTGAGGGGGTGATCTTTCTAGTACTATGGCTCATGAACCTCTCCATATCAACAGACCATTTACCATCCCCACCAATTAACATCACTTACCTTTAATAGAGGAAAAGTGCAGCGAGGACCAAATCCTCCCAAGCTGTGAGGCACACTCTCTCCTCTACACATTCACTTTGTATCTGGGGAGAGTGAACTCAAAGTTAAAGTGGTTGCTATTAAATATTCCCCTGGCCCCAATGCCTGCCAATGGGGCAGGAAACTTCCTGGTCCAGCGAATCCTTTTCTCCTTTTCAGGAATCCCCAACAAGTTCACTTCTGGGTTTGCTCTAGCCAATGGATGAGTCATTCCTTGGCTTGTAGGTGGCACTGTTTCAGTGCCACGCTGGATCGAGGGTAATTCTTTATCATCTTGGCTACTCCTGCTACTGGCTTATTGTAGGGATCTTTGATGACTCTTACATCTCTTTGAAGCTCACCAAGTTACAAGCTGGGATATTCCATCTTTGAAATTTATTTATTTAAGATCAGGAAAGTATAAACACCCCCCACCCCCAAGAAATAGAGATTCCATATGTTTCTGACCACACAGCAGCTGGGTAGGGAGATAAAACAGCTGTGGCAGTTTAATATTGTGACCACTGTTGTTACCTCTCCCTCACTTGGAGACCTACAGCATTTCTCCTCAAAAAGCCATCAGGGAAGAGAGTGAATTCTGGATCAGCAGTCAATTAAAAAACATTTCATCACCATGCAGTAAGACAACAGAACAGGGTCAGATAATACCAGCATGGGTTTTGAAATGAGGGGAAGGGCCCCTACACTATGTGTACCTAGGAACAAGCTGACATAGGGATTTATTTACATTTGGGACCCATTGTGCATACTGTAAGGACCTGGCCCTGTACTTGGCCAACAGTGCTACTCTGAATCTTGATTGTGGTGCTTTTGCATCAAATTTTTATGAACTGACTGATGTTTATTGTTTGAAGGATCTGGAAAGACCTCTATCTCTGGTTCTGTCTTTATTTTTTAATGCTCATTATTTAGGGTTCAGCCTCTCTCATACCGACTCTGCATTCCTTTTTTTAGGAGCATTTATCACTCATATGTCCATTTAGGGCACACGTGAAATAAAAGAAAATCCTGCTTTTTTCCCACTAGCATCATGCTGGTCGTGATTTATGTCAGACTATCGTAACCTCTGTTCTCTTTATCTTCCATCTTCACAAATAACACAAACTTATCCCTGTTTCTACTTTTTTCAGCCACTATAAACTTTTGTCTTTTAATTATTCTAGTAACTGAATTAAATTGAAATGTTTATTTTCCAAAATGGTAATTGCTAGACATCTCAGACCATTCCTGGGTCATTATGACTATATATCGACTCTTGGGTTGAGGTATTTGTTTTTGCACTAATTTAGAGAGTAGGCTAGCTGTTCACACCACAAATTTGGATGGCATTTCTTCTTGGGCTGATGGTTCTTGTTGACCTTTGAGAGGCCAGTTCCATGCTGCAACCAATCCCTCAGTATTATTCTAGCACTTGCAAACTTTCTTGATGTGTGATTTCAGGTTTCTCTGTCCTCCCAGACCTCACACATTCAAAAGCATATCCTCTGAATCTTTCCACTAAATTAAACATTTTATCTAGCCCAGTTGCCTCGTAGCATTTTAGGTGTACTACAGCACATCCTGTCCAAAGCTCTGATGATTTTCTCCCCCAGGACAGGAGTCCTTTCCCAAAAAGAATCCTTACTTGAGCCTGTGAAAATTCTGTGATATAGGAAATCTATATTCAGTATGAGTTACATGTGAAGCATCTTTCTCTGATTTAAGCATACCTCTGAATTGTCCCATTGGCAAACCTCTGCGTATGAAATCTCCCAGTTTTTTAATGAACTCCTCCTCCTCCTTGGAGGGTGATTTAGAGTTCAATTTTCACATACTCTCCCCTACTGTTATTTTATCAGGAATTTTTGAGTGAACAACAGAGCCTGGTCATTTGAAAAGTACTGTAGTTTCTTCTGATCGTGCCCTGGTAAGCATAACTTTTACATTTTTCGAAAACTTGTTCGGCTCTTTTGAATAATCTTATAATGTCTTCATTCTTATGTTCGGGATATACTATGACCAAATACCCTTTGTACGTTCTGACACCTCTTTGTCATACAGGTTCTGTACACTTGTGCATCACTGCTATTGTACTCGAAGTTTGTGTTCACTCTTCACTTCATGGACTCTGAGGGTATTTTTGGGAGAGGGTGCCCCAGATTTTTTTGGGGGGAACATTGTGTACCAACTGGTTTTTTACTATGCTGTATAAATAAATGCCTTTGCTAAAAATAAATTGAGGATTCTGGTTGATTGTTGATGGGGAGCACTCCAGTGGGGGATCAGGAGGTACAGTGTTATAAGTTGAGTTCCTCAGGGTTACTTCTAATACCTAAGAGAGTAGTAATAGTCAGCCCTCTGTGGACCAGTCTGTGAGTTTAGTCTAAGGTGGGAGGAGTCACCCCAGAATGGGTGCTACACATACTTATATATCTACTGGTTATTTCCCATACAGAATAGATGCTCTTTGAAGGCAGAAACTGTGTTTTTTTAGTTCTCACAGCTAGCCTGGTGCGTGGCACATTGTAGGCACTTAATAAATCTTGTTGACCAAAAGGACACTAATTGACCAGCGTATTATCAATTTCAACCTTGATGAGAACTTACAAGGTCTTTCATGTCAAAATCTCAGATTCAAAGAGCTCTCTAAGTCAAGAATTGGATGTGACCTTAGATCATTTTCTGCAACGTCCTCATAAACAAGACCTAGGGCTCTCCTGTGAAACTCTAGTAAGAGCTGGAGATTGGGAGGGGCTGATGTACAGAGATAGAAATGTAAAAGTGAATGCTTTCAGATTCCAAAGAGACATTCCCAATTTAGAAAGGGTCTGAGGCATAAGTAGCTCCATTGCTTATGAAGAGGCCAGAGAGACAATGAATTGTTTCTGGGGCATAGATTGCAATTATATCTCTTCATCCATAGCTACTCATCTGCATAAGATTCCCAAAAGGAGTCTGGGAAGTGTGCAACTGACTGAATTGGGACCGATTCACTCTAAGACAAAATGGATTGTCTTACTGAGTGAACTGGCTTTGTACCCAGAAGGATTGTTGATTAGGAAAGACTTTGCATCTTTCACTTCTTAACTGGAGTACCCTATACCTCAGTACTGAGACTCTGTGGGAGTCAGGGAGAAAGGTTTCTGCCATTCCTACATTAAAGATCATCATTGCCCTAGCTAGAAGAGCACAGTTGTACTTCAGCTGAAAAGAGCATGGCACCAATCTGCTGATGTGCCAAATGTGGTGAAAGGTTGAAGATGTCCATCAAAGAGTGAGCTTAGGGAATCTAGTGTATTGATCCATTCTGGAGAGGTGCCAAGACCTATGAAAACTATGACTGCCAATTAACCAGCTCAGTTTTGTAGCAAATGACCAATAACTGAGTAATCTACCTGGTCCAGTCCATCATCTCTCCACTGACTGAGTGATCTGTCTGGCATACACTGGAATCATAGAAACTCACTGGTTGAACAGTCTGCTCAGTATAGTTTAGTAGCAGCTAACTGATCTGCTCTGTCCAGTCTGGTGACCTGACCTGGGACACCATGGTTTTGGAGAAGTGAGCCCTGCTAGGTAGTGAACTGACTTGCCCATCACTAATACCACCCTCCCAACAATTGTTGTGAGGACTCTGGAGAAAGATAATGCTAGGGCTCTAGAGTTATCAATTACTCTGTTACTCTGGTTATGTGTGTTCCCTACATACATCTCATAACTACTGTACTTTTAATTCATGCCTTTTCTTCCTCCCATCCATTTTGTGTGTATTTCTGGGAATGTGTACCCCAGGAAATGCTTTGTAGTTACCATTCTTGTTCTACCATTTGAGTAAATGCCTTTGCTAAAAAAAACAAAACAAAAACAAAAACAAAAAACAAAAAAACCGGAATGTTATGGCTGATTCTTCAAGAGATGAACACCAGAGGAGGCTCATGAGGTAGTGTTAGGAGGACAGTCACCTAGCAGGTTACCATTAGAAGAAAGTAGCAGCAGCCACCCCTTTGGGGGACTGAAACTTTCAGTGCCAAATTAACCTAGAGTGAGTATTATATATACAACTTCTGAGTCCCAGAGAGGTTAAGTAGAGGTAGGGCTTGCAATTCCCATTTCATTATTCTTTTCACGGAACCATACTGCTTCCTTTAATGAAAGGAAATAAAGTTTGGATTTCACAGCCCTTGAACCACTACTATATATAAGAAAGATGCTGCTGTTCACTCACTTCAGTCCTGCCAAACTCTCTGTGACACCATTTGGGGTTTTCTTGGCAAAGATGCTGCACTGGTTTGCCATTTCCTTTCTCCAGCCCATTTCACAGGTGGGGAAACTGAGGTAAACAGGGTGACATGACTTGCCTATGGTCACATAGCTAATAAGTGTCTGAGGCAGAATTTGACTCAAGTTTTCCTGAGTTCTCTATCCACTGAGCCACCTAGCTACCCACATACAAGAAACAGGACGCAGATATTCAGACTTCTCCCTCCGAACCCTAACTCCAATTAGAATATAGTCATTGTTCAACCAAGGAAGAGCTGAACAGAAAGTGTATAGCTGTAGATACACAGTACACAATTTTAAAATGAACAATTCCAAATAATATTTGGTTCAGTCAGAAATGATAAACCTCCCCAGGACTCTTGTCAATAGTTATAAAATAAAGCTGGACAGCTAGTCAGAATTGAGTGATTTACTTACTAGCTTAGTCTATAGACTGCTAAAACATGCTAAAAGCATTATAGGCAAGTTGATTGCTAATTAGCAGAAATCTACAATAAGTCTATGCTCTAGGGTTTAGGCCAGTCAGAAGTCATTCTGATTCTCCAACTTTCAATTACATAAAATAATTAAGCTCAGATCTCTCATTTGGCATAATTAACAGGGCAGCCATTATTCAGAATTGGCATGGGATTAAGTCCTCTCATTTTGAAAATAAGTGGCTCAAACTGCCTATGCCCAAACATTTTATTTCTCAAAACTTGGCGTTTATGTTATAGCCAGAGATCTCCTTCTTGGGACAATATCCTATTCCATTGACATTTTCTTTTCTCAGATGAAGTAAAAGATGAAATTGCCTTAGATGATTTAGCAGAGTAAAAAGTCAACTTTTAAAAAAATCTTGATTGGTAAAACTAAATTTGAGTAAGGGACCTATTTCTTTCTAGATAGAAAAACCCAATGGATTTACATACTGTTTAAGTCAAACAAAGGGGAGAAATACAGTGCAGCTAAAATCACACCCTGGACAGGGGAGGAGAAAGAGCAGCAGAGAAGGGATGAGGAGTCAGGTGCTTCAGAGCACACTTTTGTCCCCAAACCTCTAAAGCTCTACGGGGCACAGACCAAGCTCCTGTGTGTTATTACTGCACTCTCTGCCAGGAATTAACAAACACATGCCACCTTCCTCTTTTTTTCCTTAGTGGGACTAGTTTTGATCCAATCTGAGACGAAAGCCAAGGCTGAACTACAGAATGAATCAGGGGATCACATTGTTGGTTCCCTTTCCCTCCCTCCCATCCTGCTTTCCTCTTCTTCTCTCCCACGTGACTCTGGAATCTTGGCCAAAGCTCTCTGAGTCCTGAGTCCATTTTCACACTGAGGGGGAAAAATAAGACTCAGAAAGAAGGGGAAAGAGTAGGAGGAGGGAGGAGGGAGAGAAAAGAAGGGAGGAGGGGAAAGGAGGGGGAGGAGGAGGGAGAGATGGATTGTCTTCCACACTGGGCAATGTCCATGTAGATAGCCATCTACACGTCTTGTTTTTGGAAGGGAGGGAGCGCAGCGGGTTCCCAAGCACGATAGCTTTCCTAGATGGCGCTCACTCTCTGGGCTTCTCTTTGCCTTTGTAAATCTTCCCCCATGTGCATTTAAAAATTATGGCTCCGGTCCTGCCTCCAGCTCCACTCCGCAGCGGAGGCGGCCGAATTTCTGCGCCGCCTCGCCCGGGAGGCTGTGGGCAAGCGGCTCGCGCCGCGCCAGCCCCGGTCCCGCACGTCCAGCTGGGGCAAAGCTGGGGTGCCAGCTTGGAGAGGGTGTGCGCGTGAGCGTGGGAGCGCACGCGCGCGTGGGAGGGGGCCCCCGGAGCTAGCCAGCAGCACCTCCCCCAGGTTCTCCAGGAGCCAGGGAGCCGGTGGCGGCGGCGGCAGGCGGTGGTGGGAGCCGCCCGGAGCTGCCCGACAAAGTTTGCCGCGAGCCCGGGTGGCACGCCGCTTCTCCCCGAGCCCCGAGCTCTCCAGCCTGCTAGGCTGCCGCCCCCGCGCCGCCTCCTTCTCTCCCCCCTTCCTGGCTCGCTCTACGTAGTGCCCACGTAGGGTGTCAAGCGAAGTTTCAAAAGCTAGCCCGCAGCAGAGCCGGGGGATCCCCATCGCCAGGCGGGGCAGAGCGGGCGGCTCTCCCGGGCTCTCCGGGCTCGCAGATCCATGGAAGCCTGTCGCCTCCCAGCCCGGCTCCCCGCGTCCCCGTGAGGCTGCGGCCATCGCCGGCTCCTCGTAGCAGCTCGATTGCCTGCACCCCAAAGGGCTCGGCGCCCCCAGCTACCTCTCCCTTCCTGCCTGGCGTCGGCGCGGGCTCCGGCCGCCCTGGCCATGGAGTACCTGCGAGTGTGGCTCGGCGTTTCGTTCGCCTTAGCAGAATTCACCCCCCTGCCTCCCATGCGCTCCGGAGGTGAGTCCGGGGGGGCTCCCCAGCCAGAGCTGCCCCGAAGGAGTTGAAAGAGGTCGGGGTGGGCGACGGGCGTGGGTGCTTTTGCGGTGGGGTGGAGGTGGGCCTGGAGGGAGCTCCCCTGCACTGAAATACCCTTCCCGGCTGCTTCTGCATTCTCCTCACGCTCCCCGAAAAAAGCCCCGCTTGCATTTTGGGCCGGTGGGGAGGTCGCTTAGTGATTGGGCATCTTCCCTTCTCCCCTAGAGGGGAGCTTAGAGATGGGGAGAGAGGTTGGGGGGCTCCTATGAAATGGTCTCACCGGTTTTGAGAAAGGGATCCCCCAAACTGCACTACCAGGAATGGAAGCCCCCAGAGATCGGCAGGGACCCTTTCACTTTTGCCTGGGTGTCTCTCGCACCTGGCTCTGTACCTGAGTCCTCGAAGGCGCATAATGCGTGCCTGTTAAATGCGCGTAGAGTTGACCGACGAGCGCTTGCATACATCCCACCCATTAAGTAGAGAGATACCAGGTTTCCCTTTCTCCTAGAGTTTGGGCGCGGGTCCAGAACAATTAGAAAAAAATCTTAAAAACTGCTCAAGGGCAGACCGTGGCGGAACAACTCAGTTCCTGCCGCCCGGGTAGGTTCGAGTCTACTGAGATCCCTTTCCCCTCTAGCCTGGGGGTGTCTAGCAGGCGCGGCTGATTTCCAGCCTCGGGTGGCGGTGATGGTGGGGAGGGAGAGCCTGGCCCCGCGCGGGCGGTGGTCCCTGAGATATCCACAGCATTCCACTCTCGGACAGAGAAATAAAGACTGAGGCGGGGGAGAGAGGAGGGGTAAGGAGGGCTGGTCGGTGGGGTGGTCGACCTGGCAGAAACTTAGCCAAACCGGCTTCTCCGAGCTCGGGGAGTGCGTGCACTTGGGAGAGGGGGATGGGAGCGGCTGGCTGAATTCCTTAGCTCTCGGGCTTCCCATTCATTATTCATTCTACTGCGGGCGGGAGGAATTCACCTGCCTGTGCCTGGGAGCGGGGCTAACCCGAGCAGATGGAGCCGGGGCAATCCCAGAGGCAGGCTGTCCAGGAGTCGGTCTGCAGGGGAAACCAGGGGTCCGGAGTAAAGCTCCCTTCCTGGGCTCTTGAGTGGAGCCCTCTAAGCCGGTCTGGGGGAAAGGAACAGTCCCTTGGAGTAAGGCCACAGGGTTGGAGGCTGGAAGTTAGCAGCCTTGAGAGAGGCAGGCTGCAGGGACGAATTCCTGTCCTCTTAGTTAAACAGAATCACAAACATTCAAGTGGCCATGGAGAACTAAGTGTTTGTGTTATCCTTGCTTACTTGGCCAGTCGTTCTGCAAGCTTTCATTTAGGTCATTCATTACCCAGCTCCAATCAATAACCAGGGGAGCGTACTCAGTGACCAAGAGGAGTTAGCTCCTGGTGGGTGTGACCCCTAGTCCAACACTACCTCACCCCCATTTTACAGATGAAGAAACTGATGGCCAGGAGAAGTGAATTAATTAAGCCTTTTGCGACCGTAGAAAATGTGTCATTAAAAGTTTATTATTTGCTAAGTCCTGGATATATATGATTGTATCTGCTCTCCCGAAGCTTTTACATTCTAACAGTGATTACCAAAAACAGTCCAGTACTTTGAAGGAAGAGAAATCATTACGAGACCTGTTATTTTAGACACAGCCTTTCAGTCTAGAAAGTCATTTCTTTATGAAAGGGTGCGATGAAGCACCAGCCTTTCACCAACCTGGGTTCTCTTTCCCAAGGAAAGTCCTCAGTTCCCTCCCCAGCCCCCAGCTCCTCGTTCAGGAGATTTGCCTCTGGAATGCAAATACTGCTTGTGTTTTTACCACCCTGAGGCCCTTACTTATTAGATGGAGGCTTCCATTAGTTCTTGTTTTTCCCTGAAGAAATGGCTTTTCCGTGTTTGGAGGGGATAAAATTGATTCACTTAAACTTCCAGCGGTTGAGCTGGGGCATTTGCTGTGGCAATGATCTCTAAAGATGAAAGTGTAATTACAAAAGATACTGGGAACAAAATGTAATTTTGGTTTTTACTCTTAGGGACAACTTAGATCTAGAATTACACACAGGAAGATATCTTTGAACCTTTGGGCATTGGACCCCATGCCAAAAATACTCTCCCTCCTCATCTCAGTCTCCTGGTTTCCTTCAAATCCCAGTGAAAATTCCACCTTCTACAGGAAACCTTTGCTAATCACCCTTAATTCTAGTGCCTTCTAAGGGGTAGCTGGGAGGCACAGTGAACTGCTCACCAGCTCAGGAGTCTGGAGGATCTGAGTTCAAATGAGACCTCAGACATTTAGTACAGCTGTGTGACCCTGAGCAAGTCACTTAACCCCTATTGCTCCCCCCAAAGAAAAAAATTCTAATGTCTTCTATTATTTGTTTCCAATTTATTCTGTATATACTTGCTGTTTGTGTGTTATCTTCCCCCATTAGATTGTGAGCTCTCTGAGGGAAGGAATTATTTGTTGCCTGTCTGAGCATCCATCCCCAAAGCTTAGCACAGAGCCTGGCAAATAATATGTTTTTACTGAGTGTTTATTGACTACTAGTCTGAACACCAGAATTAGATGCTTTCCATAGATACTTCCATTGTTTCCTCATCTGTAAAATGGAGCTAGTCATATCTGTGCTAAGTACCTTTCAAGGTTGTTATGATGTAGGTAAGTGCTTTGAAAACCTTTGAAGGTTTCTAGAGGGGCTGTTCTTAATTAACTGCAAAATGACGGGGTTGGACTAATTGATCTCCAAGGTGGTTTCCATCTGTAAGTCTTCTGCTCTTTACTATGTCAGCTGTTTTTTTTTTCTTTTTTGGCTACAGTGATATAATAATAGCACCTACCTCCCAGGATGGTTATGAGGTCAAATGAGGCACCATTGCTTGCACATAGTAAGCACTATATAAATGGTAGCCATTGTTATTATTAGCAAAGATGTGGGATGTACCATGCATTGTACAGACAAGGAAAGTGAGGCACAGAGAGAAATGACTTATGCAGACTTGCATGGCAATAAGTTGTAGAAATCCATTTAAAGCTAAATTTTAAAGTCTTTAAGTTTAATGTTCTTTTTTCAAAAGGAAAGGTGACCATTTTTTGTTATCATGATGGAAATTAAAAAAAATTTATTTGTTTTTAGTTTTCAACATTCACTTCCATAAGATTTTGAGTCCCAAATTTTCTCCCCATCTTTCCCCTTTCCCACCCCAAGATGGCATGTAAGTTGATATGGGCTCTACATATACATTCATATTGAACCTATTTTCAGTTTGTCATGTTGTAAAGAAGAATTAGAACCAATAAGAGAAACCATGAGAAACAAGAAATAAAATAAGAAAACAAGAGAGAACAAATAATATGTTTCAATCTGCATTCAGACTTTATAGTTCTTTTTCTGGATGTGGACAGGATTTTCCATCATGAGTCCTTCCAAAGTTGTCTTGGACCCTTGCATTGCTAAGAGATAAGTCTATCAAAGTCAATCATTGCACAATGTTACTGTATTGTTACTGTGTACGGTGTTCTCCTGGTCCTGCTCACTTCACTCAGCATCAATTCATTCAGATCTTTCTAGGTTTTTTTGAAGTCTGTCTGCTCATCATTTCTTATAGCCCAATAGTATTCCATTACATTCATATACCATAGCTTGTTCAGCTATTCCTCAACTGTTGAGCATCTCCTTATTTTCTAATTCTTGGCCATCACAAAAGGAACTGCTATCAATATTTTTGTACATGTGGATCTACAAAGGCAATTTTTAACTTGATGACTATCTACAAGAACAGATTAAGTGTCATCCTCACACAGGCATTATGTTAGACACAGTAGGTGGTTCTAAATCACATGGAAACAGAATTTTAGCTCTATATCCCTAAGTTCCTACCTGAAGAGAGATTAGTCCTTGACTTTGCCTTTAAAATACTGTAACCAGTTCTTATATCCTTGCCACTTAAAAATAAATTCAAAGTCTTAGAAAATCTTGAAAGATTTCTATTTTTTATAGGAATTAACAGAAGTAACTCAAGTCTACAAGAAACAAAGAGGAAGTAGACACTTGGCAGTTTATTACCAATGAATATCTGATAATATGCTATGGGTAGAAGTTGAATGCTCTTTGCCCCATAAGGACCCTATAAAACCCCAGTCCAACAACATTACCTAGGTTGTGTATATTTTGTGTAGACACAATCTTTTCAGGTTTGATCGGTCTTTGAGATCCCCTACAATTATATTTCTCTTCTATAAGATTCTTTGGAAACCTACTCTACCTGGAGAGAAAATGAATGCTAGGAATAAACTCAGCTGAAAGACATAGAATGATAGAATTACAAAGGTGTGAGGAGCTTGGAAATCAGCATCACCTCTGTCTGAAACAAGATTTTAGAGTGGGGGTGGGGAACCTGTCGCCTTGAGGTCCTCAAGTACAGCCCTTGGACTGAATCTAAACTTTACAAACTTTACAGAATTTGCTCAGTGAAGTTTGGATTCAGTCCAAGGGTTACATTTGAGGACTTTGAGGGTCATACGTGGCCTTGAGGCTGAAGCTTCCCCACCCCTGAATTCTAGACCGTGACACTGGCAACATCAACCTCCACTCAAAGATCTCCAGGGATGGGAAGATCATCTCATTACCTACCAGGGGAGCCCATTTTGTGACCCTGGAAAAATCACTACTTTGAGTTTGTTTCCTTCTATTGTAAAAGTGCACCTGTGTTACAGAGTTGTTGGAAGGTGCAAATAAGCTAGTATTGATTTTTAGAATATTTTTCTTATATTGAATTGAATTCTTCCTCCTTGTAACTTTCACTTATTGGTCCTATGGGGTCTTTTGCTCTATAGGGTCAAGGGAGAAAAAGTCTAATCCCTTCTAATACTGAGCAGAACCAATTAAATTCTTATGGGGGCAGCTAGGTGGGACAGTGGATAGAGAACCCATCCTGGAGTCAGGAGGACCTGAGTTCAAATTTGACATTGGGCACTTACTAGCTGTGTGACCTTGGGCAAAACACTTAACCCTAATTACTTACACCAAAACAAAACAAATTCTTATCACTGCCCCTTACCTTCAGGATATTTTTCACATTTTCTGTTGGTTGGACACAGTGGTGTCTAGAGTTTCAAGACCAAATCTTAGGATACTTAAGGGTAACTGGGTGCAGTCAGTCAACAATTCTTTAACAGATGCTGTCAATTTCCATAGCCTTCCGTCACTTTCTTTAAAAAACCAGCCATCAAATTCCTGCCTTAAATCCCTCTTCCTCCCTGCCCTCTTAAGCCCCACAAGAGCAAGGTTAAGAATAAGAAAAGTTAAAAATATCAAAATTAAATATAGAATTTAAAGCTTTCTCAAGTTTTACAAATAGTCCTGTGGGCTACTTTAAAATGGACAGTGTCATAGTTTATGGTGATACACAACTGTGTTCTATTTCATTAAGGTTAATGGCAGCATAAAAACCACACTAATCCTTCTACTGTAATTTATAAGTAATTGCAGCTTTCTCATTCTGAATTTTATTTTCATTTTAAAGAAAAGTGGATCTCTAAAAGCAAATACTTTGTCAGTGTCCTTTTACATTACCCTAGATGATTAAACTAATTTAGTATTAGGATTTGAGCAAGTAATGATATCTCACAAGTAGGATTCTACTGTAAACCTGATTTGCCTCAATAACAGTAGAACAGTGTCCTTCTGAATCTTTGCCCTAAAGCAAAAGGAAGGAGAGATGGTTTTCTGTAGATTCCTGTGGCCCTTAGTCTAGGAAGCAGTTCTCAAATCATGGTCTGAGGACTCTTTGAAGTCCTTGAGACCTTTTTAAGGGGTCTATGAGGTCAAAACCATTTTCATTATAATATTATGACATTTAAATTTCCAACAGGGTAAATATTGCTAGATATAACCCATACAAACAAAAACTCTTTGTAGGGGAGATCCTCAATAATTTAAGAGTATAAGGGGGTCCTGGGACCAAAAGTTTCAGAACTGTTGAATTAAAAGCATGACCAGTTGACATCAAGGAGATAGCATTACATGAAGAGTCAATGCTAACTGAGATTGTAGTCTGGGATTGACCGTTCCTCATGTGACTTTTGATGTGCCATTGAGAAGCATCATGAACTAGTGGAAAGAGTGTCAGACTTGGTTAGAGTCTGAATTTGAATCTTGCCTCTGTGTTCTATGCTGAACTTGTCTCAGGTCAGTGCTCTGGTAGTTTAGTTTTGATATTAAAACAAAATGAGACACTTCTAGGTCATTCAACGGTAACAAAAGGAGATTTACTTAGGTATAGTGGGAGAATATTCAGTAAGGATAGGTAACAAGGACATCTCAGAGTTGATCAAGCTGAAGGAATTTTCATGGTTTGAGATGCCTATCATGGACCACCAGCCAGTATCAAAACATGCCTGGAGTTCCTCATAGCTATTTTGGATTTGAGTGACCAAGAACTGTTGTCAGTGGCTATTTAATCCCCCAGAGTCAATAGAGTCTTGAGTCCAAAATAGCCATGAGGAACTGTTGTGTTACTTGACTGGTGGACCATGACTTCACACAGGTAGGAATTAACAAAATATGGTGAGAGAAATGTTCTAACCCCTCATCTCCATGCAGGGTAGGCAATTTTTTTTCTTAAAATATACTGAAGTCATTCTTAAGACTTCTATTAGGGAAAAAGTGAAATGGGAGAGTAAATGGGGCAAATGAAAGAGGCGGTAGAAAGATCTTTACTCGCAAAGATGAGTCTCCAGAGGTATCACCAATCCCCTTCCATCATCTCCTGTGGTTCTTGGAATACATCCATGTTTTTTTATGACTCTCCTCTGTCACTGGGAAGCTGCGGTGATTGGTGATGCTATACAAAACCCACAGTGGCAGAAGTCAGCATGTAAGGTCCCCTAGGATGCTCTTTGGGCTCTGCCATCATTCTCTCCCCACCTACCAATGTCAGGTAGTGTTATCCTTCCCATCTCGTTCTTGGCTTCTATCTACAGGTCCTTTCCAAGGTCAGGGTCAAAGGCATGCCCATTACTTAGTTTTCACTTTAGGTCTGAGAATCCCTTCTAAGCTTATGGAATGCTGGAAAGACAGTCTCCTTTCCCCGCCCACAAGCCTTTTGATTGAGCTCCAGTAGATTCTTTATGTTAACAAGTTAGAAACTATGCGGGGAGAGGTTTCTTTTTTGCCCTGAATCTTGATTTGAATCATGATAAATGCTTTACGTGTGATTTAGGTAATATACTGAAAGACTTATTCAGGGAGAAGAAATTAGGTTTTAGACATTGTTCAGTGAGCATTTATCAAGCATGTACTATGGCCTATCACTGTAATGGGCGCTAAGAAAAGAAAGACAAAAATAGAACAATTCATGTCCTCAAAGTGCTCCCATTCTCTTGTAGGGTAGGGAAGGGGAAATGAAGCAGAGGTACGTAGATAAGTAAGTATTGTGTGTTTATCTCCTCATTTGCCTCCCCAGGGAGGCTAAGTGCTAGGGATGCAAAGAAGGTGCTAACAAATGATGGGGGAGGGGGGTAAATAAGGATAGACTTCCTGTAGGAGGTGGTATTTGAGCTGAGCGTTGAAAGAGACTAGGTCAGGGGTGGAAAACCTGCAGCTTCGAGGCCACATGTGACCTTCTAGGTCCTGGGGTGCAGCCTTTTGGCTGAGTCCAAGTTTTGTAGAACAAATCTCTTTATTAAGGGGATTTCTTCTGTGAAGTTTGGGGTCAATCAAAAGGCCACACTTGAGGACCTAGAGGGCCACATGTGGACTCCAGGCTATAGGTTCCCCACCCCTGGGCTAAGTATTCTAAGAGATGGAGGTGAGCAGAAAGTTCATTCCATATATGGGGGTTAGTCTCTGCAAAGGCACTGAGATTCGAGAGTTGCTATCTTCCATAGAGGGAATGACAAGTTGGCCATTTTCTTTGGAATATAGAGAGTTAGGAAGGAGAGTGATGGGTAAAGCTTGGAGAAGTAGGTTGGAGCCATATTGTGGAGGGCTTTAAATGCCAAACAGAGGAGTTTATATTTTACCTTAAGGACAGTAGGGAATTACTGGAAATTCTGGAGCCAAGAGAATGACCTGGTCTGATCTGTGCTTTAGAAATCTTAGTTTAGTGGCTCTGTGGGGACTGGATTGGAGAGGCTAGTGCAAATGTGCTAGGAAAATGTATGAACATGAGTGATTATTTCTTCTGAAAATATTTACATTTGTTTACATGTTCAAGAGATAACTTTCCCTTCTCACTTTATTTATCCAAAGGTAAAACCTGTTCTGGTATGAGTTGAATGTACATAATGGATTTCTTTTTGTGCTGTGGAGGCAATTTGACCTAGTGAAGAATGCATTGGGTTTCTGCAGTCAGAGGATTTAGGTTTGCACCCCAGCTCTGTCTTTTATGGTCTGTGGAGGGAGGGCTCAGGCAAGTTACTCACTAAGTGTTGATTTCTTCATCTGCCTAATCCCCCTCCTGATTGGCGTGGGGGCTCTGACCCACTCAGTTTCTGAGCTGAGCCCATTTGCCCTTCCTTAGGCAACCTCTTTCCTAGGAGTCACCCCATTGATGCCAAACTAAGTGCAGATACCCAATTGGCAGAGTCCACATGCAGCTCAGAACTCCTGTGCTCAAGAGCTCTGCCAGCCCCAGCCTCTCTAGGAGCTGGAATTATGGGCATAATCCCATGCCCAGCTAGGATTTAATGTTTAATGTTTTATTGTTTTTCTTTGTCACAAAGGAGGTTTAAATCTGAGAGGTTGGTGAATGGGAAATGACTATGGTTTGTTACTATCCACTATGCCACTTATATTTTTATATAATATGGTCCCTGCTCTCAAGATGCCTATTTTATAGTTATAGAGATAAGGCATGCATGGGGAATATTGAAATGATATGAAAATCAACAACAAATGATTGAATTTAGAGAAGAATGCCAGTGGCTGTTATTGGGGAATGGAGATGGAGGATCATATTTGAGCTGAGGAAGGGGAGACCATTTTAGGCTATGGGAATGGCCTTAGTAAAGGTACCAGGATGGGGAAAGCACATGATACATTTAGGGGATGGAGAGTCTATTAAATCTTTGGTTTCCAGAGGAGTGTTCTTGTGTATAACATGAAACTGGCAAGGTAAATTGGGAGCTGGAGTCTTGGCAGCCTTTCTGAATTAATACAGAGGAAATTTTATAGTGTATTTATAGCGTGCCATTATAAATGAACTTGTTGAAAAATGTGAAAAGTGAGTTTTAATGGCATTGTGGTAGGGGTCAAAATGTGTGGAAGTACAAAGCATGGCTCCAGGGGAAAGAGTTTTCTGTCAAACTCGTTAATTCTCTGTATGCTGTGCTGATGCTATATCTGTTGCTATACAATACACACTTTTTAATTCTTTGTTTTGTTTCTATCCCACAGGTGCTTGTGGCTTCCAGGGCTCATTGTTCTTGGTAGGTCATTTTTAATATACTTGATCTGTTTATTTTGTGAGTAAAATAATTTCTGAAGGGTAGCAGGTGAATCAGTTGACCTTATCAGTTCTTAATATACATATTTTTCATCTGCTGTTTGAATATTATCCACTACCCCAACACATTCATGCTCATTTCCCTAGGGAATGTAATCCAGTGGAAATTAAATTCACTAACTTTTTTTCTTTGCATTCTAAAGTGCCCCTGTTGTATTTTTCCAATCACAGAGGGGAAATAAGATCCTCATATCGATGTCAGATACAAATTAGGACTCCCTTAGCTCCCCCTCAAGATGCATTGGTATTTTCCCCATCCATTCTCATTCTAGTGCCTTCCCAGTTCCTCTCAGTTCTCATGCCTTCTGTCTAATATCCTACTTGTCCAACATGTAGCTTCTTTGGATATATTGATTTAATTGGTTCTTCCATTAGACTACAAGCACTTTGAGGGCAGGGACTGTCTTTTCCCTTTCTTTGGATCCCCAGCCCTCTGAACAATGCCTGGCATGGAGGAGATGCTTAAGAAATGGTTATTGACTGACTAACCCTTCTTGAAATGGAACATTGAATTCATGAGTATGTGGAAGATTTTAGAGACTATATCACAAAATTTTGTGGTGTGTTGTTGCTCAGCTATGTCTGACTCTTCATGGACCCTATCTGGGGCTTTCTTGGCAAAAATATTGGAGTGGTTTGCCATTTTACAGATGAGGAAACTGAGGCAAACAGGGTTAAGTGACTTGCCCAGGGTCACATCGCTAGTAAGGATCTGAAGCTAGATTTGAAATCACGAAGATGTGTCTTCCTGATTCCAGGCCCTGCACTGTCTATTGCACCATCTAGCTGTCCAGTCTTGTGTACAAGCATCAACATTTTACTTTGGAAACTTTTCCACATGGGGCATTATTTATAGAGACTTTGGTAATATGATGATTTGGATAAAATGATAAAAAATAAAAGCTAGCATTCACATCGTACTATATGTATGTATGTATATACATATGTGTGTGTATATATATGTATTTATGTATGTAGGTTTATGTATATCCTCATTCAATCCTCAAAACAATCCTGTGAGGTAGGTGCTATTTTTATCCCCACTTTATAGATGAGGAAACTGAGGTTAACTTGCCCAGGGTCACATAGTAACCATCTATGGCAGGATTTGGACTCAAATCTTCTTTTGAGATGTCTGGAGCATTTATTCTAGTAATGTTATACTGGAATGACTAACTGTGTGAACAGTCCTCATCTGTAATAAATTGCATTTCAGGTCACTGTCACTTTTGTTTTCTTAAACTCGAAAGTTGAGTTAAGATGCCAGGGAAAGTATTGCTCATTTCAGTTGTTGCTGTTGACTTAAACGAATCGATACTTTCGATTGTCTTTGGTGTTGGAACTTTGGGTAGAATCTCTAACATCTAAGGGCCGAGAAAAAGCTAGCAATTGATAGCAGTATGCTTGGAGTTAAGCTTTACACAATGTAATTATTTCTCTGGGGATAGAGATTATACATGAATGAGTGAAAAACATTTATTAAGGATTTAGTGTGCTAAATACTGTGCTAATTGATGGAGATACAAGTAGAAAAATTTGTCTTTCTGTTTCCATTCAAGTATTTCACAGAGAGGAAAACTGAGACTCAGACTTGACTTAAGAGACTTACTTTAAATCATATAGCTTGAAGTTAGCATTAGAATCAGGGTCTTTTGACCTATCTTTTATGTTTTACCTTGGGAGTATATTTTTGTATGTTTGAACATGGGAGATAATGCTGTTCTGGGTGTTGCCTTCAAATAAAACAAAGGAACCATACCATTAAGACTTGATGCAGCAGGCATTAATAAGGGGCTTGGGGGAGGGAGTCATTTTCTCTCATTCTGGCCTCTGTTCAAATTTTCTCTGAAACTTAATCTGTGCTGGGAATAGACAGCTTATTTTTAAGGCTAATTTGAAGGGCCACCTTCAATTCCAGTCAGTAGACATGTATCATGTGTTTATTATGTACAAAACACCCTGAGAAGAGATTCTGTCTCTCCAGCCTTCCCTAGAGCAGAGGAGGTGGTTAAATGCTTGATTTTCAAAGGACTCTGTCTGAGATGAAGGCTACATGCTAAGGGGAAAGTGGTGAGGTTATTTGGCATATCCACAAAGGAAGTAATCAAGCCTCGTAGGCAATATGTCTAGATAAACTTGGAAAGGAGATTTTCCAAGCATAATAAATTTTGTGGAAGGGCAATTGTATGTTCTCCAAAACAACTCAGGATGAAGAGAGGAGTCCCTGCATCCCTTGCATCCCTTTTGGTGTTGTGGAAAGAGAAATAGATTAGACTTGAGAATTCAGATGAAAACAACGACCAGTCATGATTCTTGAGGACTCCGGACCCCACCAGTGCTGCTCCATTATGTTGCTCAAGCCGCCCATGATGAAACATCCTCTCTTGTTAGAGAAAATGAACTCGGATTATAGATTGAGACATATTTTTCTGGATATGGCTAATGTGGAAATTTGTTTTGATTGACTATATGTTTATAATTGGAATTTAGTTTTTTCTGCTTTTAGTTGAGAGGGCAGTGGGAGGAAGAGAAGGTAGATCCTCTTTTGAAAATAAGATTTTTGCCACTGCAAATCTGGACCTTAGTTTCCTAGGTCAGCCATCTAGAGATTCTATCTAGTCAAATGATAATTTAATGCCTAATTAGTAAGTTTTATGCCTATATAGACATTTTGCTTATTTACTTAGTATTTTATTTCCCCCCACTTAAATGGGAAAACAATTTTCAACATTTGTTTTTAAAATTTTGAATTCCAAATTCTCTCTCTTCCCACCCTCTTCACTGAAAAGGCAAGCAATTTAATACAGGTTATGCAGTACAGTCATGAAAAACATATTTCCATGTTAGTCACATAGACATTATTTTAAAGATAGACTTACTTTGATTGTTGGTGAGAACGGGAAGGGAAAAAACATTTATTACTCTCCTACTACTTTGCCAAAATGATCTCATTTATCATGGGGATACAGTACAGGGCTGTTTCACTTAAAGGAGATATCACTGAACAGATGAAAATGTATGAAGTTGGAAAACTTGAGGATGGGTTGGTGGATTTTTCCACATCATCGGATTTTAAATCCAGTTTTTTAGGATACTCATGTGGATCTGAGATCTCATTGAACCAGGCCCTCTGTTTAATAATTCATCAGTTCTGAAGGTATTTAACAGTCATCTACTATGTGCCCAGCACTGAAGTTACAAAGACAAAATCCCTGTCCTCAAGGACTTAATATTCTACTGAAGGAAAACAATATGAAAATGAAATACAAGGTAATTCTGTGGAGGAGGGTACTAGCAAGTGTTGAGGCAGGGAGGAAATTTGGATAGTTTTCTTGTAGGATGTTGGGGTATCTAAGTTGAACCTTGAAGGAGTCGCGAGGCAGAAAGGAAGAAGGGGAGAGCATTTCAGGCATGAGAAAAATCCTGAGTGAAGCCCCCAGGAGGTGGGTGATGGGATCTTCTGTACCAGGAAGTAGTGGTAGGTCAATTTAGCTGGAATGTGGGAAGGGAAGTAATGTACCTGTAAAGGTAGATGGTAGCTGCCTAAAGGCTGGAAGGGCCCTTTTAACATAGAAGTTTGTTTTATTCTGGAAGCAGAAAGCTTCTTGAACACAGAAGTGACCAGCTTAGACCTATGACTTGTACCAGTTTAGTCACCAAAACCTGTACATCCTGTATGACTTTTCTTTTGTTGTCTGTTAAGTTTGCCCACCCACCATGTTTGAGGCCTTTCTTGGTTTTGCTTGACTGGTAGAGAGATGGGGAATAAGGAGTACAGGGCATAGCTAGTGTTATTTTTGTTCTAATTCATTTTCATTTTCCCTTGCACATTTCCTCCATGACTTCCTTTCTACTGCTTTACCTTTGGATTCTTCATTTGCAATGTGCTGCATTCAGTTCTTAACATTCCCTTCCATTGCTCACTTGGGTAATCCCTAGTTCCACCTCTTTAGAGACAGTTGAGTTCCATGATGGTAACCATATAATGAAACTGATGAATGAGATCTCCAGTTACTCCATTCAATTGCATGTCACAGTCAGGACAACGAGAACATTTTTTCCTATGGGGGTGGTTAGACTGAGTTGTTTAGAGTGAGGACAATCTGTGTATGAAACAAAAGAAAATACAAAATTTCCCTCAGCCCTACCCTTTCCTTTACTTCTCCAAAGAAGATGACAGAATGTCAGAGAACGTTGAAAATTAAAGTTAGAAAATTATCACTGTTATCATCACGATTTTTCTTTTCTAAGGATAATAGGCATGTTTGTATGACTTTGCATAAGGTGTTTTCATCCTTCATTGCCGAAGAAGACCATGCCATCAGAGAAATAATGATATGGCTTGCACTTGACTTTGTTTTGAGTGAGGGAGGGCTGTGCTGGTCACCAGCCTCACTTCTCCTCCAGACCTATCTGAATCTAGTGACAGGATACTCATCAGAATGACTGGAGATGACCCAGGATGAGGCAATTGGGGTTAAGTGACTTGCCCAAGGTCACACAGCCTGTGAGTGTCAAGTGTCTGAGGTGAGGTTTGAACTCAGGTCTTCTGACTAGCACTGGGACTCTATCCACTGCACCACCTAGCTGCCCCAGATAAGGAAAGCTTTTTCAGGATCCATTCTTTTTTACCCTCTTAGCCCCACTAACTCTGCCCTAGGAGTGCCCCTTGAACGAATCTTAGCCTAGCACATTTTTTTTTTTCAGCGTGTACAGCCAGATGGAGGGAACTAGGCACTGTGTACCTCAGGTGGTTTGGCATTCCCCTGCATTTCATACATCCTACATGAGTCATATGCTCTAGTCTCCTATTGGGTACCTGGATTTTGAAATAATTTGGAGGAAGAGAAGAGAAGGGCAAAAGATTTTGTGTCTTCACTTGCAAATAATGAGTATGAATTTTAATGAGTTTTTATTCTTGTCCATTTTTCAATGTCAGAAGCAGATGTTTTAAGCCACCTAATAAATTTCTTATCTTTTGTTGTGGAATTAGATGCTTCCCAGGCAGCAAGCTGTATTAATTACTTACGCTGTGCTTTTCATGGACATGAATGTTAGTTTTCTTGTCAAGCTGTGCACTCTCCTTTTTTTAGTCTGTTAATATTTCTGCCAGGTTCACTTACCCTAGAAAATAGTCCTGTACCTGAATAGCCTGTAGTTTTTCCTCTTCTTTGAAGGCATTTACTTATATGAATGCTAACTGTGTTAAAAATTTTATTTATCTTTAAACATACCCACATTTAGTATCTCAAAGAAAATGATTTGTTGATAATTATGATCTAATTTTAAGCCAAACAAGGAAATGTTTTAGAGAATTATAAGCTGAGCAAGGGAATGTTTTAGGGTTATAGGACATAGTTTTTGAACTGGAACGAATGTTAGAGATAATTTGACCCAAATGGTCTTTACTTTTCTTGTGAAATGGACCCCTTTGGCAGTCTGGTGACATCCATGGACCTTTTCTTAGGATAATGTTTTTAAATACATGCAACAGAATACATCGATTTATAAAGCAAAGGTTAATTAAAATAAATTGTTTTTTTCCCCCATTCAAGTTCATAGACACCCTGAAATGTGTCCAGTTTAAGAGGTCCTCTGGACTCAATCTGTTGTTAACAGAATTAAGGTCCAGTGATCTCAAATGATGTGCCTAATATTGTATAGGTAGAGCCTGTATTCCTATCTATGTTCTCAGTAATCAAATCAATGCTTTCCCCATTCCCTGTGCTGCCTAGTTTCTTAGAATTTTAATGAGAACTACCTAAAGAAGGTCTCCCTTGTATAAGGAATGGATTTGAAAATTTCATGAGTGGCATTTTGATTCAGAGAGAATGCTGAACTAGGACTGAGAATGTGGTAATTGCTTTTTGGACAGATATTAAATTGACATGCAAACCATTCATGCACATGTGAATGTGATCCTAAAGAAATTCGTTCAAAATAGGGATATGGATTCTGATCCTGGCTGGATTCACATTTTTAGCAATGATTTCTCAGGATCTCTGAAATTCT
This sequence comes from Bettongia penicillata ogilbyi, assembly GCA_023548195.1. NCBI lineage: Eukaryota > Metazoa > Chordata > Mammalia > Diprotodontia > Potoroidae > Bettongia > Bettongia penicillata. The sequence goes on from JAJHZJ010000281.1 coordinate 1,715,835, forward strand.
ACTGTAGTGTCCATGGGAAGACATATGGCTAAATGGAAAGGAGGAGGAGAAATGGGATGTGTGGGGGAGAGGAACCTTCACACACAACGAGGAACTGCTCACTGATGAGAGCAAGGAGGAAGACTAGATTTGTGACCTGCACATTCTTTCTTGACAGAGCCCAACACTTAATTTATGAAATTAATGTATGCCTTTGTTCCTAAGGGATATTGATTGGAGTGTGTGTGTGTAGGAGAAAGTAATTCTGTACTTGTAAGGGAGAGTCACAATTCCTTTAAATTTGCATTCTTGAAATTGTTTTCTGAGCTTGAAAAAACTGTTTAGACTGTTCTCATTCATGCTTTGTAGTAAAGTGAGGGAATGGATTTTAGCATCCAGTGGGAGATCTCTGTCTATAGGAGGGAGAGGGAGAATGGGGAGTAGGGGAGAGAGACAATAAATAATATCAACCCAGAATGGTGTTAGGCAGAAGGTGGAGATGGTGAAGGAAATGGCAAACCACTCCAGTAACCCTGCCAAGAATATGCCAAATGGTATTAGCTGGACACAACTGAAAACTTAGCAACAACAAAGAGAGCTAGAGAAGACCTCAAAGAATATCTAGTCTGATCCATGTTCTAGCAAGAATCCCTTGTACCATGTCCTCAACAAATTATCATTCATCTTCTGCATGAAGACCTCCATTGCCTCCCAAGGTAACCCACTGATTTTTTGGATAGTTCTAACGATGAGGACACTTCTCCTGTCATCAAGTCTAAGTCTTCCAGGTTACAATATCCATCCATTGTTTCTAGTTTAATCCTCTGATGCCAAGGAGAGATTGTAATCTATTCTCTCTACAACCCTTCAGATCCTTCCAGATGGCTAGTCACATTCCTCCTGAGGATTCTTCAGACTAACTATCCCAAAATCTTCCAACCAGTCTTTGGATAACATGTCTTTCAGATCTCTCACCATCCTTGTTGTCATCTTTTGTACACATTGTAGTTTGCCTGTATCTTTCCTAAGATTCGATGCCTGTGTGGAGTATCCAAAATATGGTTCTTCAGAACTGACTTGGCCAGAGCAGAATAAGATATCTGCCTGTCTTAATGCAACACAGAGTAGCATAAATTTTTGGGGGGCAGAGGGTTGGGGGTGAGGGGATAAGGGTGGTGAGGGGCCTGCCATGTTACATTGTTGATTCATATGGAGCTCCATCAAAATTCTTAGATCTTTTTCTTTTTTAATTTTCTATTTTTTATTTTGGAATAAGCAAACATCCACAAACAGAAATGTTTCAGTATTCAAAGAATGACTCACTTCACTTTGCATCAGTTCATGTAAGTCCTTTCAGGTTTTTCTGAAAACATCCTGCACATCATTTCTTATAGCACAATAGTATTCCATTACAATCAGGTGCTACAGATTTTTCAGTCAAACCCCAATTGATGAACATCCCTACAATTTTCAATTCTGTGCTACCACTAATAGCTACTACTATAGCTCTTTGCTGCTATAAATATTTTTGTATATATAGGTAATTTTACTTTTTTTAAAAAAATTTTTCTTTATGATATAGACCTAGTAGTAGCAGTATTGCCTAGTCAAAGGGTGTACACATTTTTAGAATCCTTTGAGCCTAGTTCCAAATTGATTGCCATAATGGTTACATCAGATCACAACTCCACCAACAGTGCATTAGTGTCCCAATTTTTCTATATCTCCTCCATTATCATTTTCCTTTTCTGTCATATTAGCCACTCTAATAGGTTTGAGGTGATACCCCATAATTGTTTTGATCTGCATTTCTCTAATCAATAGTGGTAGAGCATTTTTTCATATAACTACGGATAACTTTGATTTCTTTTCCTGAAAACTCCTTATTCATATCCTTCAACCATTTAATAATTAGGGAATGAGCAATGACTTTTTACTACTGTATTTGTGCAGTTGATATTTACAATCCAAATTAAAAATTTTAAATTTACATCCATTCAGTTTGATTTTATTATACTTGACCCATCATTTATCACATGGAAATCATTTTTAAGCTAAGTGGTACAATGGATAAAGTTTTGGCCTCATGTTCAGGAAATCCTGAGTCCACATCTGGCCTCAGTCACTTATTAACTGTGTGATCCTAGGCAAGTCATTTAATCTTTGTTTACTCCAGTTTCAGAGGACCTGGGTTCAAATCCTACCTCTAATGCTGTCTGTGGGACCTTGGACAACTGACCTTACATCCCTGGCCTCAGTTTCATCATGTATATCTAGAGTTGCTCAACTTTTGACCTATGAGGTTCCTTCTAGGTCTAGGTGTATATGATCCAATAAATCCTGATACTCTTTGAAAAAAATTTCTTTTGAGAGTTTAGCTGACAGCATTAATATAAGCCACCAAACAGCAAATGATGGTGTGAGTTCATTTTCACGGCATCTTGAAAGTTGTAATTGAGTGATAGAAGGTAAGAGTAGCTGACTTGGACAAAGACCCCAAGACCATCTTTCAAGGAATGAAAACTGAAAAATCACATCTTCATCTCAAGTGCTTGCTGTAAGTTCTCTCCCACCCCTATTACACTGGTTGTAGAATGGGAGGTCATACTTCTGGCTCCCCATGATCACTTCCAGAGTCCCCTCTCTGTATTTACTTTTCATTTTTGAAAATGACTTAGTATAATTTTCCACCCTTTCCAAATAATGGTAGGTGTCATATACTGTCCCTCTCCTTCCTCTCTGGCCATTGTCCTGCCTTTCTCTAGGAATTCAGCCTCTGAGTCACTGCCTTCTTGCCTTCCTTTCTTGTGCTTATATTTGTTGTTGTTGGATTATGTCTGACTTTGTGACCCTGTGAACCATTATTATACATGAGGTTTTCTTGGAAAAGCTATTGGAGTGGTTTGCCATTTCCTTCTCCATTGGATCAAAGCAAAACAGGTTAAGTGATTAGAGCAGAACCTAGTGAGTGTCTATGACTGGATTTCAACTCAGATCTTCCTGACTCCAGGTCCACTGCTCTATCCACTAAGCCACCTACTTGCTTCCTATAAAAACATAGGTTAAGTGTTTTGTCCAGGGTCACACAGCTAGTAAGTAAGTATCTGAGACCAGATTTGAATTCAGGTCTTCCTGATTTCAAAGTCTAGATCTTCTTAACTGGTTTCTTTCTAACTGCTCCCAAATATGCCCAAGTTTCCAACATCCTTTAAAAACCACCCCACAAAATTTACTAGACCCTACCATCCCCTCAACCTATGTAGAGTTCTATGTGTCTTCTCCCTTTCTTAGTCAGACTCCTTGAAAAAGCCATCTACATTCATTGTCTTCACTTTCTCTCCTTTGGCTTATTGCTCAACCTTTTGTGGTTTGGCCCCTGATTTCATCCCTTATCTGAAACTGTCCTCTCCAGAGATACCAGTGATCTCTTTATCCAGTGGTCTTTTCACAGTACTAATCCTATCTGTTTCATTTGATACTGTTTACCACTTCTCGAAGAGTCTTCTCTTTTCTCTGTTTTCATGACATCAGCTCTTTCCTGGTTTGCCTGCTACCTGACTGACCGCTACTGAGTCTCCTTTGCTGATTCATCACCCACTCTTAACTGTGTTTCCCAGGGTTCTGTCCTGGACCTTCATCTCTTCTTCTGTCTTCTCTTCTTTGGTAGCCTTATCAAGTTTGAGGGATTATAGGCAGATGCATCACCAATTGCTTATTTGATGTTTCCCCCTATATATCCTGGAAACTTCATTAATTAATTAATTAGTTCATTCATTCATTTATGGAGGCAATTGGGATTAAGTGACTGGCCCAGAGTCACACAGCTAGTAAGTGTCTGAGGTCAGATTTGAACTTAGGTCCTCTTGACTCCAGGGCCTGTCTGCTGTCCATTGTGCCACTTAGCTGCCCCTGGAGACATCTTACACTTAAAATGTCCAAAATTTGACTCACGACCATTGTTTCTAAATCATATCCTATTCCGAACTTTCCTATTTCTGTAGAAGGTGCCAGCATCCTTCTTCTCCACCAGGTTTGTAACCTTGGAATTTTCCTTTTCTTTCTTTTTTTTATTTCGTAAATTAACCCATTTACTACTGGACTGTGGGCTACAGATGTTTGATAAGAAGATTTTACTGGTCTTTCAATTCCTTCAGTCTTCTGATGGCAGATTTGACTGTGACTGCAGAGATGGTATTGTAGGTCCATGAACCACCAGTTACGGTTTCCATATAGGTTCCACAATGTTAGATACCCATAGCCCACCCCTTCATTTTGGTCTTGCCACAGAAAGAGCAGGTATACTTGCTATACTGGCTAATTTCAATTTTCTTCACCATTTTTCTGAGGGATGCACCATAACGTGTTCCATATTCACCAACAATTCCAACCCTCTTGATGCATTTGGACATGTTGCTAGATGTGGGGCTGGAGCTCAGAGAAGAGGAATTTTCCACATATCCAATTGATTGCCAGATCTTGCCTTTTCTACTTTAATATTTCTCAAATTAGACTCTTTTCAAACTCACATGACTACCACCTATGTTCAAGTCCCCATTCCCCTCCTGCTTAGATAATTGTAACAACCTCCTAATGAGTTTTCCTGCCTAAAACCTCTTCCTGCTCCAGTCAGTTCCACTCACTGCTGCCAAGTAATTCTCCTTAAATGTAGATTAGAATATGTAATTCTACTCCAATAGTGGCCAAGTCAAGTAGAAACAGGGATGCTCATCCATGGAAAAGGATCTCTTTGGGCTAAATATTGACTTCATTTTAAAACATTTTATTACATATATTTTATTGTATTCTTATTTATTTTGCTAAATGTTTCCCAATTACATTTTAATCTGGTGTGACTCACACTTGGGAGAGTTCTGGGCAGCATGATTGACATACTTGATGTACTACATTAATTCCATGGATTTCTTGTAGCCTCTAAGATCAAGATACACTGTGCTTTGCCTCTACCTAGCTTTCTAGGGTCAGTGGGCATCGCTTTTCCTTCTACTCTCCATTCTCCAGCCAACCAGGACTCCCCTGGTGTTCCTCATACATGACATTCCATCTCTATGTGATAACCAAGTCTGGAATGTACTTCCTCCTTCTGTCTGCCTTCCAGAGTCCTTCTCTTTCTTTACCACTTAGCTCAAACACCAGCTCCTGCCTGAATCTCCCTTCCCCTCCTACGAGTGCCCTCTTCCCCTAACTACCTTCCTGTATGGGGCATAAGGGGTGTTTAAGCAGGACTAGCACCTCTGGTGTGAGGGCTTGCTGTGTTCTTTTCAAAGCTGCTTATTCACCTTTGGTGTCTACCTGGCGCCTAGTTCTCACCTGTGCCTCCAAGATACTCTAGCACAAACAGTGGCTGCACCCTGGTAAACTGTCTTTGCAGATATGCTAAACCAGGTTGAGGGTAACTGATAGGCCTCAAACTCATTGATGAGTTGGGGGGTATCTACCCCAAGCATGGGAAGACTTCTCCGGGGGGAAGGGCAGAAGTGAACAATTTGTTTCAAAGGTCCAACTGTGCAGTGCTTAGAGCTTGATCAGACATCAAAGACGCCAAGGTCATCCACTGCATCCTGGGCCATCACCAGCCATCTTGATTTTTGTCCTACCACTGGACTTTAGTGACTCTGGAAGAGAAACTGAGGCTGATGATTTTGTGCAGCTGCCCCACTGAAGTCCAATTCATGCACACATCAGGTCATCACCCATGATGTCACTGATCCTCTTAGAAAACAAAGCAACAGCAGCAACATCTTATCTTTGATTATTTTTTATGGCTTTATATTTATTAACCCTATGCTACATTTGTGAACTTTTATTTCTCTGTTGGAACATAAGCCCCTTCTGAGTAGAGATTATATCATCCTTTATACTTCTGCCCCTAGCTCCTAGCACCATGCCTGGTACAAAGTGGGCACTTATTAAATCCCTGTTGTTCGATTGATTTAAATGGTGTCATCGAAAAGATGACTTCTTTTTTCCTTTTCTGTATTAGCTTAGCATAATTTTCACATGTAAAACTTGTAAGAGGGACATAATTTTGAAAATGTCAGAATTATAATTATATGAGACATAAAAGAAATCTTCAGTTTCTAAATCACTGATATTAATATTCAGCCAAAGTCCAAAGCATAGTAAAACTTGAAATAATGGCACTCTTCAAAATAAATGGATTGGGGAATCTCAGCAATTAAAGATTTTTAAAAAAGAGTTTAAAGTTTATTTTTAGGTAGGATCTTCTATATCACCTTCTATGTCAGTGGTACAAATTTACATTCTGGACTACAATCAAACCTCTTAGAAGATATTCCTGTCTTGGGCAAGTTCTGCTTTTTCTCATACTGCCACCCCATTATACAGCCAGTCATGAATGGAGAAGGAAAGAAAAGTACTTTGGCCTTGGATCTAGAGTAAGGCTACTCCACATGGTTGTTGTAGGTTTAAGGTCTGCCAAGGGTTATGGAACCCTTGATGTGGCTAGAGTTATGTCAACTGCTATTGTTATTATGAGGTACCTACCATGTACCAGGCGTACACCTGCCCTAAGGACCTTACATTCCACAGGAGAGGATAACATGGAATATGACATGTTGTGGTGGGCTGTTTCCTACAAGTCTTATGCTTACTTGTATGAAATAATAAAGAGTGAAATGACAGAACCAAGAGAACACTGTCTACAGCAATAATGTTTTAATAATATAAGTGAATAATTTATTTTGACTACTATAAATACCCAAATTGACTATGGAGATATGAAAAAAGTTATTATCTGCACCCAGAGAAAGAACTGATGAGTAGAAGTGTGTATAGATTAATTTTACACACACACTCACACACACACACTTATTTGTGTCTATTTGTATCTCTCTAGGGCTGGGGGTGCAGGGAGGGAAGAAAAAAAAAGAAATTTACCTGATAATTTTGTCATATATTTGAAAGAAACAGCGACGTGTGTGTAGCAGATTTGCACTTTCATGTACAATTATCTTTATTATTGTACTATGCTGTGAAAATACTTGTTTTATTCCATAAAATTAATATAAAATCAAATAAAAAAAGAAGGCATGTGTCTGCTTTTGAGGTGGATCCAGGTTGGCCTTCCTTTTTTGGCTCTGTTCCCAACTTTTTGGATTTTGACATCAGGGGTCTGTGTAGACACCTTTCTCCCCTGCTTTTTAAAAACAATTTCTTGTCCTCTTTTAGAGTGTAAGTTCCTTGAAGGCAGAAACTGTCTTTTTTGCTTGTATTTGTATCTACAATGCCTGGCACACAGCACATGCTGTAAATGCTTGTTTCTTGTGACTCTTTGTGATAGATAGAAGGTAATTTTTCCAGCCAGCTCCCCAAAAGGTCTTGTGTGTGAGGTAACCCTGGAACTGAGCTTTTTTTTCCCCAAGAGAAAATAATCAACTTCATTCTGTGATCCAATTCCATAGTTCTTTCTCTGGATGTGGATGGCATTTTGCTTCAAATTCCATTGGGAATTTTTTTAGATGCTTGCATTGCTGTGAAGGGCTAAGTCTACCAGAAAAATTCCTCGCACACTGTGGTTGTTACTGTGTACAAAGTTCTCCTGGTTCTGCTCCTTTCACTCAGCATCAGTTCATATAAGTCTTTCCAGGCCTTTCTGAATCTTCCTGCTCATCATTTTTTATAGCACAATAGTATTCCATTACCTTCATATACCACAACTTGTTCAGCCATTCCCCAATTGGAAATCAACTGATGGGCATCCCCTGGATTTCCAGTTCTTGGCCACTACAAAAAGAGCTGCTATAAATATTTTTGTGGGACCCTTTCCCATTTTTATGTTGTCTTTGGGATACAGTCCTAGAAGTGGTATTGCTGGATCAAAGGGTATGCACATTTTTGTAGCCCTTTGGACATAAGTTCCAAATTGCTCTCCAGAATGGTTGGATCAGCTCACAGCTCCATCAACAATGAATTAGTGTTCCAACTCTCCCACATCTTCTCTGACATTTATCATCTTCCTGTTTTGTCATCTGATAAGTGTGATGTGGTACCTCAGAGTTGTTTTGATTTGCATCTCTCTAATCAATAGTGATTTAGAACATTTTTTCATATCATTATAGATTGCTTTAATTTCTTCCTCTGAAAACTGCCTGTTCATATCCTTTGACCATTTATCCATTGAGGATTGACTTGTATTCTTGTACATTTGTATATTTTAGAAATGAGGCCTTTATCATAGACACTAGTTGCAAAAATTCTTTCCCAGTTTTCTGCTTGCCTCCTAATCTTGGTTGCATTGGCTTTGTTTGTGCAAACCTTTTCAATTTAATGTAATCACAATTTTCCATTTTGCACTTCATAATGTTCTCTGTCTCTGGTTTGGTCATAAATTTCTCCATTTTGAGCTGAGCTTTGAAGGAAAACCATTTTGGAAAAAAAAAGAAGCAGTGACTGAAATCTCTTGGTTTAGAGGAAGAAAGGGTCATATAAGATGATGGGCTATTTCATGTATAGGGAAGGGGATAAGCACTTATGAATTGACCGCTGTGTGCCAGGCCCTGTGCTAAATGCTTTATCAGTATTACCTATTTGATCCTCCTCTGGAGGGTTGGATGTACTCAGCCTGAGCTCTCCTATTCCATAGCCTTTCTCTGAGGGAGCTCTAACCTGAGACCATTGACTATCCCAAGACACAGTCCAGGTCTACCATTGTCATATCTACCCTGCTGGGCAACAGACAGAGCTTTGGGCCTGGAGTCAGGAAGACTTGAATTCAGATTTGACCTTGGACCCTGGGCAGATGACTTACCTTATGCCTGCCTCAGTTTCCTCAACTGCAGTGGGGATAACAATAGCATCTACTTCCCAGGATAGCTGTGAGAATCAAATGAGATAATATTTATAGGTGCTTAATTGGCATAGGGTACATAGTAGATACTTAATAAAGGCTCATTCCCTTTCCCCTTGGCTGAAAAAGGCAATGTCAAGTCAATCGGTTTTCCAATTTTCCAGAGCATTGACCCAAAGTTTTAGATTGGAATACTTTAGGTTTCTACTATCAGTTCCAGGAGAGTAAATCAATTATCTCTTAATCTTCTACCCTGTAATTATACAATAAACACATTCCCAGCCAGAGAAGGGTAATCCCATCTGAGGCTACTTAGGTGAGAGTCTGTGGACTCTCCAGTGGAGGGGTCTTGGCAAGTCTTGATTTTTTCAAAAATGCATCAGTTTTGAATAATTAAACTATATATACTTAAATTCTATGTTCACAGAGAACCAAAGTTTTCATGGCTCTTATGGAGGGCCTTCTGTAGTGTCCTGTGCTTTCTTGATGCTTGGGTACAATGTGGGCTGTAAGATTTGTGTTCCCCAAGTGCTTGGAGCTGCCAGAAGGCTCTGGGAAGAGGTGGATGTGAGGGACTCTGTACTTCAAATAACATTTGCTCAAGATTTCCATGACTGCTCCAGGTATGGAGGATTCTCTAAGGATCAATGAAAAGTGGACACAGTTCCTTTCTCCTGATGCCCTGGGTGATCTGTACCTATTAGCCAATAGATGTAGTTGCGAGAGCATGCTTTCTTATTAGTGGTAGTCCTGAGAGAGGAAGAGACTTTGTAGATTTCTCTCCTTTGTGCTTGTGTGACTAACTTGTCTCCAGAAAATGATGGTGAGTTACAAGAGACTTTCCTTCAGGTTCCCATGAGTTCAACTGATATTCGCCACCGACTCAGTATCTCTTTAGGTTAAACCTCTGGTCACATTCTTGTTTGGCTTTGGGATTAGCAGAGAAAATGGAAGTATTTTTAAAAGCAGAGTCATATATATATAATGTACATATATATACATTTATATATATACATATGTGTGTGTATATATACATATATATACACACACACACACCTATTGCAAAACATTAGTGATATGATAAAGTAATTTCAAAATGGAAAAATACCTCAGGTACTGACCTAAAATTAGCTCCAGTGCCTGTACACAGACCATAAATAAACCAAAGAAAGTAGTAATGGCAGAGAGTCACCCCCTAATGTCTAGCAGCCAAGGTAGAAAGGACTAAATATAAATTGAAGGGAATCTTTATTTTTACAGCTGCTGTTTCTAAGATATGCTGCTTATGCAGAAAAAGAAAATCGGTGATCATTCTGCTGTGGCAACTGATTATATTTAATAATGATGGGCAGAAAAATCTTAGGATTTCCGTAAAGCAAAGGATTAAGTTACCAAGACAAAAATGATTTCTGTTTGAACAAAAATAGCAGATACTTTGATGGATCTGAACAGCTGGCTGCCAACTTGTTAAGCTCTTTTAAGGAGTCATCTGCCATCAGCTGATGCCCTTAACTTTGTTGGTAGGAAAGGAATTGGTATCTGAAGAGAAAAAAAATGATGAAGAAGGAATCTAGGAAGACAATATTTAAAAGAACCTTTGATGCCCCAATCATTGCTTCCTGAAATTTCCTATTTAGAAGGTTCTTGTTTCCATAGTAGCTATTTTTAGTGTTGCTATTGCAGAATTTTAAGGCTTATTTTTAATAGGCATTATTGTGCTACACTTGATGAAAATGAGGTCTAAATAGCAACTCATCTCTTCCTGAGGTCATGATGGTTACCTGGAAATAAATGTGACATTTACAAATACCACATGGATGTGAGAAGAAAAATAAGGCATTTAACTTGTACAATTTTTTTTTGCAGAGATAAAATATGCATCCAGGAATATTCCTTATTCCCTAAATTCCTGTTGTTAGTTACATTTTCAAAGCATTTAATTTAACATAACATTTATATTTTTAGGTAGGAAGAAAAATAGTGAGGTCAGAACAATGACTTTTGGATGGTTTACCAATGAATAAATTAAGTTATTATTATTAAGAATAACTTTTCATCCAAACAGTGCTTTGCTAAAGTGATTCTTTCCTAGAAACAGAGGTTGAAGACAAAAATCAGTTTTTCTTGTTCAGATCCAAGATTCTTAATATGATGACAGATAATATCAATTAAAAGCAAATATTTATTAAAGACCCACTGTATTATAAATTCGGAGGAAGGTAACAGAAAAATTTTACATGGTTATTCTATCTAAACATGTTTAGGATCTAATTGGGGCTTTGGGGTCAGCATGTACAAGGTCTGATGATAGGCCTTGGAAGTGATATGAATATGTGATAAAGTGAACCAAGTTTCATGTCCAAAATCAGCAAGGGTTTGGGAGAAATCAAGAGAGGTAATCTTCTCTGATTAAGTTCATAGTTTTATTTTCACAGATTCACTCTGAATTGTTTACCCTGAGCACTTTTAAAAAGATGAAACAGGGAACTCATCATATTCATCTTGGGAGTGATGTTTTCTGTGTTTAGTTTCGGGCTGGTGACCAGGCTATTATGTATACAACAAATTAGCAGACATTATTGTGTTATAGTTATTGGTGTATATCTCCCCCCAGCTCCTCTAGATGGTGATAAACTCCACTGGGGACTGGAAGAATGTTTTAATTTCATTCTTGTATTCTCACCCCAAGCATGGGCCTTTCACATTCACTCCAGGTATTAAGATTTATTAAGATGTTTGCCAAATTGGATTGTTTTGGGATGAGCATGCACTATGGACTCTACCATGGTAATCAATCTAACACTAAGCTATTCCAACACATATTTAATTATATACATAATTGTTTTGTTGCATAGCAATTAGACAAGTAGTTTACATAAATACTTGTATGTATCTGAATGCATTTTATTTTTCTCATTTTATTAATTCAGCAGCATGGAGGTATAGCATACTCCTTGTGCCAACTTTGTGTAAAAAGTCAAGGTAGCCTAGTGGATAGAACACTGGACTGGAGTCAGGATGACCTGAATTCAAATATGACCTCAGACACTTATTAGCTGTGTGACCCTGTGTAAGTTACTTAACCTATTTACCTCATTTTCCTTATTTGTAAAATGGAGATCAATTGAGGCAATAATTGTAAAGCACTTAGCATAGTACCTGGCACATAGCAGTATATAAATGTTATAATAATAATATTATTAGCCTTATACTGTAATACAGTATATACAATATCTAATAATATAATACAGTATATAAATGCTATAATAATATTATTATTAGCCCTCTGATATCCCAAGAACTCTGCAGAAACTCCTCTCTTGTGGTAAGATACAATTTTTACCAGGCAAATGAAAAAGAGGCAGATGAGTTGTATTCTTTACTAAAACAACAAAAGATGAAGTTTCAGAACTGGAGGTCCTTGCTGCTTCTTTTTTGCACCCATGACTCAGGCCTGACTTTCCCCTAACCCCTGGCCTGCTGATTGAAAAGGAATTTTGAGCAGGGGGCTCCCTCTCTTCACTCTGTTTTCATTAGAGCATTGGGTCAGTCTCAGTGATATTGGATTTTCGAATCCAAGTCTAAGTTGAATCAATACTTCTAAATGAATGACATTCGGAATGAACCTGTAACTAAAGTTGTAAGGTTTCATGTCTTATTCTTTCTCTCCATTCGCCACTGCCACCCCTGGTTCCACCTCTTCTCCCCTTGTACCTAGATTATTGTAGTAGCAGGTTGATCTCTGGCCTCAAGTGTCTCCCCACTGGAATCCATCTTCCATTAAGCTTTCAAAGTTTCCCTCACTTAGTAAACACCAGTGCTCCCTATTACCTCCAGAGTCAGATACAAAATATTCTGCTTGGCCTTGAAAGCCCTCCACAAGCTTGTACTTTCCTCATGGCAGAGGTAGCTTGAATGCCAGTACTCTCTTAGATCAGGTTCCATGTTAGGAGGATGCCACAAGGCATTCACTGAAGGTTGTCTTTGTCTCTGCAAAGCAACAATATGTACCTTTTTGGACATGGTCCCTTCCCCATCCATGTGGAAATCTGTTAGTCAATCAAATATTTCTTGGGTGTTTATTTTGTGCCAGGCACTGTGCTGAGCCAAGGGAGTCCAAGTCCAAGTAGAATGAATGACTTTTGTGCCTCCAGGAGCTTACCTTCTAATAGGAGAAGAAGACACATCAAAGGAAGCTGAAAAGTGGGAGGCATTGAATGTAAGGGGAGGGAAGAGAAAGTCCTGAGTTCAGGAGTAGAGAATATTGGTTGGTTTGGGAAGCCCTCCTTAAATGGAGATGGAATGAAGAGCCATTCATTTAGAGGGAGAGGGCCCAGGGAGTATGGCGACTTCCACTGTGAGAATCATAAGGTTTTGGTGAGTCTGGAGGATGGAGAGATTTCTGGGGCATGAAGTGCTGAAGCCTGGAGAGGAATGTGGTTCACTGGTCCTCAGGGCATGGTGACTTCCAGGGTCTTCAGGCTTCCACCAAGTTGAAGGAGCTCTGATAGTGGATGGTTAAATGTGGCTCCCAATTTGTCTCTGTTTAGGGAATGCTCATCCCAGTGGAAAGAGGAAAAGAGGAGAGACCTGGGTGTCTACTCCATGTGGTGGGTTGGGAGAAAGAGGCTACATGGGGAATGCTGCTAAGTAGCAGTCCTCTCATACCTACCTTTCCAGTCTCCTTCCACTTTATTTCCTCCTTGGATTCTACTATCCAATGACTTGTTCATGCACTATGTATATCTCATCTCCCAAATCTGGGTCTTTGGCTGCGCACCCCCACCCCCATTCCAGGAATGCCCTCTATTCTCACCTCAGTCAAAAAGGAAAGTGTTTTTGGTTTCCTTTAAGATTAAACACAAATTCCGCCTATTTCAGGGGAGCATTACCACTCTTCTTCCCCTTCATGCTTACTATTGTCTTCCCTCTGAAGCTATCTTTCATTTTCCCTAGAGATCTCTTTGGATACTCCTTGGGAGGTCAGTGTCCATGTTTTTACCTTTCTTTGTATCTGGAGCTCTTAGTGTTTATTAGCAAGTGCTTAATAAACGCTTGTTGGATTGGCCAGCAAATGATGCTTATTTACAATGGAACTATGAACTCATATAATTGTAGATTTTTTTTTCTTCCTGCTCATCATAATGAAGCAGCATCTGATGTCCACCATTTTGAGTTTTGGGAGTGTGATGTTTTGCCAGAGGATTTCCTAAGTGCAATTAGCAGGCTGATCATTTATTGGCCCACTGCAAGTTAGCCCCAAAACAATTTGATTAAATGAATTTCTTTGATTTCCATGCAAACCTGTATTAGCTTAACTAGCTTCCTTCTTGAAGGGAGGGCCTTGGCATGAATCTCATTTTCTAGCATGTATTTGGCAGGAGCAAACACGTAGAAGAAACGTTTTTCTTAATTAACATTCTGTGGGAATATCTGTAAATAAAGCAACTTGTATAAAGTCTGTCTAATTGAGCAGAAAAAACCCCACCTCTTCTCCCCACCATTTATTTTGAATTGTAAAAATGTTGAAGCCTTTCCAAAGAGAAATCACATACCCTTAAATGAACCAGTAAGGCCTCCCTGATTAAGTGTTAGACACCAAGGAAGCCTCATTTAAAGACAAGGAATGTATTACCCAGTGTCCTAGACAGGCTTTCCCATTTATAGTTTCTCTCTGGAGCATGTGGAGTCATGGCAGCATGCAAGAATTTACAACCCAGCACCAACACCATCCTTGTCTAAGGCCTCTGACCTCTCTAGATCCCCAAAGATAGGAACAAGAGAAAGTTGAAGAAATGCAGAGGAGTTGTGGTCCTTAAAGGTGAGCTTGACTTTTCATTTTTGACTTGGTACCCCCAGTGCCTTTAATGTGCCTGATGCATAGTAGTTCTGTATTGTGGAGAATGAGGAGGAAGAGGATATTTTTCCCTTTTTGTTGTTGTTCAGTTATGTCTGACTTCCCATGTCTCCATTTGAGTTTTTCTTGGCAAAGATACTGGAGCGGTTTGCCATTTCCTTCTCCATCTCATTTTACAAATGAGGAAACCAAGGCAAACAGGGTGAAGTGACTTGCTCAGGGTCACACAGTAAGTGTCTGAGGCTGGATCTGAATGCAGGAGGATGAGTGTTCTTGGTTCCCAGACTAGTTCTTTATCCACTATGCTGCCTACTTTTTAGAATTAGCTTGAGACAAATTTTAAAATAGACAAACTTTTGACCTACACCTCCTTTCTGATTGGCCTTGCCTCTTGTCCCCTAGGCTTTCAAGTTTCCCTAAACCCAAATAACATCATTCCTGATAGAAGTAGGTCTGACTTATCTGCCAAAGGCCTCCATCCTTTTCAGCATATTTCTGTAGATTTTCCAAAAATGTTAAGATTTTTTCATGATTCCCCTCCTCAAATGGATATCTGCATTACAGAAAGGTGGGTGAGTGGGATGGGGAATGGCTTCTAGGTAAGAAGGGGCCATGTGTAAGTTAGAGACTGCCTGTATTTCTTCCCCCAGATTTGTCTGTCTTACTTTCTTGAATTTAGTCTGGTTATTTTTGACTTATTTCTAATTTCTATTTCTAATAATGACACAGATGGGAATATACTTCTCTAATATAGTCAAAGACATTCTTTTTACCCTTTTCTCAAGAAGCTCTTAAAAATGAATTAAATTTTAATTTTAGCATTCACTTCCATGAGATTTTGAGTTCTAAATGTGAGTTCTAAATTTTCTTCCCCTCTTTCCCCTCCCCTTTCCCTAAGATAGCATGCAATCTGATATAGGATCTACATATACATTCATATTAAACATATTTTCACATTAGTCCTGTTGCAAAGAAGAATTAGATCCAGTGGGAGGAACCACAAGAAAGAAGAAACAAAACAAAAAAAGAGAGAGAACAAATAGTATGCTTTGATCTACATTTAGACTCCAAAACTCTTTCTCTGGATATGGATCGCATTTTCCATCATGAGTCTTTTGGAGTTGTCTTAGATCCTTGCATTGTTGAGAAGAGCTAAGTCTATCCAAGGTAGTCATTTCACAGTGTTGCTGTTACTGTATACAGTGTTCTCCTGGTTCTGCTCACTTTACTCAGCAACAGTTCATATAAATCTTTCCAGGTTTTTCTGAAGTCTGCTCATCATTTCTTTTTTTTTTTTTAAAATATTTATTTATTTATTTAACTTTTTACATTCATTTTCACAAAATTTTGGGTTCCAAATTTTCTCCCCTTTTACCCCCTCCCCCCACCCCAATACCCCAAGCAATCTAATTTTCCCTATTTCCAATCTACCCTCTCTTCTGTCATCCCTCCCTTCTCTTGTCTCCATCTTCTCTTTTCTCCTGTAGGGCCAGATGACTTTCTAGTCCTCATTAACTGTATGTTTTCTTTCCTAGTAGCAACAACAATACTCTACAGTTGTTCCTAAAACTTTGAGTTCCAAATTCTCCCCATCCCTCCCTCCCCACCCATTCCCTTTGGGAAGGCAGGCAATTCAATATAGGCCATATCTGTGTAGTTTTGCAAATGACTTCCCTGATAGTCGTGTTGTGTAAGACTAACTGTATTTCCCTCCATCCTATCCTGCCCCTCATTGTTTCTCTTCTGTCTTTTGATCCTGTCCCTCCCCGAGTGTTGACTTCAAATTGCTCCCTCCTCCCTTTGCCCTCCCTTCCATCATCCCCCCCCTTGCTTATCTCCTTCTCCCCCACTTTCGTATACTGTAAGATAGGTTTTCATACCAAAATGAGTGTGCATTTTATTCCTTCCTTTAGTCAAATGTGATGAGGGTAAACTTCTTGTTTTTTTCTCAGCTCTCCTCTTTTCCCCTCCACTAAAAGGTCTCCTGCTTGCCTCTTAAATGACATATAATTTACCCCATTCCATTTCACCCTCTTTCCTCCCCCTACCTTTCTCTCTCACCATTTACCTTAATTTCTTTTAAGATATGGTCCCATCCTATTCAATTCACTCTGTGCTCTCTCTCTCTGTATGTGCATGCATGTGTGTATGTGTGTGTTCGTGCACGCGTGTACATGTGTGTGTGTGATCCCACCAACTACCCAGATACTGAAAAGTATTAAGAGTTACAAATATTGTCTTTCCATGTAGGAATGTAAACAGTTCACTCTTGGTAAGTCCCTTCTGACTTCTCTTTGCTGTTTACTTTTTCATGCTTCTTCTATTCTTGTGTTTGAAAATCAAATTTTCTTTTCAGCTCTGGTCTTTTCATCAAGAATGCTTTAAAGTCCTCTGTTTCATTGAAAGACCATATATTCCCCTGAAGTATTATACTCAGTTTTGCTGGGTAGGTGATTCTTGGTTTGAGTCCTAGTTCCTTTGCCTTCTGGAATATCCTATTCCGTGTCCTTTGATCCCTTAATGTAGAAGCTGCTAGATCTTGAGTTATCCTGATTGTATTTCCACAGTACTGGAATTGTTTCTTTCTAGCTGCTTGCAATATTTTCTCCTTGACCTGGGAATCCTGGAATTTGGCCACAATGTTCCTAGGAGTTTCTCTTTTTGGATCTCTTTCAGGTGGTGATCGATGGATTCTTTCAATACTTATTTTGCCCTCTGGTTCTAGAATGTCAGGGCAGTTTTCCTTGATAATTTCATGGAAGATGATATCTAGGCTCTTTTTTTGATCATGACTTTCAGGTAGTCCCATAATTTTTAGATTGTCTCTCCTGGATCTATTTTCCAGGTCAGTTGTTTTTCCCATGAGATATTTCACATTCTCTTCCATTTTTTCATTCTTTTGGTTTTGTTTGGTGATTTCTTGGTTTCTTAGAAAGTCATTAGACTCCATCTTTTCCATTCTAATTTTGAGAGAACTATTTTCTTCAGTGAGCTTTTGAACCTCTTTTTCCATTTGGCTAATTCTGCTTTTGAAAGCATTTTTCTCCTCATTGGCTTTTTGAACCTCTTTTGCCAATTGAGTGAGCCTATTTTTCAAGGTGTTATTTTCTTCAGCATTTTTTTGGGTCTCCTTTACCAAGGTATTGACCCGTTTTTCATACTTTTCTTGCATCTCTGTCATTTCTCTTCCCAGTTTTTCCTCCACCTGTCTAACTTGCTTTTCAAAATCCTTTTTGAGCTCTTCCAAGGCCTGAGCCCACCCGACAACCCCCTGGGATGTCTGGGGTATCGAGGTCCCACCCTCCATGTCTTTCCCTGATGGCAAGAATATGTCCTCGTCATCAGATCTGAAAGTCGGGATCATTTGCATCTGTTCAAAAAAACTCTCTATAGTCTTATTTTTCTTCCCTTTTCTAGGCATTTTCCCAGCCAGTTACTTGACTTCTGAGATTCCTTTCCACCCCCGCCTGGATCCGCCCAGCTAGTGCTTGGGGTCTGAGATTCAAATGGGCTTTCTGTGGCAGGTGCGGCTGCTAATCAATGTGAGCTTTAGTTCTGGTGCTGGGGTGGGGGCAGGGCCATCTCCCAGGCTCAGCTCCCTCAGGGGCTTTATGCAGAGACCTTCAGTAATGGAGCGGGGTGGGGCAGGGCCATCTCCTAGGCTCAGCTCCCTCAGGTTGTTTATGCAGAGACTTTCAGTAATGAAGATCCTGCCTGCTGCTGGGTGAGTCCTGGGCTGCCACCACGCCGCAGCTGCCTCCTCCGCCGCTGCCTCCACCGCCGCCCCCACCTCCGCCGCCGCCCCCGCCTCTGCTGCTTCCTGCCCCTGCCTCTGCCGCCGCCGCTTCCTCCTGAGGGGGCCCGAGTCACGGAGACACCTCGCTCCCCTCTCGGCCAGCCAGCCATCTCTCTCACTGACCTGTAGCTTCTGTGGGCGGAGGGACCTTCCCGGCCACCGGAGGTTCAGTCCCTGAAGCCTGCTCGGGTCAGCTTCTCTGGGGCCACGGCCAGGGCAGCGCTGGGGTGGGGTCCACTTTCTGGGGCCCGACGGACCCTGGGGACGGCTCTCCAGGGCTCTCTGGAATGGAAATCTCTTCCACTATGTTTCTGCACACCCTGCAATGATCCAGAACTTATAGGGATCTCTTCTTACATTAAATCTATGGGCTGTGGGTTCGGAGCTTGCAAACATGCGTCTTTCTACTCCGCCATCTTGACTCCGCCCCCTGCTCATCATTTCTTATAGCTCAGTAGCATTCCATTCATATAAGAAGCTCCTTTAATAATAAGACATATAATGTTAGGAGGCTATTTTAAATATCCTGTATAGGGAATCTCTTTTGCCGTATCCTGGGCATCATGCTTGGCATATAATGCTTATTAATTGACGGATTGATGGATTTGTGATCTCAGTGGTGAGAGTACTTTGTCCTCTAGTACATTGAGCCTGTCCCATACAACGAGCATTCTTGTCTACACCCATTTGTAAGTTTTCCCTGGTATATGTTATCCAGTACCCTAGGGTCCTTTCTTTTTCTTTATGTCTTTTAACATTTTTTGAATGCCAGTGCAGTTATCTGCATAGACTACCACCCTTGTATTTTTGTTTACATGAAAAGATTTACTTAGTTGTTTTCAAAGATATGCTTTGTTTTGACACCACCTAGCCAAAAACATGACTGTATACTAGTTCCTGATATTAAGAATCATAATTGGCCTTTGGGTTATGTGTTGAGAAAATGAACAGTTCATGGAAAAGCTTTAGGATCAAGAATTTCTGGTCTTGGATCTATCTCGTGGTCTACCAAGCAAGGAATCTGATTTAGAAGTTGAAGGAAGAAGGAAATAGGAAGAAGGAGTTTCTGAAGTTAGATTTGATTGTAAGTTCCTTGAGGACAGGGAGTATCTTTTGTTTCTTTTTGTATCCTTAGGGCCAGTGACTGACACATAACAGGTGTTTAATATCAGTTTATAGGTTGAGTGATTGATTGAGATGTCAATAGATTTTAACAGCATAGACTACAAAGGTCAAATGACTAAAAAGATAGAGGAAGATCTCTGTGGAAGCAGAAAGCATAGCATTGCATGATAATATATAGATGCCTCTTGACCCTTCTCTTGAGGTGACTATAAAATTTCTTTTTTTTGAAAAAAATGATATTTAAGTGTATTTTTTTCTCCATCTTATGCTCTTGCACTTAAAAAAACATCTCTGCTCCCACCCATCTCATTATAAACTGATAGAAGGTGGTAAATTCTCTTTTCCATTCGAGGCACATTTTTCACCTATAGAATTACATGTAGGTTATTTTTCTTTGGGTGTCTTTATTTTTTGCCTCATGGAATATCATGTTCCAAGTTCTTTTCTCCTTTGAATGGTAGCTTCCAAATCTTTTGAAATATTTATTTTGATTTCTTGGCACTTGAACTCTTTCTTTTTGTTTTCTTGTAATATTGTTTCTCTCTCAATAACTCTATATTTGGATCATGACATTCTTAGACTTTTCATTTTAGTTTTTTTTTTCCCAGGAGGTGACCAGTGGATTTTTTCTGTTTTCATTTTGCCACATGGTTCTATGAGTCCTGGGAAGTTTTCATTTATAATTTCTTAAAATGTGGTGTCTAGACTTGGTTTTCATATACATAATTCTTAGATGATCTCTCCTGGATCTGTTTTATGGGCCAGTTATTTCTTAGATCTAAAAATCTTTTTTTTGGGGGGGATTTTATCACTCTGCCTTTTGTACCCATATGAAATGGAGCCACCATCACAGCTGAGATCCCACTGAAAAAGTCTCCCATCATTTCCATAAATAGATTTCTTTTTCACAGTATCATTTGTAACTCCAAGATACTCATCAGTTATCAAAGGAATAAAATTTAGGGGGATGTTAAGAATTGGAAGGATCTTCAAACCAGCAGTATCACCTTCTTTTGATCCATTCTGTCTTCAGATGGAGGATACTTCATGAACTTTGTAGGGTCTCCAAGAAAATCTACAGTGAATGATTTCTCAGTTGTTGGCTTGATGTTAGAAGTGAACAGAGATTCCATAAGGACCACTCTGCCCTGGGAAATAGCCCAGTGGAAGAGATTCTTGGTCAAAGGAGATACAATCTAATTATTAAGAGCAATTAGTTAAAATAGGAAACTAACTGCTGTAACACTTCCTAACATGCAACATGCCCTGAGCATAAAATTTTTTAAAAGGAAAAAAGATACCTTCTAGCAATTAAATCCATGGCTACTTTTATTTTGTGTCACAGTCATCATCCTCAAACATAATGGACATAAACTTATTTTATTCATGTGTTAATGTTATGCTGTAAATGTTACACTTTGTCCTTCCAAAGCTTTCTGTAGCATCTGACTTCTGGGGTAAAGGGCTAGTGTAAATCGAATCCATTTTACTTTCCTCTACAAGATAATAATAAAAATTATGATGATGGTGATGACAATGGTAGCATTTATATAGTGGTTTAAGGACTTCAAAGCACGTTATCTAGGTTATCTCATTCCAGCTAAAAAGTTGAATGTGCCTCTCTGTTGACATTTTGGAAATGTAGTTCCCAAACAACTGCCAGAGTTGAGTGACTGTTAAAGAAAAGAAACTTCAGTACCAGAGAAATCACACTTTCTCACTTAACATGTGAAAAAAATGCAGTAAGGGAGGCGAGTGCCCAGAATCTGTCAGACAGGTTGTAACCAGTGTGTTAATGGCTGATTTCTTTGGTTATCAAATTGCCACTAAATATTAAATGAATGAACTCTATGTACCAATAGACTAATCTGATTTATTTTGTGAATGTTGGTCAAGATCCTTATCACCTTGAGTGTGTACTTGAGCAAACAGTTCCACAAATTAACTCTAATTCTCCAGTTTAGGATGATAGATACCATTCTTAAAAAGGAGGTTTTACTTTCCTGATAAACAACTCAGTGCCAGAAAAGGATGAAAGTATATATGAGGCAAAATCTAAGTAAAATTGGCAACACAAACCAAATAGCCTTCTTTCTACCAAACATGTAGTAAGCTCCTATTATGTGCAAGGTATTTTGCACTTTTCTGAGGACACAAAATCAATCAGTTAGTAATCAATAAACATTAAGCCCCAACTGGGTCCCAGGTATTGTGCTAAGTGTTAGGGTACTGTGTAAGTCAAGGAGCTAACACTGGTGTGTGTATGACCCTTTATAGTGAATTAATACATCCATTTGGTGTTTATTATGGTATGTGGTGTGATATGTTGGTCTAAACCTAATTTTTGCCAAACTGCTTTCCAGGTTTCTCAGTAATTTTGTCAAATAATTTGTCAAATTCTTACTCCAAATATCTTGGGAATTTGTAACTCACCAAACATTAGGTTACTTGGTTAGTTTACCTCTTTATATCTGATCTTCCCTACAGATCATCCTCTCCTTTAACTGGTGCTAAATTGTTTTAATGATTATTTTTACATTGTAATGTAGCTTCAGATCTGATGCTGGCAAGCTCCCTTCTTTCCCACTTTTTGCAGCTAGGTGGTGCAATGGATAGAGCACCAGTGCAGGAGTCAGGAGGACTTGAGTTCAAATCTCACCTCAGACACTTGACACTCACTAGCTGTGTGACCTTGGGCAAGTCATTTAATCCCATTTGTCTCATCCTGGGTCATCTCCAGTCATCCTGATGAATATGTGGTCACTGGATTCAGATGGCTCTGGAGGAGAAGTGAGGCTGGTGACCTGCACAGCTCTCCCTCACTCAAAGTCAAGTGTAAGTCTTGTTATCATTTCTCTGATGTCATGGTCTTCTTCAACAACAAAGGACGAACACACACACATTATTTCTCTTGAATCCTGACCATTTGTTCTTCCATATAAGTTTATTATTATTTTTCTAGCTCTATAAAATAATCCTTTTGTAGTTTGAGTGGTATGGCACTAAGTAAATTAATTTAGATATTATTGCCATTTTGACTGTGTTGGAATGGAGCAGCCACTAACAGTTGTGATCTCCCCTCCTTTTTTATGTATGTCTTTCTGTAAAGAGTATTTGGTTTATTTATTTATTCATATAGTTTATTATTTATTCATATAATTCCCATGTGCGTCTTGGTAGGTAGTCTTCTAAATATTTTATACAATCTCTGGTTATTTCAAAAGAAATTTCTTTTTTCAATCTCTTCCTTTTGCATTTTGTTATGTACGGAAATGCTGACAATACGTATGGACAGCCGGATTTACATCCAGCTGCTTTGCTAAAGCAATTATTTCAATTAATTTTTTTTAGTGACTTTTTGGGCAGGGCTTAGCAAACAGTGACCAGAAGATCAAATCTAGCTAGGCCTGCGAGTTAAGAATAGTCTTTACATTTTTAAACCTAAAAATCATTCTTAGCTTAGCAAGCAGCACAAAAACAGGCATAGGCTGACCCTTCCTATAGGTTTCTTTAAGGAGACCATATCTTATATGTGTGTGCCTATATCTGTGTATATATTCATATATATATATATATATATATATATATATATATATATATTTGTATATTTTGTTCAATTGGTCAGTTGTGTTCAACTCTTGGTGACCCCACAGTGTGAATGTGTTTGTGTGTGTATATATATATATATAAAATCAATATATGATATTATTATTTTATATATATTCTGCAAAGTGATAATTTTGCTTCCTTTTTTGTCTATATTTATTCCCTCATTTTTTCTTCTCTTTTTTCCTGCAGCTAAATGTCAAAAAGTAATAGTGATAATGAAAATCCTTGCTTTCCCTCTAATTTTATTGGAAAACCTTTATTTTTATTTCCGTTAAATATAATGTTGTCTCTACTTTTAGATAGCTAATATTTATCATATTAAGGAAAGTTCCATTCCTATGCTTTTTAAGTTTTTTTATTTGAAATTGAGAATTATATTTGGTCAAGAGCATAGAGGTGGTATCATGGATAGAGGGAAGCCTAGAGTTAGGAAGACCTGAATTCCAATCTAGTCACAGTCACTTACCAATTATGTGACCCTGGGCAAATCACTTAACCTCTGTTTGCCTCAGTTTCCTAAACTGTAAAATGGAGGTAATAATAGTATCTTCCTCCAGGGACCTAGTAGTACTATTGCTAGGTCAAAGGGTATGCATATTTTAATAGTACTTTGGGTATAGTTCCAAATTGTTCTCCAAAGTGGTTGAAGTAGTTCACAATTTCACCAACAGTGCATTCGTGTCCCTATTTTTCCACATCCCCACCAGCATCTGCCATTTTCCTTTTCTGTCATGTTTGCCAATCTGATAGATGGGAAGGGGTGTTTTCATTTGCATTTCTCCAGTCAATAGTGATTTAGAGCATTTTATTTGAATATAGATAGCTTTGATTTCTTCTGAAATTACCTGTTCATATCCTTTGACTATCAATTGGAAAATGACTCTTTTCCAAAACTAATTTGACTTAGTTCTATACTCAGTATCTGTTTGAGAAATGAGGTCTTTATCATCAGAGAAACTTTCTATAAAAATTTTTGATGTTACTTCATTGTCGATGGTAACTTTTAGCAAAAATGTAGTTTCCCGGATTACCTTTTTTACTTTTATTTTGTCTGGGATTATACTCTCTAATTGATTTTCAAAATGTCAATTTTGATACATAGCTGGTGTTTTAAAATTTGTTGGTTCTTTAGTTTTTTCTTTTATTACCTCCCAATTCTTGTATAGTTCTTTCTCTCTTTTTTTTTTTTGTGTTGATGAAAGTATTTAGCGATATAAAATTTCCCCTCAGGACTGCTTTGGCAGCATCCCAAAAGTTTTGATATGTTGTCTCATTTTTGTCATTTGCTTTGAACTACTACCTCAGTTCAAGCTTTCATTACATTTCACAACAGTAGACTAATTGGTCTCCCTGCCTCATCTCTCAGCATTCTTTTCCCATCGGCTGCAAATATTACCCTGTTGTAATTTTCCTCAAACTCAGATCTGACCATGTCGCTCCCCTCATTTATCAACATCACTGGCTTTCTCTTTTCTCTAGGATAAAGGAAAATTTAATTTTTAAATTTTTCAAGCTCAGCACAATCTGGCGCCAGCCTATTTTTCTAACTTCATTGGACATTATTCTTGTCGCAAACTTCCAATCTCTTTGTTCCTTGTACAAGATACTCCATCTCTGATCCCCATACCTTTGAGATCACTTCTTGGCTGCCCAGGTACAAAACAGACACCTTCTGAGGCTTGGCTTGTAGATTACCATGGGTAGCTTAGGGGTAGGCAAGCTTTGCTAGTTGAACCGAATCGAGATGTCCTCAGTGCATAGTTTTGGTGAATGTCCTTCCCTCACCATGAGTATGTAAACCTCTTTCCTTTAACTGTTGAATGTCCTAAGTGGATCATTTTATTTTAATATTGATTTTAAGCTATGAAATTGTCCTTGAATCTACAGAACCTAGTCTGTTGTTCAGTTGAGCTGTATCTGACTTTTTGTGACCTCATTTGGGGTTTTCTTGGCAAAGACACTGGAGGGGTTTTCCATGTCCTTCTCCAGCTTATTTTACAGATGAGGAAACTGAGGAAAACAGAGTTAAGTAACTTGCTCAGAGTCACACAACTACGAAGTGTCTGAGAGCAGATCTGAACTCAGGAAGATAAGTTTTCCTGAGTCATAGACCAACACTCTATCCATTGCGCTTACCCAACTGTCCTGAATCTAGCTTAATGCTTGGTAGTAACTAACACTCTCTAGCATTTATATACTGCCTCCTGTGTGCCAGGGACCATGTTAAGGGCTTTGTAAATATTTCATTTGTTCCTCACAACAGCCCTAGGAGGCAGCTACTATTTTTATCCTCATTTTACAATTGAGGAAACTGAGTCAAACCAAGGGAATGTGACTTGCCCTGGGTCACATCGCTAGGAAGTGTTGGAGATTTTATTTAAACTCAGGTACATGGTAGACAATGATTGGTCGGTCCAATCAGTCTCCTTAGCTTTCCTTGGCAGTATCATTATTATTAACAGTCATTGTGCCCACTAGCTCTTTGGAAAGGATGGGAGGGGGATAATAATTCATCCCCTTCCCCAGTCATTTTCAGCTAGTACAATAGCTTTTGGCAAATAGGTTTCTGCATGCAAAATTCATTGCCTTGTTTTATGGATAAGAAATTTCCCTTCCCTTTTCTTCCCAAATCATTCTTGCCTCCCTCACAATCCAGAATTATATGACTAGGAGAGACTCGATTAAACAAAGCTTTTCAAAGGATCAAGCAGGTGTTGACTCTTCTAGACCTTTTTTTTTAAAGAGTCAACTCCTTTCACAGGAGCACAAATCCAACCATTAATTAAGCTAATTTAAGACTTCTAAATTGGATTTTTGACAACTTTATTTATTATTTGGTGCGTGAGAAGGAACAGTTGGCACTAACCTAATCTTAGCTGAGTCAGGACAAGGATCTTAATTTGGAGATACAATAATAGAAATGATGAATCTGACTAATAACTATAGACACTTATACTAATTTTTATACTCCTAACAGGAAATTTTTGGAATTTATTTGTACATCTAATGATCAGATGCCCTGATTCTATCTTTTTTTGAGTAACTGGCAAGTTTTTTTTTTTTGAAACTTCTCTTCCCATGATTTATTTTATGTGAGTCTCTTTTACTATAAATGCAGGATTGGAATTTGTTTCCAGATAGAAACTGAGCTATCACTGATGTAGCTATTTTCTTATTAAACCTTGTCAGCACACCCTCCACCTTGCTACTAATTTTGTCACTGTAATGATTAATATGATACTCCTCTTCCCCATCAAGGGAATACAATCAAATCCCATAACTTGTGTGACTGGTAATAGCCATTCCATTAGCGTTAGCTTTATTAGTCTGAATGGCAATGCTGTTGGCAAATGGAAAACTTAATACTGTCTTCTTTAGTAAATCCTAATTTTTCTCAGCACAGATTTTGAGGGTATGCTGAAATCTACACCCTTATTCTCCCAGGTTTTACTATAATTTCCCATATTGTTATTCTTTGGAGGAGAGGGGAGAGTGAGTAAAGCATGGGGTAGAGTGAGAGGAGAGGAGAGACACCTAATGTGTAGAGATTCAGAGTGGATTCATGAAGACCTGGGTTTAAATTCTTCTTCTATCATGTACTTTGTATGGGATGCTGGACAACTTTCTTGACCATTCATTGCCCCAGACAACTCCCCCTGCCCCATTTTCTAAAAGTCTAAACTTTCTAGGCAGCTTTCTTCTTTTAAAATTAATGAAGTTTTAGTTTTGAACATTCACTTTTATTAGATTTTGAGTTCTAAATTTTCCCTTTCTTTCCCCTTCTCCTAAATGGCATGTAGTCTGAGATAGGCTATACATGTACAGTCATATTAAACATTTCCACATTAGTCATCTTGTGAAATAAGAATCAGAACAAAAAAGAAAAAAACTTTGAGAAAGGAAAAAGCAAAACAAAACGGAATCAGAACAAAAGGCAAAAACCACAAGAAAGACAAAGAAAGAGGGAGAGAAGGGGAGAAAGAGGAGGGAGGGAGGGGGGGGAGAGAGAGAGAGAGAGAGAGAGAGAGAGAGAGAGGAGAGAGAGAGAGAGAGAGAGAGAGAGAGAGAGAGAGAGAGAGAGAGTATGAGAGACTATGAGAGACTCCCTAGTTCTTTCTTGGGATGTGGACAGCATTTTCCATCACGAGTCTTTTGGGGTTGTCTTAGATCATTGCGTTGCTGGAAAGAGCTAAGTCTATCAAAGTTGATCATCACACAATGTAGCTGTTATTGTATACAGCATTTTCCTGGTTCTGCTCCCTTCACTCAGGAAGACATGCAGGTCTTTCCAGGTTTTTCTGAAATCCTCCTTCTCATCATTTCTTATGAAACAGTAGTATTCCATCACATTCATATACCACAACTTATTCAGCCATTCCCCAATCGATGGACATCCCCTCAATTTCCAATTCTTTGTCTAGGCAACTTTCTGAAACTCTGAATTTCATTGTGGATGTTATTCTATGTCCTCAGCAGGAGTTCCCTATAATAGTAAAATACTAAGTCTGGAGCAAAAATAAAATTCAGAAAACCCCAACTTTGGGCAATTTATAAATAATTAGATCTGTATTATTTTAAGCTTCATTTGTAGGAACTCATCATATGCTTACAGTAATCATTCTTCCCACAGGAATAAAAATATTTAGCTGATTAGCCATCTCTAGTAGGGATAATATTAAATTAACACCTGGAATATTATAAATCTTGGTCTTTATCATCAGAGGGCTAACTAGGGTCTTAGGAACAATCAATCCTTTAACAGTTGTTAATTAATTTTATTTATTTATATGTGTCTTTACTCTCCCCAGGAGACACATTTTGTTGTAGACCACTTCTGTTAATATGTTTTATCATTCGGAGCTGTTCTTGGTATCCTTGAAGAATTCATCCCCTCGTTTCTCTGTTCCTCTTTTTGGCATTTAAATCCTTCATAATCTTATTCCAGACTATCTTTCCAGGGTGTTTACTCAGTGGCAAACTGGCCCTTGCATTCCTTCCTACACGTGATATTCTGCCTTCTTCTCTACCTTTGCAGAGGCTGCATCCTCCATGCCTGGAATACTCTCTCCTCGTTTCTGCCCCTCAGAATCTCTAACTCCTATCTAGACTCAGTGCATGTCCCTTCCTTCCTGAAGCCTTTCCTGACTCTCTCACTCCTTTCTTCTTCTCTTCTGTTGCTTTGTCATAATTTCATTTATGTCTTTCCTCTATTTACTTATGTATATGGTTTATCCTCAAGTAGGATGTAAGATCTCTGAGGGCAGGGACTTGCCCACTTTTGCATTTATAAATTGTCCTATCTCCCCCCTCCTCAAAGAGTTCCTGACACACACTAGGAATTTAGTATTTACTTTAAAATTATATTCCTTGGAGTACTTATAACTTTCTACCCTATTTCCTAAGAATTTTTTTTTTGGCATACCATACCTCAGTTTTATTCATACCGTATGGATGCATGTACTGTGTGAAATATAGTGTCTCTTTTATTTTATTTTCTGTAGTAATGCTAATAATAATAGCTAGCATTTATGTAATATTTTAAGGTTTGCAAAGTACTTTACAAATTCTATCTCACTTGATCCTTACAACAACCCTGGGAGGTGTAGGTAATATTCTTATTCTCATTTTCTAGATGAGGAAACTGAGTCAGTCAGATTTAAGTGACTTGTCCAAGGTCACACAGCTAGGAAGTGTCTGAGACAGGACTTGATCTCCAGGGTTTCCTGACTCCCCAGTCCAATGCTATGTGCTATGCCACCTGGCAAGAAGGAACAGGAAACTGAAACACAGAGGAGTTGCCAGAAAATGGAAAACAAACAGAAAGCTTCTAGCTGAGACAGATGATGCTCCAGTTACTTAGCTAGGACCTTGCTATTTGGCAGGTGAAAGTCCAGAGTAGTTCATTGACTGAGAACTGAGTCTTGCACCTACGTGAAGAGCTATTATTGATCTTGTTCTCTGGTACTGTTTGAAGCCTGAGAAACGGAAAATCTTTTGGGGTGGTTGTGTTGCCTTCTCCTTCCTTCTTTTTTCCTTAAGGAGAGAGAAACAGAGAAAGACAGTGTTTACATCTATTTTATTGTGAATTGTTCAGTAAGATGAGTGGATGGGTCAAAGCAGAATGCCCTGCTCTTTGCTTATCTGGTGAACTTGGCAGTTCTTTGGTATAAGGGAACTGCTTGCCACTGAAAGAGTGTAACACTTTCTTCAGCACCCTAGTAAGGGTGGCTGGGAATGAAAAAGCTTATTATTGCTTTATGGAGAAGGAGAGGAATACCTTTGTCAAGCAGGAGAATGTTGGTGACCCAAAGGAGAACATCCAATAGTGAGTGGCTTTGTGTGGTACAGATTGATTATGGAGGGGTCAAATACATCCACACGTTTAGTCCAGAGTTGTGAGTTGGGCTGGGTACATGGGTTTCCCCACTTTCTTTTCTCCCTGCTAATTTTCTGTAGGTGTATATCCCTTTTCCTCCATGGGTATTGTAAGTATTGGTGAGAGACTATGACCCAGGTCCCATGCATGGAGGATTTTTTTTCTGTCTCTAGTCTTCTATTGGGTAACTGTGATGTCTGATTATGTCTTTGTTTTCTATTGATTAAATGCCGCGATTTGTATACTGATGGTTAAATGTTAGGATTACTGCTGATTTTCTCTACTGATGAGTAAATGTTATATTTTTCCTTTTGTCTTATCATTTGGTAAGTGTTTTATGGTTAGAAGTTAATAGTGTCATGGAGACTGATTTTATGTGAATATGATCACACTGGTGAGGGCTCAAGAGCTAGAGTGATACATTATAGGAGTTATTCCCTTGTCCTGACTCCCTCCCCTACTCATGGTGACCAAGACTACACCAACAAGCATTGATGAAATGCCTCTTAAGTGCCAAGCCCTGTAGTAGAAACTTGTGATTCAAAGACAGAAATGAGACAGTCCCTGCTTTTAAGGCACTTTACTTTCTAAATGGAAGGTATGGGTTACAATAACCATAGGTGAATCGTGGCTAGCAAAGAGAGTTTTGTGAATGGAGCCACAGGGTGAGTAGATTGGCATGGTTTTTTTCAGTAGCCATGATTTAATTATTATTCCCAAAGAAAAAGCAAGATATGGGAAGTGAGGTCAGGGCAAATCAGTCAACAAGTCTTTATTAAGTACCTACTTTGTGCCAGGTAGAATGGTAGGGCACTCCATATGGAAGTATATGTAACAAAGAGTTAACATTAATAAATTACAAAGTAGTTAAAGTCCAGGGTAGTTTGGGAGGGAAAACCCTAGCTATTGGAGGGACAGGAAAGATTCACAGAGAAAATGATGCTTGAGCTGTGTCTTGAAAGAAGAGAGGGACTCCCCAAGGAGGATCAGAGGATCCTTTGACTGGAATGCAGAGTGTATGCGAAGAGTTTGGAAAGACAGGTTGGGGCCAGGTTGGGAAGACTTTCAAATCTAATCAGATGAGTTTATATTTTATCCTAGAGGGAGCAAAGAAAGTGATTTTGGCAAGTATTAAAGTGGTGAGGGACTTGAAGTGGGTGGCCCAATGAGGTGGCTGTCACCATAGTCTAGGCAAGAGGTAATTAGAGCCTGAACAAGATGGCGGCAGCAGGTGTGACAAATTGGATTCAAGAGGTAGAAACAGTGAGATTTAGCAGCCATCAGCTGCTGAACCACTGCTACCAAGAACATCACTAAGACCTCTAGGTGAGATTCTCTCTCAGCCCCTCAATCCATCATCCTTGGAAGCAATTCCTGGGCAGAACAGCGCTGGCAACTGTTTCTGAGGAGGCTGCACTCACAGCTACTGAAGAGCTGGAAGAGGAAGTTTTCACTGCCAAAGGCCTTGGCACCACCAAAGGTTTAATGTCAGAAACAGATGTAATTTTATCAGTGGAGATGTGACTCAAGAAGAATCGTTACCATCTGCTTTGCTTCTGCACCCTAAGCACCATAGGGTCTTTCTGTCTGACTTGCTGTTGAATCCTTCAGTATGTATTGCCTCTCCCATTAGGATATAGCTTCCTGAGAGGAGGAACAGTTTGAATGTTCCATTTGTAATCTCAGGGCTTAGCATTGTGTTCTGCACAGGAGGTGCTCAATAGATGCTTCCCCCCTCCATTCATCTATTTATCATTCCCATGCCTTTTGTTCAACCTGCAAAAGCCTTACTTCACATGTCCTGGGGCCTTCCCTAGATGGCCCCTGACTCCAGACCACTATTTTTTTATCTTTATCCTTGGACTTTCTCAGTTCTTCAGACTTTCTGTAAGGACCTTTCCTAGGATCCTGCCCCAGCTAAGATCCTGGATACCCACCTCTCTTCTTTTTAAGGTCTTCCCAGCCTAAGTTCCATCTGCCCTTTGGAGATCCCAGTGTTTGCCCCAGAGTCTTCCCAGCCACCCTTTGCCAGTCCAGGATCCTGGATACTGCTTCTGGTCTTACTCCTTCTCTGTCTCCTTCAGTGGATCTCCATCTAGGTCATACCCCTTAAATGTAGTTGTCTCCTACGACTCTGTCCTGTGTCCTTTTCTCTTTTCCCCTTATACCTTCTTGTTTCATATTCTCACCAGCTTCTAATCATTTGACTGTCTCTTCAGATGATGCTCAGGTCTAGATATCCAGCCCTAATCTCTTTACTCAGTTTCAGTCCCACATCACCATCTCCCTCTTGGACATCTCAAATGGGATGTCCTGTAGATATTCTAAACTCAATATGTACAAAACAGAGCTCCTTACTCTTCCTACAAACCCTCCCTTCTTCTTAACCTTCCTATTACTGTCAAGGATGCCACCATCCTCTCAGGCACCTAGACTTTAAATCTTGAAACCTTGATTTCACATATTGAGCCAACATCACCATCCAACTTCTCTCTTCATCCCCTTCTTTCTCCTCACACGTCTTTGAATAGACCCTTCTCAACTCTTTCATGGTTTACTTCAAAAGCATTTGGCTGATCTCCCCATCTCAAATCTCTTTGCACTCCAATCCATCTTCAACTCAGACGAAATGTTTTTTCTGAAGCACAGTTGTGATCCTACCATCTCCCCGCTGTTCCCATTAAATAATTTCCATTAGCTCCCTATTATCTCTATGATCAAATATAATATCTTTTCTTCGACATTTAAAAGTCTTTATAACCTAGCCTCTAACTCACCAGTCTTGTTACACTCAATTTCTTACTCACTCAACACTTACACCCAACTCTGTGACCTTACCCTACTTGCTTCTAACATCACACTCGATCTTTGGACCCTATGCATTTTCATTGACTGTCATCCACACTCACTCTTCATCTCTACTTTTGGCGTGACTCAGTTCTCTCACCTATAAAATGGGAATGATAATAGTACCTACCTTCTAGGGTTGTTGTGAGGATCAAATGAGATAATAATTGTGAAGTGCTAAGCACAGTGTCTGGCAAATATTAAGTACTGTATGAATGTTAACTGTCATCATTGTTGTCATCATCATCATCATCATCATCACCATCATCATCGTCATCACCATCATCACCACCACCATCATCATCACCACTGCCATCATCATCGTCATCATCCTCATCCTCATCGTCATCATCATCACCACCATCGTCATCATCATCATCATCGTCGTCATCATCATTATTTTGCTGGCTTTCCTATCTTTTTTCAAGACTAAGCCCAAAGCCCACTTTCTGCTGGAGGCCTTTCCCAGTCTTCTCTCCTGCCTCAGTGCCTTCTCTCTGAGATTACCTTATGTTTACAGTGTATATATATTATGGATTTACAATTATTTTATGTGTTTTCTCCGTTAGGAAGTGGGCTGTCTTCGGGTAAGAATGATGTTTATTTTTTTTTTTAAATCCAAGAGCTTGGCACACAGTTTTTGGCACAAGGTATACGCTTAATAACTGTTTGTTTACTGACTGAATATCTGCAGTGGGTTGGGTAATGTGAGAAGTGGTGGTGGGGAGGGGTGCAACCTGCCCTCAAGGAGCTTATATTGTAGCAGAAGAGGCAACTTATAGGTATAAGACAAACTAGATGTAAGGTAATCTTAGAGATGAAGGTTCTCTGCCTCCTCTAGAGTGGAATAAGCTGGGTCTTCTGTACAGGTTGTCATTTCAGTCATATCTGTGATCCCATTTGGGGTTTTCTTGGCAAAGATACTTGAGCGCTTTGCCATTTCCTTCTCCAGCTCCTTTTTACAGATGAAGAAACTGAGACAGAGTTAAATGACACAGCTAGGAAGCATCTCAGGTTGTATTTCAGCTGAGCTCCTCCTTACTCCAGGCCTGGAACTCTATCTACTGTGCCCTACCTAGCTGCCCTTTATAGTGCTTGAAATGAGGTTTTGAGGGAACCAAAGAGGTTGGGAAGGAGTAGCATTGGGTACAGCCAATTCAAAGGTGTAGGTTCAGGAGATGGGATATTAGTAGATCAGTATGAGTGAACTAGTTGCCTAAAGGAAAGAGAGCTGATTGCCTTATCTAGACTCCTGAATTGATGGATTTTCCCCGATGGATTTTCCCGCTATTTTTGATACAATTCTCTTCCCCCATCCTCATCATGGGGACCAAAGGATCAACCAATCATTCCAACTTAGCAAGGAGACAGACCATGTCTCCCAGTAAGGTGCCTAGCTCCATGGGAAGGACTATAATCCAAATTGTGGCTACAGCTGGTTAGATTGCATCATTTCACTTCAAAAAAATGTTCCCCCAGTGCCTGTGGGCTTCAGACCATTGGACTAGGTACTGGGAAACTTGGGTTATGGTTTTGACTCTTATACTAACCAACTATGTGAACTTTGGTGATCCATTTTGTTTTTCTGTGCTTGAGTTAACTCCTTAATGGACTAGGTGATCTCCATGGTTTCTCTACAGCAATATTTTATATTATTTTCCCTTTTCTTTTCACTAAACATAAGAAACTAGTTGGTTGGAGACCAGATTAATCATGAATGTGAACATAAAGTCAATGAAGGGAGAGTTTGGGAGCTCTAAGGATAAGGAGATGCCCCAATGGAAGCACAAACTGTTTCCCCAAAGCTTGGGAAAATTCTCATTTAGACTGTTTGTAATAGCCAAATGATTAACTAGGAACTGGAGACTGCATTTGCCCTGAGAAGTGATTTATGATGTGAATGCAGAAAGCATGTTTGCATCTGGCGATCTGATATTGCACTGGGGCCCTTTTAACATTATTTATCTTGGGGACACCCACTGCTTAAACATTTTCCCTCCTTTTAAACAATTTATTGCCTTTCACAAGAGGCCAAGGAGGGTCATGCAGCCGTTTGGAAGTTTTCATTCTTTAGGATTTTTCCATGGGAGCTTTTGTGCTGGTGTGCCAAAAGAACCAGCTCTCCCCAAAAGGAAGTTCTCGAACTTGTCCTCTCAGTATGGTGTTTGGCACACTGTTTTCTTATTACTCACTTTCTTTAACAAAAGAAATGCCAATCAAAGTTATAAATATAACTTTTGTTCTTCGTGACTCTAGACATGAGTGGCGTTGTCTGAGGTAAGAGCAAATAAGGCGGCAGAGTGGAAACAGTAGGAGAATTGGCCTCTAAAGAACTGGGATACCACTTAGTAGCTAAGGGAATGTGACTTTGGGAAGTGGTCACGTTCCCAGACTTATCTGACTCTCTGACCTTCAGCCCTTTGACTGAATTCAAACTTCATAGAACAAATGCCTCAGGTTCCCCAGCCCTGGTCAAGAATATGGGCTCTATCTAAATTATAGGCTTGTAGAGAGGGATCACTAAGTGGTGAATGTGAAATGTCAATGAAAGAGAAATGTTAGGTGGTCTTATTGGTTTTTTTTTAATAGGAACTTTATTCACATGGTTCTTATATCTTAAAATAAGATTTCCTGAGTGACTTTTTTATGTACCTAATGGAAGTTTTCAGTTTCTTGTAGCAGTTTTGAGAAACACACCTTCTGATGACTGGTCTGGTTGTATTTTGTTTCTAAACCAAAGAAACGGGAGATGATCCATCTTGGGTTGGTGAGATTCTGACATTCTTTTAATAAGAAGTGCTCATTTTCCATTTTTATGTGACTTTTTCACTTTTCTCTATACTTCCTCACCTCTTGGTCTGTGATTTCAATAGCCTCCTGTTTGGTGTCCTGGCCTCAAGTCTCCAGTCCAGTCCTTCTTGATAAACTCCAATGTCTCCCCATGATCAAATATGAACTCATTTGTTTAATATTTAAAGCACTATATGACCTGGCTACAACAGACTTCTTCCATGCACTCTACAGGTCGGCCAGGCTGATTTTCTTACTGTTCATCATGCATGATAATCCACTTCCCATCTCCAAGCCTTTGTATAGATTGTTTCCCATGTCTGAAATGCACTCCCTCCTCACTTCTGTCTCTTAAAAATTCCTATTTTCCTTCAATGTTTGCTCAATTCAAATGCCACCTCCTGTCTCTCCTACATAAGCCTTTTTCTGATGACTCATGTGTTAGTATCTCCTCTCAAATTACCCTTTATTTTACATTTGTGCATACGTGTGTGTGTGTATACACATGTGCATGTTGTTTATGTAAGTTCATTGGATGAGGAACTGTTTCATTTTCATCTCCATGTCCCCAGGACTTAGTGCAGTGCTTACGTGTGTTTGCGCGTGTGTGTGTGTGTGTGTGTAGCAATCAGGGTTGACTTGCCCAGGGTCACACAGCTAGTGTCTGAGGCCAGATTTGATCTCAGGACCTCCTGACTTTGGGGCTGTTGCTCTATCCAGTGCGCCACCAAGTTGCCCTTGTGTGGTCCTTAATAAATACTTGTTGATTGATTAAGCTCTGTGGAAAAAGAAAGAAAATTCTTCTTAATGTAGCTTTAATTCCTTTGAAAAGATCAAATCGCACTACAGATGAATTATATACCAAGAGCTCTCTTTTGCTGTTCAATCTCTTTATGACCCCATTTAGGACTTTCCTGGCAAAGATACTGGAGAGGTTTACCATTTCCTTCCCAGCTCATTTTACAGATGAGGAAACTGAGGCAGACAGTGTGCTTGCCCAGGGTCACACAGCTAATAAGTGTCTGATTTGAACCCGTGAAGACAATTCCCACTATGCCCCCTAGCTGCTCTTGAAAACTATCTATGTCCTGTTTTAAAGGGTACAATTTTTAGCATCATTAACACCGCACATTATGGAAATGCATGTCAAAGCCATCATTTGGAAAGGTTGAAATTCCCCTTTGCCCATTAACTTTGCCTATATCAGTTTCTTTTACTATTATTTTGAATTATGCTCTTCTGAAGGTGCCTACCAATGGCTCCATTCTACTGAGTTTGTTGTGAATTGTGTTTAATGTAATAATTTTTCCTTTTTTAATTACATTTTCTTTTTTTTTTTAATGGTCATCCTTGACTCAAAGGGCAAGTTGTATGGGACTGTCTTCTCAGTGGTGGGCATGGATTACTTAATGCCCTGCTCCTGAGTGAGAGTTGGGCAGAGTTGTGAAGGCTGGAGAGAAGAGAGGTCCAGGTTCTTTTGACTTCTAGCTATGAGAGACAAGACATGCCATTCCAGTTTCTCTTTAGGTACCTGAAGGGACAGAAAGGCTCTGAGAGGAAGCCAACATATAGAGGAACTGGCTGTCTCTATCATGTTCTTATCTCCAGTTTACCACACTAGAAATTTTGGGAAATTTCCTCTTTGGTAAGATCTGAATTTTCTTGGTTGAACTGATCTGTCTTGCTCCAAAGAGGAGAGCTCCTTCACTCTATTGTCTGGTATGCATCCTCCAAGACATATATATATATACACACAGCACACACACACACACAAATATATATATATATATATATACACACATATAGGTGTATGTGTATATAACATATACATATACATATATACACACATAAGTATGTATATATATACACACTTTATACCTAGTATATATGGTGTGTGTATATATCTATATCTATATATCTATACACACATGTATACATATCTATACACCATATATACTTTCTCTGATTTCTATTTTGCCATTGACTTAGATAAATGGGATCGTTTGTTGTATGTGTTAATTGTAGGCCTGGCATTTGGTGGGGAGGGGGTCAAGTCTCTGGATACAGAGCTAATTATAGAATTGGTATTTGGTGGGAAGTGGGTCACATCTTGGATATAGAGCTTGGGTCACTCCTCAGTAAGGAGCAATGATCAGGAGGTGTAACTTGAACCTGAAAATATTGACTAATAATAATAACAGTTATAACTCTAGCCCAGTGTACCCCTCTCTTTGAGGAGATCAAGATGGCCAGCTTCTAGCCTCAACCTTCTACAAACCCCTCCTGATAGGAATCAAAGTCTCTCTTAGAGAAAGATGGGGGAAGGGGGACATGTGGACATACATAACCTCCATGGGCAAAAACAAAGCAGCATCCACACTGCAAACTCCCCTACACAATTAACAAGGGTTAGTTTTTCTTTCTTTCTTTCCCCCCTTCTCATTTGGGAAAAAACCCCCAACAATGTCCAATAACATATTCATAGTCTGTTAAAACAGATTTCTCATTACTTTTCCCTTCCCCTTGATGCTGGTGAAGTGACTGAAAGGCACACTGAGATTTACTTGACCAAGATAAGTGGAAGATTTGGCTTTCTCATTTGACCTTTGATGAAGCCTTGATGGCCAAATGAACTTTTGGGAGTGCTTTAATTTAGGTTAATATCAGTCAATCAAAAAGCGTTTGTTAAGTACTTGATATGTGCTAGGCAGTGACAACGTAGCCTCCCTTCTAGAGATCTCTCCCAGTTTTCACTCCCACTGGCAATTTGGGTGTCTAGAAGATGGCTAAGTACCCTAAAGGTTGTAGGGGTAACACTTGAAGCATTAGAGATTTTCTATAGTACTATTCTCATGAGCCCCCACTGGTGTACTCCCATTTGATGATCTTTTTTTGTTTTACTTATTATGTTTTGTTTTATTCTGAATTTAGACATACGTATTTCTTCACACAGAGTGAACACAAAAAGAGGAGTCTGTATCAAACAGTGGCTCTTTATTTTACAGAGTTTCCCTTTTTTCAAAAGTATATAATAAATTCTGTGTTTTTCAAAACTGCCCTGCCTCCCTATGCTATATTCTGAATTTCCTTCTGTTTTCTTCTGTGCATTTAAAAGAGTTACTTGATTATATAGTACTACCTATCTTTATTCTTTATTCTTGTTTCTTAAGTCTATTTCCTTGCTCATTTAGTGACATTGGAAACTATAACATTTATATAAGGCTGTTCAACAAGGGTTTATGGATATCATGTTGTTTGCAGATATTTCTTGCCCAATAAGATAGAATGCTGGATTTAAGCTGTCTGTTCAAATAACATCAAATAATCTTGGATCAGTAAAAACAGTTTAAGTAGATTATAAAATTTGCATTAGTCTCCATATTGAAGAATCTTTTCCTCTTTCTTAACATTGGTCTCTATTTTATGAGGCTAAGAAACTTCAAATGACTGCACAAAGATAGGCATTATCCTGCGTACCATAGAAAGGTGATGGTAGTGATCCACCCTCACTGTCTGTTGCCTGAGATGGGTTTTTCCTCCTGTTATTAATGAATGGTAATGACATGGCCTGAACTCGCTATAGTTTTTCATCTGGGTCCTCTTATGATCAAACATGAGTTATGGCAGAGCTACCCATTATTAGGAATACATTCAGAGTTCATTAAACACAAGTTTCCAAGAGAAACAGCCAAAGATGGAAATAGAAAGGAAAGCCAGAATGTAGTAAATTTCCTTTAGGCTGAGTGACTAATTTTTCTTTGCACTATGCTCTGATTGTCTAGATGTAATTATTCTTATAACATTTTCAAGTATTTTTCATTATAAGGAAACAAACATCTATTTTTATCTCTTTGGGAAAAAAATGCAAAAATAAGCGACCCAGATAAGGAAAAACATAACAGATAATTAAAAACTAAAAAAAAAAAAATAGCCTAAAAATGATATTTCCATGTTCTTGTGTTTCAGCAGCCTACTGAATTTGTTTTGAATTAAATATAATTGTGTTTGTTCAAAAGCAGTTTATCAAAGTTCAGGATCATCTCCATTCTGGTATCTCTTCCCACTGTGCCCCTTTTTATAGAAGACCTAGCATGTAAGAAGAGGCCTGAGGTATGGGTGGTCATGGAAGGGTGTGAGTGATTTCATCTTTGTGTTTGGGAGCCTAATGTAGATCTGGGATTGACTGGAATCTTATGGTGCAGTGGCTAGAGCATTGGGCATGGAGTCAAAAAGAATAGAGGTCAAATCCTGCCTCAGACATTTATTAGTTGCATGACCTTGCATAAGTCACTTAGCTCTGTTTGCCTCAGTTTCTCCAATTGTAAAATAGAGATCATAGTAACCCCTCCCTCCCAGGGTTGTTTTGAAGCTCAAAGGAGATGATATTTTTCAAAAGCACCAAGCACAGTGCCTTATGTACTGTAGGTGCTACATAAATGTATTATTTGTTCTTCCCCTTATATTCCTTCTCATGATTTTTTTTCAGGTATTTTTCATTATAATTATAAGGAAACAAAAGGGTGTCTATTTTTATCTTTTTGGGATAAACGGGAAATTGTAAAAATTTTGGGGAAAATTGTAAAATGTAAAAATAAGCAACTCAGATAAGGAAGAGCATGAAAGAGAATTATTCTTTTTAGATGAGGAGGAAGGGAACAAATGTTTATTAAGTGCTTACTATGTGTCAGATACTATGTT
This sequence comes from Bettongia penicillata ogilbyi, assembly GCA_023548195.1. Classification (NCBI taxonomy): domain Eukaryota; kingdom Metazoa; phylum Chordata; class Mammalia; order Diprotodontia; family Potoroidae; genus Bettongia; species Bettongia penicillata. The sequence goes on from JAJHZJ010000281.1 coordinate 1,755,739, forward strand.
AAGTGCTTTGCAGATACTACATCATTTGATCTTCTTGACAGTCTTTTGGGGTAGATTCTACTATCCCTATTTTTCAGGTGAGAAAACTGAGGCAGGCAGAGGTTAAGCCACTTGCACAGGGTCACACAGCTAGTAAGTATCTGAAGTCACATTTGAACTCAGGTCTTACTGACTCCAGACCCAGTGCTACCAAGTAGCCTTTTTTTTTTCTTTCTGAAAACCCCAAATCAAGAACCAGGAATGAAGCTGGCCAGTGTAGTTTTAGCTGTGAAAATTACTAAGAGTAAGAAAGTAGGATAAATTATAAAAAGGAAAAGCCTCAGTTACACAACGGGACACTTCATCTCTTTTTCCCTGGTTGTCCCCTATGCCTGGAATGCTCTCCTTCCCCATCTCTGCCTCCTGGCTTCCTTCAAGTCCCAGCTAAAAATCTCACTTTTCCAGGAACCCTCTCCCAATCTCTCTTTAAATCTAGTACCTCCTCCCAGCTCCGCTGATTTTTTTAATTGTTTGAAACTGAATTTATTGCTTTTTATAGTTTTTGAACAAAAAATGACTCTGAATACGAGGGTATTTTATCCAGACAAGTTTTAAGTTTTTGCTGACCAAAACAAAATTGGTTTAGTGTGGGATTTTAAAAAAAAGCATATGTGTGTATAAATTATATGTGCATGTTTATATTTGCATGTATGTATATATGGATGCATGCACACACATGTGTATATATGTGTGTACACATATGTATATACACACATGCAAATATATTTGCATATATGTAATTTATTACAATCCAGTGTAGGACTTTTTTTCATAAATCTTTTCTAAAGGGAATGCTACTTTTTTTTTGGCAACAGTCAAATGTTCAGCCAAAACTGAGCCCTTCCCTTCCCTTCCCTTCCCTTCCCTTCCCTTCCCTTCCCTTCCCTTCCCTTCCCTTCCCTTCCCTTCCCTTCCCTTCCCTTTCCTTCCCTTCCCTTCCCTTCCCTTCCCTTCCCTTCCCTTCCCTTCCCTTCCCTTCCCTTCCCTTCCCTTCCCTTCCCTTCCCCCTCCCTTCCCTTCCCTCCCCTCCCCTCCCCTCCCCTCTCCTCCTTTCCCTTCCCCTCCCCTCCCTTTGGATTTCTAGTGACTTAAAATACAAGCATGAAAAGCTTCTAGCCAGTGATGAAATACACTTGACAAGGACTGACTAGAATGTCTTTGCCAGAAGCTTTGCAAAGCAAATAAAAAAGAGTGACTTGAAAGGAGGCAAAGGAAAGGTAGCCTTGTTACTTCATCTACAGAGGCCAAGCCTACGTTCTTTCCTCTTCAGGAAGGAAATGTGACAGGCTGGGGTTGGGGATTGGGAGGGTGGCCCACCCAGGATGACCCAGCTTGAGTAATGTGCTACTCAGGTGCTTCCCTTTACAATTTGCTTGTCTATTAACTGACTTGTCCTAAATGGATGCTTTACTCTAATTTCTGGTAAGACCAGTTCATAGTGGAAAAGTTTTGAGAGAGAAATCTGAAGTTCCAAACACTTTTCTGCCTGAAGCCAGCACCCCTGGTGCCCCCTCCTCTAAATGGTAAAAATGAATGATTTCCCTCTTGCTCAGGTTGACTTTCCCAGCAGCAGAGGGGGAGGAGGCTGAGCAGTGGTATTAGACTTTCCCTAATGGCTTCTCCCTTCCTATTCCCTACCATCAGCAGTAGTGGGCAAAAGTCCTGTTAGCCTCTGCCATCTGGTGCAGGTCATGCTTCCTCTTGAATACAGGGCTTTAGATGTGGAAAGTCTCTAGTTATTCATGAGACAGCTTTTCTGGCATCAGCGTTCACTGGGGTTATTCTCCTGGTCTCCTTGAACCATCCATTTCATGGTTAGGAAGCATGGGCATCTGTTGCTCCATGGGTCCACTCAGAGGGTCTGGGACCTGATAGAAGTGGCTAACTTTCAGGGTACTGACCAGGTCAAGGACAGGATGACAGTGGAAAATGGGTATCTGTGTTACACTTAGTGGCCTCCCTCTCCTTGATTAGGGCTGTGTGGTACTTTTTGCATCACTCTCTCCTGAGGGTTTCCAGAGTCTCAGTCATCAGCCAGTAATTTCTTTCCTCCTTTCATCACCATGGTGGTGAATTTACTGGTTGCTGGCTCCTCAAACCAAGAGCTTGTCTCTGATGCTGGGCAGCTTTGAAGACCCCGAGATCACACTCAAGTTTCTCCTCTTCAGTCAACTCCTCCAAGGGCTTAAGATAGTCTTTATCAAGTTGGGGTTCTTTGTAACACAGCAGCTCTGTCTCACCCAGCTCATTCTGTCTGACCACTCCTTCTTGGTCTCCTTTGCCCCTTTCCTTTTTGATTACTTCCTATTTATCTTTAGCATCGCTTATTTTTGCATATTTGTGTGCATGTAGTCTTCGCCATTAGGATGTAAGCTCCTTGAAGGCAGGGACTGTTTTTTGCCTTTCTTTGAATCCCAGTGCTTGACCTAGAGCCTGGCATATAGTAGGCACTCAATAAATGTTTATTGACTGACTGCCTTGTAAATAGCAGGGAGGATTGACTAAAGGAGAAAGCTATTTTTCAAAAATGCTATTTCAGTCCTGACCTTTTCTTCATGCTAACTGATGAAGCAGTCACTGGTGTTTTCCAATATAGAAACTTGGTGCAGCATTCTGACGACTTATTTATAACCTGCCTCAAAAGATTACTTTCTATTCACGAAGGAAAAGCTCAATTATGCATTTAAAACAGTTGGTAGCTATGCTTAACATTGTCAGGATGAAATGTTATCCTGCCTGTACCGTGGTAGCATACATCCGAACAAAATTACTCCTTGTTCCCCACCCCTTTCCCTCTTTTTTTTTTTTTGAAGTTCAGGAAATCAATTTGTGTTCAATTTCTTGTGTAGGGTAAAACCTGAGTACGTGTACAAAGCTGATGAGTGGAGTATCAATGGAATCTCTGTTAGCTCATTTTTCATCAGGGAGATACATTACTTCCCCAAAGCCGTGATCTAGGACCATTGCCAAGCAGAGTTTTAAAAAAAAATACCAAAACCCAACAAACAACATAACTCTTTCATGTAGTGCTCTCTCTCCCTTTTTGCTAATCATGCTGCTGGGGAGCAAGTCCATTTAAAACCAAAAATCCATTGGTGTTTTTGCCTAAAGCTGTTTTTAGGTTTCACACTCGTCTAATCTTACCATCCATTCAGACATTTTTCCTCTGGTGGAACTGAAAGGACAGAAAGAGAGAAGATCTTTGTATTTATAGATTTATGTAGAACCAGAAAGTAGAAGACTCTTCTATGTAAGATTTATTATGTTTAGTTGTGTAAACTTAGCAGGTTAATGTCTGAATGAACTTTGGGTACGCATCTGAATTCTTCTATCATTAGCTGAACCTAAAGGTCACATTTAAAAAAATTTCCCTACAGAAATATCAGTCTATTCCTTTCAAAATAATTCTATCGATTGCTTAAGAAAGGGATGAAGTGTGTCTCCATTAGCTTGAAATTGATCTGGCTCATAGGCAGTCAGAGCATGGTCTCCTTATGACATCATCCTCCCAAGCTGGTCAGTCATTGGGCATTTTTCCCCCCTCTTAGAGGCATGTAGGTTTATTTGATGTGTGAGATTCCTTAAAGAAGCAATGGTTTAGGTAAGATACCAAAAAAAGACAGTGTATATGTTTATTTTTAGCTATCTAAAAACGACCTCAGTTTCCAGAAGAGTGGATCCATTCTCAGCGTAATTGCCAGCCACTTGGGGACAAGGATAAAAATTGTCCGGTGATTTCAGCTTGTCTAGTTATTTGTCACTGAAGTTACTTTAGCCTCATCCTTCTTTGTTTCTGCATTTATTTCCACAGCACAGCTGTGGATCCTACACCCATGGCCCTGTTTTTTATTCTTTACTACTTCCAGACAATTTCTCCTCTATCACTACTATGGAATAGTATGATAAGTCTCTCTGTCTCTTTGTCTGGTCTCATCTCTAGGAGATTTTTTTCTAGTTAAGCCTTTTCGATATCATGCTATTTTCTCCCTGCACTGAATGTGGTAGTATTATTTTGTAGGATGTTAGAGCTGGCAGGGTCCTGTAGTTTAATTCCCTTACTGAGACCTTGAGAAATAAATTAGCTTATCCAGGGTCAAATATCTTCAAGTAACTGAAACCACATGCCCACCATGGAGTATGGGCTACTATTATTATCATTAAGAGCAATCAGATCTTGGATTAGAAGCCAGGCATCTTGGCACTCCCTAGGGTCCCTCATACACTGTACTGTATCTCATAGGTAGGAAGAAGTTTCCTCCTCACCTCTATCCACTTAACCTACTGAATGAGGGTGACATTTGCAAAGACGACCAACTTCCATTAAAATCCATAAAATCATCTAAAGCTGGAAGAAATCTTAGAGGTCATCTAAGGTACAACCTTCTTTTTTAAAATGAGGAAACTGAAGCTTATAGAGGTTGTCACTTGCCCAGGGTCAAAAAGAAGAGCATATATGCAAAATATATGCAAACTAAATGCATGCCACTTAGGGAGTGATAGGACCGGCAATTGGGGTTCAGGAAAGAGTGCAAAATGGTACTTGAAGGAAGAGAGAGTTTTAGTAGGAATTGGATTAGAGGCATAAGGTACAATCATGGGGACCCCTTGGCCAACAGGTGGGGAGGGTATTCATCAGTCTTTTGGAGTCATGACTGGACATTGCATTGCAGAATTCTTAAGTCTTTCAAAGTTAATTTCACTTATAATGTAATACACATTGTACAACTTGTCCTTCCTTCTCTGTTCACTTTGTGCTATATCCTTTCATACAAGTCTTCCCAGATTTTGCTGTATCTGTGTCTTTGGGCATTTCCTATGGTGCAATATTATTTCATTAATTTGGATATCATTTTAGGTGCATTTGATCAGCCACTATGTAATGGATGGATACCGACTTTGTTCCCAGTTTTTATTTGCTGTAACAAACAGTGTTGCTTTAAACAAAAAATACATCCTTGGGTTCTTTCTCTCTATTTTTGACATTTTGAGGGTATATGCCTAGTAGTGGTTTCACCAGGTCGAAGTGATATGCATGGTCTAGTGAATTATTTTGAACAGTTCCAAATTGTTTTCTATAATGGCTAGACCAACTCACAGCTCTACCAACTACATATTAGTGTTCCCATCATTCCACCTTTCCCCTTCTTACACTTGCTATTTTCCATTTTTTGTTTTTTCGCTAGTATAATGGGCATGGGGATCAAACCTCAGCATTGCTTTAATTTGCTTTTCCCTTGTGAATGTTTTGTAACATTTTTTCCCCACAATTGTTGGTAGCTTGCCTTCTTTCTTTTCAAAAGTGACTTTTTATGTCCTTTTAACCATTAATCTGTTGGAAGGTGGCTCTTGTTAATATTATGGTTATAGCAATTTCCTGTATGACTTGGATATCATGAACCTTTCTTAGAGAAATTTGTTGCCAATATTTCCCCAGCTGTTTTCTTTCTAATTTTAATTATAAATTATTTTTTTAAAAAAATATCAGTTCTTTTATAAAGATGGATTTTAATTGATCTCAGAGTTTGCTTGTATATTTTTACATCATCATTGCCTCTCTTTTTAGATTTCTTGTTGCAGAGTATCTGAAGTTGTGCTTTAGTTGATGTGTGAGAGTTTAATATAAGAAAGAATTGTGATCTGGTCTGGAGTGTCCAGTGATGTCCAAAGTTGACCATTAACAGTCACTAAGAGGCCATTTCTCAGGGTGGAATGATTAAATTGCATTTCCATTTGAAGATGGAGCAGAGACTAAATGACTTCTAGGTAATCTTAAGTCTTGACATTTTGGAATGTTTGCTTTCTCATGCTTATATTTCTGAGAACATTGTTCAGATGGTTATTTAAGTTCTTAACAGATGCCACAAAGGTGACTAATAAGTGATAAAGAGAATATTATAATAGCTATTATTTCTTTCTAGAGCATCTATTCAGAGGCAGATAACTTATAGTTCTATTATTTTTGAGACACATGACAAATGCTGATTTATTTTTATAATGACATTTGCAATTTGTTCCCAAAGACTGTAACAAGGACCTGGTAGAGGGGAGGGGAGCTTCCCTGCTCATTGGCTTCTTCCTGATGCTGTTGGAGAGATCCCCCCTGGGGAAACTCAGGAGCCCTAGCCCTGAGCCAACTGAGCTTCTACCAGACCTATAAGTGACAGTGAATCTTCTCTCATCATCTCCTTGCTCAGTGCTCTGGTTTGGCTCAGTATTGCCCCTGAGACTGGCAAAATTTCTGGCTACTTCCAACTCTCCATCCTATAGATTATCTGGTGCCTACCTGGCGATGTCCATCCCTTTTGACTTAGCTGATCCTTGGGTCTTGGCTTCTTTTGGACTCTTATTCAATGATCCTTTGTGTCCGACTGAAGGTTATTACTACTGTTCCCTGAATGTCCAATTTGTGATTGAATGCTGTGTCACGTATCTTTTGACTACTTCTGTTTCCTAATTTCTCTTGATGAAATATTTAACTTGCGTGACTGAGAAAGTGAATAAACAGTTTTTACTCAGATGTTTGGAATGCTTCAAAAAGAAGGATGTTTCTCAGTTATGTTTTTGGGAACACAGCTGTTATCCTTAGGAGATGCCATGTATTACCATAAAGCTGTCATTATGCCTTTCCATCTTAGGATAGTAATAGTAGTGATAAGAACAACTGGCATTTGTGTAGTACCTTAAAATTTGCAAAACCCTTTAAAACATTATCAAATTTATCCTCACAAAAACCCTAGGAGGCAAGTGCTGTTTTTTCATTTTCCATATGACAAAACTCAGGCTGACAGTTTGCTCAGGGTCATATAGCCAGTAAGTGTCTGAGGCTGAATTTGAATTCAAGTCTTCCTGACTCTATCCACTGCATGGTCTAGTTGTCTTCAGCTAGATCATTGAACACTTGAGTCCAAAAGAATCCAACACCCAAGTATCAGCCAAGTCAAACAGTGGATAGAAATCACCAGGTAGATAAAGTGGATTTAAATCTCATCTTGTCACTAATTCTCCCAAACAATTTTGAATGGGGGCTAGGCACTCCAAACCCCAAGCAAACCCCAGAACACTGAACATAGCCTTTATTTGTTGGGGAGGGATCAAACGTTGCTGTTCAATGCATGTCCTTTCCTGGGAAGCATAGAGCTCTATTTCACTTTGCTAAATCAAGATGGCAGACAATGGGCTGCATTTGAGGAAGATGTGCTTTAATGATTGCAGAAGCACAGATCCTTCTTGTCTGTGGGCTCTTGAGTACAGAAATCCTATATATTTTCCCCAGCTGCCTTTGTCATTCTAATTGTGTTGATCCCAGGTTTCTTACTGCCTGATATTGCTATGTTTTGCTTTTATCTGATAACTTCTGAGGCCCAAGTTTTTTCTCCTGAGGCCACAAGGCAGAAGAGTTTTTATGGAACTGTTTCCCTCTGAAGTATGGAGGAGATTTTTCCTAGAGGGGAAAGAGAGCTTTTAGATATCACTTTTGTCCTGTGCTGTGTTTGAGTAAGCTGTTCTGCGTATGGGAATACAATGCACCTGTTTTTTTGAGACACAGGGGACCTTAAGCAAACACTAATTTTTTAAAAAGCAAAAATCTTTTAAGTTTTTTTAAAAAAAACTTTTCCTGAACTGAAACACTGAAATACAGTTCTCCCTCCCTCCCTCTCCCCCTCCCTCTCTCTCTCTCTCTCTCTCTCTCTCTCTCTCTCTCTCTCTCTCTCTCTCTCTCTCCTTCTCTCCCTCCTTACAGGGACTCTTGAAACAACTGTAAACTAATTTAAAAGGCATTATACAAATTTGTTCTCCAATTTTATTTTCTTCACAATGAGTATTTGTCTCATTGGATCTGGATCTCAAAATCTCAGAGTTGGAAAGGCCCCCAGAACCCAGTTCATCTAATTACTACCTAATTAAGCTTCTATTATACTTTACCTCCCCACAAGGAATCATCAAGCCTTGACCTGTCTGCTGTCTTTGACACTATTGATTGCCTCTAGATCCTTTCCTTTCTTGGTTTTTGGGACTTCAGTCTCTCCTGGTTCTCCTCCTGCCTATTTGACTTCTCCTTGCTGATCTGCCTGCCTAGACTCTCTCCTCTCTCTAATCCATACTCCCTTTAACCATCAAAATGATTTTTCTAAAACAGTTCCAACTTTATCCCTCCCCTACTCAGTAAATTGCTTCCCTATTGCCTTCAGGATCAAATAACAAAATCCTCTGTTTAGCATTCAGAGCCTTTGTAACCCAGTCCTTTCCTGTCTTATTTAGTCTTCTTATCCCCCATCACGTATTCTTTGATCCAGTGACTCTGGTTCCTTGCTGTGCATGTCCCCCATGCCTGGAATGCTCTCCCTTCTCCCCTCTGCTTTCTGGCTTCCCTGGCTTCCTCTTAAGTTCAAAATAAAATCTCATCTTCTACAGGAGCCTTTCCCAACCCTCAGTTCCTTCCCCCTGTTAATTATTTCCTATTTATCCTATATGTAACTTGTTTGTATGTATTATTGTCTCTTGCATTAGAATAGCGAGCTTCTTGAGGTCCTGTCTTTTTGTCCCTTTTTGTAACCCTGGTGCTTAGCACAGAGCCAGACAAATAGTGGGTGCTTACCAATTGTTTATTGACTGACCAACTGGGCCTTCTTGTCTGACCATATCTGAACAGGAATCTTTGTAACAGCAGGGTTGACAAGGATTCTTCCATCCTTTTCTTGAAGACTTCCAACGATAGGAAACTGATGTCATCCTGGGGCAGTCCATTCGACTGTTAATTAGTTCTAATTTTCTGGAAATTTTCTTTCACATCAAACCTAACTCTTCCTTCCTTCTTATTCTGATCTCTGAGGCCAAGTAGAGTAAATTTAAACCCTGTCCAGGTGTCAGTCCTTCAATTATTTGAAGACCGATCTCTCTCTCTCTCTCTCTCTCTCTCTCTCTCTCTCTCTCTCTCTCTCTCTCTCTCTCTCTCTCTCTCTCTCCCTCCCTCCCTCCCTCCTCCCTCCCTTTCCCTCCCTTTCCCTCTCCTTCTCTCTCCCTCCCTCTTTCCGTCTCTCTGTCTCTGTCATTCTCTTTCTCTGTCCCTCATTTTTGGAAGAGGTAATGAAGAAAACTAGAAAATACTTTAATTTCTCCATCCATGAAATAAGAATAATAACAGCGCTTGCCTTGTTGTGAGGTTCAGATGTACTTCTCCCTCCTTCCTTTGGGCTTGTATACTCCCTGAGGGCATGGATTGTTCCCTTAAATGTTTCTGTCACCAATATGCCTGGTGCATAGTAGGAACTTAATAATTACCTTTTTTTTGATCGAATGAAATGCTTTCCACCATATTTTTTCCTTTGTTTCTAATTTCCAACAACAGGTACATCTTTTACGTACCTTTTCCCTATAACTAGATAAAACAGAGAATTAATCCATTTCTTCTCAGTCTGAAAAAATTTGTTTCTCCTTATGCATTCTAATTTGAGCTTGCCAGCTAATTCACTCTGTAAGGTCTCTAGGCCTATTTGTACATCTGTGAAGTGAGAGTGTTAGAGCAGAAAATCACTAAATTCCTTTGTGTCTCAAAAAGAAAACCAGTCATTATGCATCCAATTCTTTGAATGTCATTAGGAACAAATCCTATGCAGTCTTTTCTGTATCATGAAATTGACTTAAACAAAATGTTAATGTGAAGCTTTACACATATTCTCCGGATCACTCTAAATGATATAATCAGATGCTCATAAGTGCTAGTAAGATTTAGTAGTGATTACATGGTATTCTCTCTTAGGACAGGCACCTATGTTGAACTGGTGTACTCACTGAGCCCCTGGAAGGTGGGGACTTGGCATCTGATTTCAAGCTTGTGTGTTAGGAGGGCTCCCCACCTTCCACTTAAGAGGCAGGGCAGTTGTCTTCTGTTTCCCATTGTCCATGATGTTCAGACAAACACAACTGTCTACAGAGCTGGAATGCCAAGCATAGACCAAGAGGACGCAGTGTCTGTTTCTCTGAGCTGCCCTGAGTGTCAGGGACTTCTCCCAACCTACCCACAGCTTCCTAGGAAAGGCTGGTCCTGGAATGGGGCACCTCTCTGTGTGTCTTTTCTTTTCTCCTTTGATGTTGGAGTAGCAAAGCAGTACCTGGATGGGATTGGTGGGAGGTTGCAGTGACAAAAACAGCAGAGGCAGCTCTGGGAAGTTTCTGGAGAGAGAGACACATAGAGAGAGACAGAAAGAAGATAGACACAGAGAGAGAATCAGAGAGACAGAGACAAATACACACAGAGACAGAGAGATAGAGGCAGAGAGAGAGGGGGAGGGAGAGAAGGAAGTAGAGGAGGGACAGAAAGATGGAGGGAAAGAGAGAGAGAGAGCCTTGTCAACTGTACTCAAAGATGATGAGATGTAAAATGGCCAAGTAGCAGTTCTCACAAAGAAGTGCTTTGCGTGTGTCCCCAAGATGCTTGAATGTTAGCCTCTCTGATGAAGGTATTAGTAGTGATAATTGATCATCTTACTGTAATTTACCGATGAAGGTATTAGTGGTGATAACTGATCATCTTACCGTAATTTACCGATGAAGGTATTAGTGGTGATAACTGATCATCTTACCGTAATTTACCGATGAAGGTATTAGTGGTGATAACTGATCATCTTACCGTAATTTACCGATGAAGGTATTAGTGGTGATAACTGGTCATCTTACCGTAATTTACCGATGAAGGTATCAGTAGTGATAACTGATCATCTTACCGTAATTTACCAGTTTCTGTGCCAATCATCTTCTGATTACTTATTAGCCTTCTCTTTCCTGTGGAAGGAGAACTTGTTCTGTACCTGATTCACATTTGGGTTCTGGTACCTTTTTAACTTTCATCCACTTGCTGGGAAGAAATCCTTTGACTCTGAACTCAGAACTGTTTCAATAATTAGCAACTCTTAACTACAAAGGACATATTAGGAAAGAAGAACTGATGAATAACAGTATGTATAGCATGATTTTACATATATGTACATATTTGTATCTAATGGTAGCCATCTTTAGGGTAGAGGGAGAGAAGAAAAAATAAATTTACATGGTACCTTTATTATATATTTAAACGGAATAAAAAGTTGTACATAATAGATTTGCATTTTCATGTGCAATCATCTTTTTAAATTATGTTATGGAAATGCTTGTTTTATTGCATAATTTAAAAATAAAAAAGAGTAACTCTAATAGACAGCAGCATTCCTTGGAGGAAATAGGGTTAAGGGTGAATGGCCAATCACTGTGAGAATGGAGAGCTGACTTCCCATATTAAGAGGACAACCGGCTCAGATTCAATCCAGCTCAGACTCTGTCTAGCTGGGATTCTATTTGGCCTGCTTGTGAATACAAGCGTCACAAATGCTTAGGTTCCTTAAGAGTCAACCCAATTTGGTGAATCTTTAATAAACTTTGTTTTCTTTGATTTTAAGAAGGCTTGAGTTGAATTCATTCGAGCCCAACCTGGATTGTTGATGCCAGATGACCAGTTGCAAAGGTAAATAGAGGAAGTTCAAGCGTTGGAGTTGAACAGGAGGGACATCTAAAATCCTTTAAAAAGGCTATGATTATCTTACCAACTCTTGGGAAAGGCCTCCCAACTCTTCCATGAAAGAAGGTTGAAATTACCACAAATCAAAGAGGAACAATGAGCAAACAATGGCAAAAGAATACCGTTCTCATTCAATGGTACCAAGTGTCAGAGCTTTACTCATAGTCAACAGAGTGAAAATCAACCTCCTAATGATGAAGATGAAACTGAGGGTGGTGATTTCCAGAAGGTAGCACCGTGCTTTGTTGAATGAATCCTAAATGATCAGTGAACAGAAGAAAGGGGAAACTGTGAGCACCCAGAACATTACTAAGCTTTACTACTCCTCCCAGGAAGAAGATTTAGCCCTTATCACAATGGGATAGTGGAGAAGAAACTTGTTCCCCATATTTATAAGGCAGAATTGTATACATGGAGAGTTGTTTGTTCTTCCTTTCATGATGAAAAATTAAAGAAATGTGTCACAAAAAAAGAGGAGAACCATGCCAAGCTGAACCTAGTTAACCTGCAAGGACAGAGAAGTGACAGGGATGGGTAGAGGTCACAAGGCCCTGTGACCTCACCTGGGGGCGCAGTGGATAGAGTGCCTGTCCTGGAGTTGGGTTTATATCCAGCTTCTGAGATTTATTAGCTGTGTGACCCTGGGCATATCTCTTAACCTCTGTTTCCTCAACTGTAAAATGGTGGTAATAATAGTATACCTACTTCTCTGGGTTGTTGTAAGAGTCAAATGTGATAATAATTGTGAAAAACACTAGCACATAGTAGGTACTATCTGAATCCTTATTCCTTTCTTTCCTCCCCTGTGTGTGGCTAGACATTGTGGTGATTTTTATAATTTAGGAAGAGTTGATTGGTACATGGAATGCATTGAGATGGCCTGGTACCATACAGATAAGAGAGGATTGGATTTGAAGTCAGGAGTCGTGTTAGGTAGTCAGTATCTTCTTGCCAAATGAATATATGCTGTTGACCATACAATTTCGTATCCCTAGGTGCAGTTATGTTTGGTTCGTCTCGTTGACTGTTGAATTGTTGAGTCATTTTTTCAGTTATGTCCAACTCTTCAAGGTTACATTTGGGGTTTTCTTGGCAAAACTAGATTACTTTGCCATTTCCTTTCCAGTCCATTTTACGAATGAGGAAACTGAGGTAAATAGAGTTAAGTGACTTGCTCAAGGTCACCCAGTTATTGAGTGTCTGAGGCTGGATTTGAATTGAGGTCTGCTGCCCCTTCTGTTGCATAAAAGTGTTTTTAGCTGTTCTTTTCACTGGTACCATATTGGATTAGGATTTTTCTGCTTATCCTGAAGATGCTGTATCCAGGCTATTTAATAGTGTATGTCACCACATTCCTATCCACCCCACCATTGCCCACTTCTCCCAGGGGGAGCTGGGTATGAGAAATGGTTTCGTATGTAGTCTTCTCATGTAAGTGGACCATCATGGTTTCTATGCTGTATGCTTCACTTGCTCAGGAATCCATGATCCCAGGGAGTACCAGTGTGGCACTCCCACTTTTGACCTTCTATACCTTAGTGGGCAGTCTTTGTGCATTCCTGTGGTTGAAAAAAAATCATGGCCTGGTAGGCATTGTCTCCAGACTTAGGTAGGATGATCTTTGGATGATGGAGAGTTAGTAGCTGGATTCTTACTTGAAGTCATACCAGATTGGTTTCATCTGTTTGGTCTGTTTTCTGACCTACCTTTCCTACCATCCCTCTCCATAGAGTACTGAAGGATCATGTAAAATGTCATTCCATTTATTATCATCAATATGTGAGTTTGAATATATGAAGTTTTAAAATATCTATTTTATTTTGCTTTCATATCACCTTTATTTCAGAATATATCCTCCCTCCACCTATACATAGTGACTCATCCCTGTAACAAAAAAAAAGAAATAGAAAAGCTTAGCATAACTAAGAAACCCATCCATTGAACTGAACACATTCTTCTCTATTTAACTCCTGTTATCCCCCACCTCTGCAGAGGCAGGAACATTTCCTAGGCTCTCCTCTAGTGCCAAGTTTGGTCATTAAAATTACATGGCCTTAAGTTATTTTTATTGCTATTTATATTTACATTGAATCAGTTATGCATTATATATACATATGTATAGGTATATATATGTTTAGCAAAGAGTTGGGTCTTGTCTGGGACTTTCAGGATTCAGAATTTTCAACAGGGAGAATTGGAATTTCCCTTAAAATAGACTTTGTCTTTTGCTAACCTTTTTCTTTTTTCCTGATCTTTCCCCTCTAGTAGGGGATACTGGGGTTGGTCTAGGTTCTGATTTTCCCATCTGTTGCATGCCAAGCCCCTGCTGCTTTGGAAGAGAGCCCCCAATGAAGAGGGTGAACTGGCACTAAAGGATTCTTGGAGGTTGGTCTCCCTCCTTTGTGGAGCCATTGTGTTACATTAATTCTGCCCATTGTTGAGTTTTGTGAGAATGCTTTGTGTGCAAGATGGCTGGTACTATTAGTGGAAGACAGAATAAATAATGAACTAGTTGGTGTCAGTTTACATGTTGGCAACTCTTCATTGGGAAATTGAGATGCAAATTATGATCCAAGTTTTGACCGTGGCACCTAATTCAAGGAGAATTTGGAAGTCTACCTTTTTTGATAAGGTTGTTATGCTGTATACTCTTGTTCCATAAGTAACATGAGCTGGAATTGCTGAGGTATCTGTAATTGTTTTCAGTCATCATTGCATTTGCCCAATCTACCTAAACAGTGGTCCAGAGATTGGCTAAGCGGATAGGGAACTGCAAATGTCAGCCTTTAGAGATGAGTCCTTCCTAGAATTGTTGTATGACCTTTGGAAAAATTGCCTCACTTTTCTGGTCTTCTCCCTGTGCTGTCAAGACAGTTATTGATTATAAGGCTCTCAGGTCACTTTCTAAAGTAATGAGTGTACCCAGTTCCACAATTGGATTAGGAGAGAAATGGTTTTGGGATGTGTTATAAGGGCTGGTAGATTCCTTTGATGGGAAGTCATTTTTATAATCTAAATTGGGTATTTATCAATGAAAGGAAATGTAGATAAAAGAATATGAGTTCTTGTATCACTCTTGTATTTCTTATAAAGTAAATAATTTATTTTCAGTTTAATCACGAATGAATTGGTTCTTTACAAGGAAGTTTTGGGTGACATCAAATCAGCAAGTATTTATCATTATGGTAGCTATTATATATTTAAAAGGAATAGCAAGTGGTACATAATAGATTTGCAGCTTCACATGCAATCATCTTTTTTATTATACTGTGTTATGAAATGCTTGTTTTATTGCATACATTTAAAAATAAGTAATTAAAGAAAAAAATTTATCACATACCTCCCATATGCCTAGCTCTGTACACATGTATTTTCTTCTTGCATAAGGGGTAAATGTTTATGCCATATGATTAAGAAACAGGTATTTTCTCAGTGTAAAATGTGTCTGCTCTCTAAAAAATGCTTCAAAGTATATAAAACATTAAACAATAACCCCGGTGAGTGCATTGCCTGTCTATAGACAGATAAATGGTAACTGAAAAGAGAACAAAGATCGAGATCTGTAATTTGCTCCACTACCTGAAGTTTTCTCCCATAATCCTCTGTGAATAATAGCCTATTGACACCTAATTTGTTTGACTTTTAAGGGCCCCAATTTTATGATTTGGTATTACTGGTAGACTGATCCTCTGGAGGCTAGATTCTTTCCTCCCTGTTCTCAACAAGGTTACTTTGTGCTGCTTGTGGATTTATTTTGGATACGCCTAAATATGTACATGAAGTCTTTTCCCTTTAAACGTCTTGAGGGAGGGACTCTTTGGCTTTTTTCTTTGTGTACCTGGCACCATGCCTTAACACGAGCTGTTTAATAGATGCTCTTCCACCCATCCATTCATTCATACATTCATTCATCTCATGAATTAAAATTCTACAGCAGAAGCCAGACTAGGAGGGAGAGGAAACTCTTTAAAAAGAGATAGATGATGGGATGAATTCCATTTATTTCCTTATGCTTTCAGTATATACAGTAGAGCAAAGAACAAAATCTATTTGAAAGCAGGCCCAACTTTATTGTCCTTCCCATCCCCTCCCCAGGAAGCACCTGGCCGACAGTCATGTCTATGTTCCCAACTCTCAGGCTTAGCTATTTGATCCTTCTAGAAGGATGGCTCATTTATTTTCTTAGTTACTGGCACTACTGCTTTCTTGATTCAGTCAGAAAGGTTATTTGCATCTCCTCAAGGCGTCAGTGAATATAGATTCATCTGTAGACCCTGTTGACACCTTGCACTTTCATTCTCGGCTTTCTGTGACTACATTGACTTAGGTGTGTGTATATGTGGGGAATCCCTTCTTTTGCATAAACAGCAAAGGATGAATACAGAATGGTGTCAGAAGGGCTAAACCTCAGAATGAGACAAAGTTTGAAAGGTATCTTAGGGACAACCAAAACAGGATTTTTTCTCAGGTATAAGAGATTTAATAAAAAAATCAAAGGAAGGAAGGATCATTATTCAGGATAGATAGAATGATGGATAATGGAGAGATGGATTTTATATTTTTTACTTTGGTGTTTGGATTAGAAATGACAGTAAATATGGCTAAAACACAGTTGAAACTCAGGATCAATAAAGAAGTAGTAAGATATAAGGGTAAATGTAGTCTTATACTTAGGGCTCAAAAAATCAACTTCATAAGTATAAGATGGGAGAGATGTGGTGAGACAGCACTTTGAAAAATGCAGTTATCCCTTCCACATCCTGACTTTCCCTATTGTGATTTTAGGTTTCACTATATCATGAGTTGGCACAAGAAATTAAAGGGTAATTTTGGGGAGTTTTGTGAAAACTAGAGACAACACATGAAGGCTAGCAGATGACACAAAGTGTTTTTGCTTAACACTGACCTACATAGAACCTATGACCAAATACTTAACCCAGATTTTACAATAAGGTACTGGAAACATCCTATAAAAGGCAAAGAAAAAATTCAGACTTCTCTGATACAGAGGGAGGGCCAAATTTTTTTTTACGAGTTTTCCAGGTTGTGAGAGCAACTGACCTAACCTCTAACGCCCCTCACCTCTGTGATGTGGAAGGGATGACTGTATATGAAAGTTTTATTGAATTTCAGGCTTATGCCGAAAGGTTTCCTTTGATCTTGGGTTGCACTAAGAAAGGCATAGCTTCCAGGAATAAGGAGGCAGTCATCCCTCTGTACCCTTTCCTCATCAGAATCAGATTACACCCTGAGTGCTTGCTTAACATGGACATTTATAAGTTGCAAAATATTCAGAGGAGGGCAACGTGGAAGAAAGGGTAAAGGACTTTGAATTCGCCCATGTGAGCTTCTTTTGAAGAAACAGGGGTTGTTGAACCCAAAGAAGATTCAGGGGGTACATGGTGGCAATTTTTTTCTTTAAAAAAAGTCTGAACTTAATTAACACTGATTAAAATCATCATTTATACATTGTGAATGGTACATGAAATTACATAGAATTTTGCTTTTCTTTTTAAGCATATAACTTCGAAAGCTGTGCTGGTGGTCTATAATGTTTTCTGACTTTACTGTCCTTCTCTCTCTTTCTCTGTTTCTCTGACTGTCTCCCCCCTTCCCCCAGAAGAAAAAGAAAGAAAAATGAAGACCTATGTCTCAAATATTTGAGGTCAAGCAAAACGCATTCACACAATGACCACATTTAAAAGTGTACATCTCGTCCTGCATCTTTAGTCCAACATGATAGCAATCTTCAAGCATCTCATGGACGATGGTTTTGGCTTGAGTTTAATCATAGAGGGCAGAAACAAGCAGCGGGTGGCAGCTGAAAAGAGAGAAACTTGGCCTTGATGTCAGGAAAACTTTCCTAAGATTAATACAGAGTGACCAGTCATGGCTTCAGAGGACTGATGATGAAACACGGTGCTTTTTGGCAAGGAGTGTTGGACAGTGGTGCAGAATGTATTATCCATTTGTAGACATGGTCAAGGTGTTTTTTAATTTCTATTGTTTCTAAGTGGATTGGGCTCCCAGAGAGGCAGTGAACCACTGTTAGTGTTGTCTGCAAGACTGTACGGAATGGGAGAGGTGCTTATCAATCACAGCCTTCATTTCCCACAATCACAGAATTATAGAGTTGGAAGGAACCACAGCAACTGTTAACTACACTCTGGAGCAGAAAAGCTTCCTACTCTAACATACCTGACAAAATGGATATCCAGACTCTGCCTGAAAATTCCAATGGAGGAGATTTTTTAACCTCATCTATAAGAATAGCAGTTAGTTTGAAAAAGATGTAGATGTTTTAGGGAACTATAAAGCCCAATGTTAGCCAACCACATGAGACTTTATTTAACAATGCCTTTTATCTTTACTTTTTCTCATAATTATTTCAACAACAAACCCTCCCCTCATTGAAACTGTAGTATGTTAAAGAAAAGCAATTAAGCAAAAACCTCTGGAGGGTGACCACATCTGATCATATATATAATATTTTACTTGCTTCTTTCATGGATGGGATTGGGAGTGAGGGAGGTGTGTTTTATCTTCTGTTTTATAAAATGTTTTTGGTTTTCAGTTGCTTAGTTTGGTTTCTATTTAGAAACCTTTTAATTTTCATTTTTTAGTCATTATGCATGTTGTTTTTGTGGTTTTGCTTTATTTTTCTCTATAACAGTTTATATCTTCACTATATCTTCACACTTTCCCTGAGTCTCTTGGATTCCACATTCTTTATTCTCCAATAATATTTCTTCATATTCATACACCATAGATTTTTCATCAATTCCACAATTGATAGTCAAGTACTTTGTTTCCAATTCTTTGGTATGACAAATAATACTGCTATGATTATTTTGGTTTATATTGGACATTTGCTTCTCTCTTTGACTTCCTTGGGGTATATACTAAGTAGTAGGGTTAACCTATACTTGAATAATTCCAAATCAATATCTATAATAAATCACTTCACAGTTCCACCATTAGTATATTAATGTTGTCTTTCTCCAAATTCCCTCTAATATTGACTATTTCTATGTTTTGCCACCTTTGCCAATTCAGATGCTGTGAGCTGAAATCTCAGCATTGTTTTGATGGGTATTTCTCTATTAGTGAACTGAAGTTTTTTTTCATATTCAATAGTTTATAATTTTTCTTTTGAAAACTTCCTATCCTTTGACAGCTATCAATTGTGATAGTGCAACCAAAAATTAATATGATTTTAGACTGAATTAAGCTAGAGCCATTAGGTAGAGATTGAAGGAAGTGATAGTCTTGATGACCTGTTCAGACCTTGATGGAATATTCATTCTGAGAGTTAAATTTTTTTAAAAAATTTACTTATTTTTAGTTTTCAACATTCATTTCCACAAGTTCCAAAATTTCTCCCCATCTCTCCCCTCCCCCACCCCAAGACACTGTGCATTCTGATTACCCCTTTCCCCAATCTACCCTCCCTTCTATCAACCCCCTCCTTTCCCTTATCCTCATCTTCTCTCTTTTCTTGTAGAGCAAGATAGATTTCTATACTCTACTACCTGTATTTCTTATTTCCCAGTTGCATGCAAAAACAATAGAGAGTTAACATTTTAGGATGGTCATTTGTTACTGCTGTTAGATGGAGTAAGCCTTTACTCCTGCTCTCTGTGCTAGCATCCTGCCCTCACACTGGTAATTCTTGGATTCCCAGTGAGGGAAAATCATACTTCTACAACACAAACTTTCCATAGGATCCTGTGGGTAACTCTACTGTGGAAAGTATACACTCCTACTCCTTTATCATGGTAGCTCCTGCGCTCCAACTAGTGAGCATCCCATTTACTCAAAATCAGTCGTCATGACACTCTAACTCTTAAACATAAAATATTCACTCAACAATAAGGCAAAATGGAGGAATGATCAAAATATCACATGAACTTGAGTTATCCTTTCCATACAGTGTTTGTGAGAGAATGTATACTTGTAGAAGCCTAGCAAGGAGAAATATAAATGGGGAAAACCTATAGGCTTGTGCCACAGTCATTTCAATTGTGTCCAACTCTTTGTGACCCCATTTGGGGTTTTCTTGGCAGAGATACTGGAGTGGTTTGCCATTTTCTTCTCCAGATCATTTTCCAGGTGAGGAAACTAAGGCAAACAAGGTTAAATGACTTACCCAGTGTCACACAGCTAGTAAGTACTGGCCAGATTTGGGGTTTTCTTGGCAAAGATACTGGAGAGGCTTGCAGTTTTCTTCTCTAGCTCATTTTACAAATGAGGAACTGAGGCAAACAGGGTGAAGTGACTTGCCCAAGGTCATATAGTTACTAAGTGTCTGAGGCCAGATTTGAACTCATTAAAAAGTCTTCTAGGAAAAGTGTTTTGGAGTGGGGGTACTCTATCCATTGCACCATCCAGCTGCCTTCTTGAAGTAGAGCTAACAGAAGGACAAATGAAAAGCCTTTCATCTCTTTCTCTCTCTCACACTAGAGAGGAGGGAAGTCAAAAGAACCTCTCATGCTGTGGATAGTTCTGGAGGGCAGGAGCTCAGCCTGACAGCAGAGATCAGCTTTCTTCTAATGAACTCCTACCTTTTCTTCAGCCAATGCAGAAAGCAGCCTGTTGGCTCCCAGCACTGTGGTTAAAACCTCCCTTTCAGCTGCCTCTCCTGCAAGTGTCTTCACAATCACTGGTTCCTTTCCCTTCTCAGTCCCTCAGATCAAATCAGGTGGACAGTAATTCATCTTTCTCTTAAGATGCAAAACTCCTAAAATCCACCTTTCTGTCAGGTCTTTAATCTTTCTGTAGCTTCTAAAGTTATTTGATTTATAACTGTGTCAGTTATAACCTTTAATACTCTAAAAAAAAGTCCCATGCAAATAAGCCGGTGGACCACATTGTCCAGTAGGCTCCATCATTTCTCCGCCTTCAAACAGGTCTGTTAATCTGGGGGTTCTTCTCTATTTTACCTTCTTCACAGTCTGTGTTTCTCCATGTTTTGTCTGTAAGACTTTTTTTATGAGCAAATTTTGATCGCTTTTTCATACACAAAGTTCTTTTTCTTCCCCTTTGAACACCAAACTGTTCCCATCTGAAAGCAGCATATGTGTATATATGAATCTGCTGCCCTTTAGAAGAGGGCATCTTGGGTAATGGTGAAGGGCTTGAGATCATCTTATAGGAGTTT
Source organism: Bettongia penicillata ogilbyi (assembly GCA_023548195.1). Classification (NCBI taxonomy): domain Eukaryota; kingdom Metazoa; phylum Chordata; class Mammalia; order Diprotodontia; family Potoroidae; genus Bettongia; species Bettongia penicillata. The sequence goes on from JAJHZJ010000281.1 coordinate 1,776,486, forward strand.
GGTATGTGGATAAGAATGTGATTTCTGAGTGTTTCATGGGCAGAGGAATTAATCTCATCCTTCTTGACCCCAGGAGGAATACCCAAGAGCAATGGGTGGTAGTTTCAGAGAAACATACTTTTGGTGTGATATAAGAACAAAACTTCCTAGTTGTTTGAGCTTTCACAAAGTAAAATGTCCTTTTTTGGATGGAGGCGCTTTTCCTCTCCAGAAGTCTTGAAGCAGAGGAGATCATTGTTCAGGTATGAATTGAACCTTGAAATTTCTTTCAATCCTGAGATTAGATGATGGATAAACACTTTCTGAATAAGAAAAAAAGACTCGTGAGGGATTTATTAAATTTAACTTGATGCCTCCCCTCCCCCACCCCTCTGTTAAATGTGGTGCCATTGCCTGAGAACTACACCCAAGTTCAAGGCATGCTTGAGTTAGCATGTATTCAAAACTGCAGCTTGTGCACCCTCACCAATTTTTTTTCATTGTACCAAGACAAAGAACACATTAATTCACAGAAAAAAGCCATTGCTTTAACTACTAGCAAGGTAAAGCACAAGGAAAATACTCCCCATCCGTGCAGGGACACTTAACTCTCCCAGATTTCCTTGCTGCTGGGAAGAGAGGGAACATCTGTACCACTACTTGTAGCTGTAGAAGTTAATGTTCTTAGGTTTGTATCATAGCTGAACCCCACTAGTCTCACTTCTTTTCCTTTGAAGGCACCGATTGCTCCTTCCCCAAAGAGCTGCTGCTGTTATCTGTTGACCCTCCTAGGTTGTCTGGGGGGCTATTTTCTCCACTGAATATTTGAGATACTTTCCTTTCTCACTGAACTATAAGCAGTTGGTGTCATCTTCTGGACTGTTTCCCCCACTGCACTGCAGCCCACTGGCTTTCTGCTGAGCCAGTATGGATTTCTCACCCTTTTCTGATTATCTGCTGAGCTGTTAGCTACTGATTCTCTGCACATTTTCAGCTGGTAGATGGCCTCTCTTTGTCTGCATAGCCCCGTCTTGCCAGGTACCAGTTCAGAGGCTGAGTTCAGGTCTGTCCTTTGAACTGCCTTGTGTTTCTTTCCAGCAGCAACTTCTTCTAATCCGTCTCCTATTTCAGTTGGGGTGAGAAAATTCCTTTTCCTTCATGGCCTTCTGTGGAGCTATGCAAATGAACTCATACTTCACTTGGCATCAGGGTATTGTGACTTGTCACCAGGAGCTGGTGACTTGTTTTCCTACAAAAACAGACAAGCTAATACAAGTTCTTCAAGTTTTAGAGTATGCTAAACCTTCGATTTCTTTCATACCAAACAAGAAGGATTATTGGCAAATGATCTGTGGCACCACAAGATCAAACAGTGACTGTGTTCAGTATACTATGCTTGCTTTGTTTTCTGTTTACTAAGGCAGGAAAATATGCAGGTGTATTTTAGGAAAATTTTCATCACAGGGGTTTGAAATAGAAAAGTTTTTGGGTTAGCCTGGAGACTTAGTTATCCAGGGTACTCCTGTCTTTAAGTAATCTGGTTAATTAAAGTTTTTGTCTTCCTCTAGTTACTTAGATATAACAATAGCAACATAATAGAAATATGTGTTGTTTGCAGAGAGTTAATTCTGAAGGATATTATTAAAATGTTCAAAACTATTATAAAAAAACTCTACTTTTAGGATCTGGGGAAAATGGAATACCTTTTCCCATTCTAACACTGGTCATACATACATACATATATATGTACACATATGTATACACACTTATATATACACTATATATATATACATGTACACACATATATTTGGAGTTTGGCAGAAGAATTTTTATTCACCAGAAATCAGTTTTAAAAAAGAGGTTTTGGCATCCTATAACTTATATCTAATATTGTACTGAAAAATTAAGTTTATATAGACAGCCCTCATTCTGGGCAATCAGGTGGCCCTCTTGAATGAAATAAAAAGCATTTATTGTGTAAGACAGACCACTTGGTGCCTACTGTCTGAAGGGCAGGTATTTTCCCACATGTAAGGGTTTTCTCATGTGCCCCAGTTTCATTTAGCTACAACATTGGCTTTTACAAAGAAATATTACTTCGAAAGTATAATAAACATACAAGCTTCCTCCCCCAAGACATCAGAGGCATAATTCACCTCCTCCCTCACCCCCCAGTATCTAGGGAGAGGGGGGATCCTGTTTCCCAGTTCCAAGTCCAAATAACCCATCGGGGCTGAGTCCCAAGTAACTTGACTTCCTAAGGCTTCTCTGTCAAGCTGGTTGGCCGTCCCATCCCACCAAGTATCCTGGCTCCAAGGTCACCATGGTTCCAACTCCTGGGTCTGGTGGAGGTTATTACCCTTGGACTCTGAAACTGAGGACAAATGACAGAGAATAGAAATAGACACCCACAGGTCCATTTCCCAAAGCCGGGATAAAGGTGTGGTAATCATACCAGTTCAATTCATGGCATCTATATGGTGGGTGAACTGTGATCTTTGTCTTCTGAGCAGGACAGAGCTTGAGCCAGATAGAGAGACTGGCCCATCAGTTTTAACGATGAAGCCTTTCCAGTTAGGCAGCTAATCAAAGAAGGCTACTCACACCCATGTGGTAGGAGACACAGAGTACTTCCATGTTAGGGCAATCTGGACATGCTCTAAAGGCCGCGTAGCAATTAAATGCTTATTATGTGGAAATCAGTGTGGTAAATGCTGGGAATAGACAAATAAGGCCATCTTTGCCAAGGAAATCATCCTCTAGGAATCGGGGAATGGACAACACATATGGATTTCATACAAATCAGATGGAAAAGCCCAATGGTCCTTAGGATACAATGGTAAGGTACATGGTAAGCCACCTTCTTTCAGGCATTCCCACTAACCAAAAGTTATCGTTTTTGCACACTGAAACATTTTATGGTGCTGAGGACTTTGGTGGTAAGAATTCTTTTAAAAATTGTTTTTGGTTTTTTAGTAGCTCTGGCTGCCGAGGAAGCAGAAGTTCCATGTGTATGATGCTTTTGGCATGGGTTGGAAGCGAGGATGGCAGCGTGTTTTAAGTGGTGTTAATGCCTGTTAAGGGGACCCTTCAATTTGTTTTTTTGAGTTGCCATATTTTTCAGAAACATTGGACCCAGAGCATGCAGGAGGCCCTGAGCTGACATTATGTGGTGTTTGCATCCCAGGCTGGCCTCTGTGTGTGTGTTTGGGAGTCAAGACAGGCACCAGACATTCTGCACTAGGCTTGTGCAGCTGCTACCCCATGTGAATAAAGAAACCAACCTATCTTCATGGTTTAGCACAGGGGTGGGGAACCTGCCACTTTGAGGCCAATGTAGCCCTCTATATCCTCAAGTGAGACCCATGACTGAATCCAAACTTCACAGAACAAATCACCTTAATAAAAGGATTTATTCTGTAAAACTTGGACTCAATCAGAAGGTCACCCCCAAGGACTAAAGGACCACATATGACCTCAAGGCTGCTGGTTCCCCACTCCTGGTAGCAATTCCCAGGGGAAAACAATGTGGCTTTTGCCCATTACCTTGCCCCTCCCCTTCTGGATGGATTTTGTCCTTTTCCTACCTTAACTGCAACTTTTTCTCTCCTATGCCACACCCCTTCCTGGTATCTCTTCCTTCCTTAGTCCTGCTGTTATAAATTTGCAAACTTCTGTAGGAATTATGAACTCTTTGCTCTGGCTTTGGGTTCCACATACATATTTATTTCTCTTATAATAAATCTTTTTTCACATAAGTTTTATAAAGTTGTGATTGCCTGTTCACAGGGAGGAAGATGAGATAGGTTTTTTTTTTCCTACATTACTCTTGTTTCTTTCAATTTTATTTGAGTGGGAAACATTAGCTGATGAAGAATCTTCAATAAAGTTCTTTTCCTTTCCTTTTTTTTAAGATTTAAAAAATGTTTTTGAGCCTGGTATTTTTGCATTGTGTATTGAAAAGTATCCCGTTGTAGTGTGTGTGTGTCCTTGTTGTGCAATCAAAGAGCTCATCATGGCACCTCATTAAAAGCAACACATTTTATGACTTTAATAGAGTAAACAAAACATGGCTTATCAGTTAGGAAGTATACCATGTTTGTAATGAAAATATACAACTGAACAGCCCCTTTCCCAGAATGAAAGTAAAGACTTTCACTGTTGGTAATCTTTTGGCTCTAGTTAAATGTGTGTTCATTTGTGTATTCACTGTATAATCTGGTGGGAAAGACAGCAGCAATCCAGGTTCTTCCATTTACTAAATCACTGAACTACTTGAGCTTGGTTCTTTATACAAAATGGATAATGCAACCTGCTCTGTGTAACTCACAGGATTTTCCTAAGGAGTATATGAGATAATAAATGAAAGGGGACTTGAAAACTCTAAACTTGCATGCCCATCAGTGGGGTAGTAGCTGAACAAATTATGCATTATAAATTTCATGAAGTATCATTGTACCTTAAGAGATGATGGATTCAGAGAAATGCAGGAAGACTTAGGAACTGATGCAGGGTGAATTGAGCAGAAGTAGAAGAATACTATATACAATGATTACAATAATGTAAAAGAAAACAACTTTGAAAGATCGCAGAAATCTGATCAATTCAATAACCAACAAGCAACTAGAGGAAATTATTGATGTAGAGTATTTTCCACTTCTTGGCAGAAAGGTGAAAGGACAAGAGGTAGAGAAATAGACATATGTTTTCAGACATAGCCCATATATTAACTTGTTTTGCTTAACTTTGCTTATTTGTTATAAGGAACAGCTTCTATTTTGGGGCAAGAGAGTTGGTGGATTGTGATAGTGGTTCAGAAAAAAAGAAGCAAAGAAAGAAAAATAAATAACTAATGTAACATTAAAAAAAACTTGAAAGAAATCTTGGACATTTGTATGAGTTTTTTTTTTTCAGAGAAACTCATTGTAAAGATTTTCCCCAGTTAATTATTTCCCCTCTAATTTTAACTGAATTGTTTTGTGCCAAAATTTTTAAATTTTATGCAATCCAAATTAATCGTTTTGTCTACTGTGATCATATTTATCTCTTGTTTGGCAGCGAACTCTTCCTCTTTCTTTAGTTGTTTAAGACATTTGCTTCTAGTTCCTCTAACTGGATTATGGTATGCCTAGTTATAAGCAAGTCATATATTTATTTAGAGCTTATCTTGGCATATGGTAGGAGGTGTTGGTCTCAATCTGATTGCTATCAGACTACTTCCCAGTTTTCCCAGAAGTTTTTGTTAAAACATTGAGTTTTTTAATTGTCGAAGTTGGAGTGTTTGTATTTGAGAGACACTGTGCTAGTTTTCTGTTATTCAGTTGCGTCTGACCTTCATGACCCTATTGGGGTTTTCTTGGCAAAGATGCTTGAGTGGTTTGTAATTTCCTTTTTCAGCTCATTTTACAGATAAGAGAACAGATGCTGCCAGGGTAAAGTGACTTGCCCTGGGTCACACAGCTGGTAAGTGTCGGAGGTCAGATTTGAATTCAGGAAGATCAGTTTTCCTGGCATTTTATCTATAATGCCACATAGTTGCCTTTTCCAGTTTTTATGAGTACCAAATGATTTTGAGAATTACTCCTTCATAGATAGCTTAAGACAGTCTTCTTCTTTTCTACTTTAAAAAAAATTGTTTCCTTGGGATTTCCAAACTATGCCTCTTCTAGATAAATTGTATTATTGTTTCTAACACTATAAAGTAATTCTTTAGTAGTTTGACATAGCACTGAATAAATAGATTTAAGTAGAATTGTCATCTTAATATAATGACAAAACCTACCCAAGTGTGATTTTTCCAAATATTTAGTTTTTTGTCTATTTCTATAAATAATATTTTATCATATTTATTTTGTTCCTATGTGGGTCTTGTAAGGTGAATTCTTGACTACTTTATCCATTCTTTAACTATTTTGAATGGAATTTCTATCTCTTCATGCTGAGTTTTGTTCTTAATAGATAGAAATATTGATTTATGCATCTTCCTTTTGCATCTTGTAACTTTATTGAAGTTTTTAATTATTTCAATTAGATTTTTAGCTTCTACTTAAGGGTTTTGTAAATAAACTGTCACATCAACTGCAAAAAAAGAGAGTCTTTTCCCCTTTTAACCTAGACTTATTACCTCTATTTCCTTTTCTTGTTTTATTGTGCCAGCTGATATTCTAGTACTATATCAAATAATAGCAGTGATAATGAACATTCTTGCATCACTTTCACCTTGGAGCCTTGCCTTTTCCATTATATCAGATTCTAGCTCTTGGTTTTAGATAGACCTCAGTTACCTTATTAAGGAAAGGTCTATTTATTCCTTTGCTATTTATAGTTATCTTTTTAAAATCAGAAATATGTTGAATTTCATCCAAAACTTGTTCACCGTCTTATTTACATGATTGTGATTTTGAGTATCATTATTAATATAATCTATTATGTTTATAGTTTTTCTTACACTGAGTCAACCCCATATTCCTGATAAAAATTCACCCTGGTCATAGTGTATAATCAGAAGTGTATGATGTTTTGTTGTGGCCTCTTTGCCTACTGATATTGCATTTAATATTATTCAGTAAGGATATTGGACCATAATTTTCTTTCATTGTTTCATCTCTCCCTGGCTTATTGCAGTTGTATTCTAGGAGTTTTGTAGGGATCCCTTCTTGACCTATTTTTTGCAAAAGTTTATGTAAATATTGGGAATTATTCTTTGTTTGATAGAAGTCACACAAATTCATTGGATCCTCATTTATGATTGCTGAAGTTGTATTACTTAAATTCTCCATTTTGTTTCCTGATTAATATGACTATCCTATTTTTTTGTAAATATCCATGTAATTCATTTATCAGTTTTGTTTTTCATATGACTAGGCAAAATAGTTTCTGATGACTTTCTCCATTTTCAATTGTTTTGAATTCTTTTTTCACTTTTGATGCCGACAGTTTTGTTTTCCTCTTTTAAGAAGAAACTAGCTAATTGTCTGTTTTACTTAAATTTTCCAAAAAAATAGTTGCTAGTTTTATTCACCAATTCAATACTTTCAATGCTTTTAATGTGATTTCTTTTTTGATTTTCAAGGGTTCTTCAAGGGTTTCAAGGGTAAGAACTAGTTTATTTCTAAAAATTCTCCAGTAACTCTATCAATATAATTAGTTTCCTTTGTGATCCTATATATTTTAGACATTTCAAACACATTATTCTGAGAAGGGGCTGATAGGGTTCACCAGATTTCCACTGGAAGTTCTTGATACATAAATGGTCTCCCCGATTTAAATCTTGCTATTGATACTGACCAGCTTTGCTATCCAAGGCTCTCCTCTCTAAGCCTCTGATTCCTCATCTGTAAAGTGGGGAAAGTATTGTATTTGTGATTTATCTTACCAGGGTTGTTATGGAGAAAGCACTTTATCTATTTATCCATCCAGGAGTTAAGGGGATGTCTATGAGAAGGGCTCTGTATTTGGGATGTGGGACAAATCCTAGTCCTAATCGCCTGCCTGTGAGCTGAAGAAAGTCAAAGCAGCATGGAATTCCTGGAGGAGTTAGTGTGGAATTGGACTCAGGAATGGTGGAGAGGTGGCGGCTTTGTTGACATGTGCCTACATGCCCTGTTATTTTTGTTGTTCTGAATTGCTTCCAAGTGACCACAAAAATTAGAAGAACTTTTTGCTGAATAGTATAGGGTGCACAGCCCCAGAGTTAAGTCTGAGCTTGTGGGAATCCCCAGTCTTTGCCTCCTCCTTCAACACACCAGCCATGTGGAGCTGTTGACAGATAAGGCTACGTTCTTGTCATATTCAATTTGTGACATGATTCTCTTGAAATAGCATCTATGGTTAATATGAAACCAGGGCAGTCTTGAGTGACAAAAGGCTATGTTACACATGGAGGGAGATACGTGGAGGACAGCTTCTGATGTCCATGTGGATGCTGGCTTTCATCTTTGCACCCTGGGCTCCTTTGGAATGAGGAAAATGTTTGCTGCAATGTTGATGATGATCTATGTGTTCAGGAAAGTCTTCTCTTTAGTCTTATTTTGACTCCTACCAGTAGATTTTTCAGACAGGTCAGTTACTTAGCAGCTCGATGAAACTTTTTTTTAAAGCAAAGTTCCATTTGTAGTTCTTTACTCAGTTTGCCAACACAGCATTTTCTTTTATACTTTCAAGTAGATTTACTTCTTGTGGAGAAGCTGATACTTAATGAAAAGAAATGGAGGTTCGCTGCCTGATTTTTTTTTTATTGCACATGGTCAGTATGGGAATTTATTTAACTTGATTATACATGTTTGTAACTAGAATGTTGCTTTTCTTTCTTACTGAGGAGGGGAGAAAAGGGGGTTTGGATGGAAGGAGAGAATTTGGATTGGGAGATAAAATTTAATTTAAAAAAAGAATACAAAAAATTATGACGTACATCTGGTCACAGGCACATAATAATGAATGTAAATGCATCATCTTGCATTTATTTATCTTTATCGAAGGATCAAGGATTTTTACCCACAAACGGAAACTGCTGTTTTCTGTTTAGAGCCCAGGGACTGGAGTCTGAAAGAGCTGAGATCAAATCTCACCTCAGACCCTTACTAGCTGTGTGACCCTGGGTAGGTCACTTCACCTCTTTGCTTCAGTTTGCTAAATGGCAAAAGGGGGTTGGTTATAGCACCCACTTCTCAGAGTGGTTGCGAGGAATAAATGTAATAATATTTTTAAAGTACTTAGCATGGTGCCTGACACATAGTAGGAGCCTGAAAAATGTTTCTTCTCTCTCTCCTTCCTTCCTCCCTCCCTCCCTCCCTTCCTTCTTCCAAATAGGGAGACACCATATACACAAATGAGCACATACAAGATAAATATGAAGCTGTCTTAAAGGAAGCCAGGAATTCCACAAAGAGAAATGAGAGTATTGTAGGCTATGTCAGAATAAAAGCCTGGAGAGCAGAGATGTAGTGTGTGTAAGCATCAACAAGTCATCCACTAGGGCTTGAGTGTAGAGTGTGTGGAGGAGACAGGAAGGAGTCAGAGTGTAGAGATTTCCGTGTCCGAGTTTATATTTGGTCCCAGATGTAGTGGGAAGCCCTTGGAGTTTTTTGAGGAGGAGGATGATGTCATCCAACCTGTGCTTCAGGAAAATCATTTCAGCAGATGAGTAGAGGAAAGACTGAAGTGGGGAGAAGGACATGGAATTCATTTAGAAGGCCATTGGGATAGTTCAGGGAAGAACTGATAAGGGCCTGAACTAGGGTGGTGGCTGTGTTAATGGGGAGAAGGGGACACATCTGAGTGAAACAATAGGGGAAGAAATTTTAATGAAATCGAACAGTTGATTGGTTATTCCAAATGATGGAGAGAGGAACTCAGAATACCAGTGAGATCACATTCCTGGATAACTGGAAGGGTAGTGGTACCTTCTATGCTCATGGGTATGAGGGATGGGTTTTTGGGGAAAGGTGATCAGTTCTTTTTTGGACATGTTGATCCAAGATATTGAGAGGAACTCCAATTTGAACAAATATCCATTAAATAGTGGGTGATGTGTGTCTTAGAGCTCAGGAAGGAAACTAGGTTCTATAAAGCTGAGATTCATTGCATTAGAGGTAAGAGTTGAAATCATGGGAACTGATGAATTTACCAAGTAGGCTCATAGCAAGAGCATTAGAGTTGGAAGAACTCCTAGAGATTTTACTCCCTCCTTTCAGTTTACATAGGAGGAGCATTGACCTGCTTTGAGTTAAAATTTAGGCATAATTAATATCTGTCTAAAAACTGTGCTAGGTACACTTCAGGCTTTTCAACATACAGCTAAAAATTTTACCTTTCAGTATACCTAAAAGGAGAGGTGTTAATGTTTCTGGAGTCTTTTAAAAATTCTGTTCACATTTTTCTTTTTCTAATGCAAGATCTCATAAAAAGATTTACTTGAGGATAAGTTGTAGAGAATTCAGGTCTCCCATGACTATGCCACCCAGCTGCCTCTGATGTCATGTGGAAAGATGATTATCCAGGTCAAGGCAATTAAGAAGGATCTATCAGACAGGTAGGGGAAGGACCAAGAGAGAACACTTGTCAAAAGAAACCAGAGAGGAGAGAGTAAGTATCCAAGAGGTCAACAGTGTTAAGTGCTGTTGAGAGATCTAGGAGGTTGAAGACCGAGAAAAGGCCATTAAACTTGGTAGTTATGAGATTATTGATGACCTTGAAGAGAGTAGTTTCAATTGACTGAGCAGTTATGTATAAGAATTAGGTTGAGAACCTGGGAAACTGGAAGAACAATGATCCCTTCGCTGAAATCGAGAAATTTGCAAGATGGGGTAGATTTGGGAGAAAATAATGGAATTAAAACCCATCAATGCCTATTCATCCTATCTATTCCCAAAGGAAAAATAAATGTGTGTGTGTGTGTGTGTGTGTGTGTGTGTGAGAGAGAGAGAGAGAGAGAGAGAGAGAGAGAGAGAGAGAGAGAGAGAGAGAGAGAGAGAGGCTACTGTCCATCACTGCAGAACCCACTGATATGGGACAGGGCAGGCATTTTGGGAGGAGGAGGTAGTGGTGATGATGATGGTGGAAATTTGCCTTCTAGGCTGGATTGATTAGTTTTGATTATATCCTTCCAGCCTTGAAGGACACCAAGCCTGGTATAATCACATAAGACAAGCCTTCAGGGTGAGCATGGAGAGCAGGAGTCAGTGTTAAAGGGGCTGGTGCCATTACCTTGGAGACAAACGCACGATTGGCTGCAGGAGGGAGAATGGATTCTATCACCTTCTGACTGGTTGACCATCCACCCATCAGGGTTATTTCATGATTTCATGCCTACATTTGGAGATCAGTGCTTGAGAAGGACAATGAATGATAAGAAAGTTTAAGCAGTCAGTCAACAGACATTTACTAAATACCTACTACAAACCAGGCACTGCAGTAGGCCCTGGTGATACAAAGACAGAAATGAAAGTCCTTGCCCTGCAGGAACCCATATTCTTATGGGCAAGCAGCATATACATACACAACCATGTATAAAATAAATACTAGGTCATTTTGAGGGAGGAAGCACTGGTAGCTGGGGGATCCAGAAAGATTTCATTCAGAAGGTACCTTAGGTTAAGTTTTGAAGAATGCAGGAGATTTTAAGAGGCAGAGGTGGAGGATGGAATGTATTCCAAGCATGGGGGATAGCAAGTACAAAAGCTTGGAGGTGGGAAATGGCTTGTCAGGAAGCAAGACCAGTCTGACTGGGTTGTAGAGTATGAGAGAGGAGAGTATGCTAATATATAACAAGACTGGAAAGGTTGATTGTGGCCAGGTGGTGAGGAAGGCAAAAGAGTTAACTGAATAGGGGTGTGTGTGTGTGTGTGTGTGTGTGACATGATCAGACCTGTACTTTTGGAAGCTAGTACCGGGACACTAGAAGCCTGGGGGGCCCTCCTCGGATCCAAGTGGGAAGGGTTGCTCAGACATGGTTGAGGCAAGGTGTGTTGACATTCTAAGCTAAACTGAAGTTATCTTAGGGGAAGATTTCTATGTTTAGTAAACATTGTAGTGCTATAATTTTGCATTTTTATTTATTGATCTTTCCTCTCATTAATTACCAAGTAAATTTATTTTGGAAAAACCTAGCCTATGTCTTATGCTTCTTCCCACATTCATACATATCATTTCTTCACCTGTGAATTGCCTTTTTTATGACTTCTTTCTCCTTCAGAACTGTCTTTGTTTTTTTTAAAATCTAAATTCACTTGTATAAAAATATTGGGAGGGAAGAAGAGACTTCTCCCTGCTCACCACACTCCCATCAGACTTTGAGACCAAATGATTATTTGTCAGGGAAAATGACTTGAGTGGGGATACATCCAAATCTAGCAAGCCATGGTATAGCATTAAAAAACACATTGTTTTTCTGACTTTGTGACCCCATTTAGGGTTTTCTTGGCAAAAATACTGGGGTGGTTTGACGTTTCCTTCTTCACTTCAGTTTATAGATGAGGAAACTGAGATAAATGTAGTTAAGTGACTTGCCCAGAGTCACACAGCTAGTAACTGTCTGAGAGTAGATTTGAACTCATGAAGATGAGTCTTCTTGATTCCAGGCCTAGTTCTCTATCTGCTGCAGTGCCACCTAGCTGCCCATAATTAAAAAAAAAACTGGACCTGTGATTTTATTGATATAGAGATCTCCTATGGGGGAAACTTAGTCTGTGGATACAATGTTGCTTTTCTCTGCAGTTTATATTTTTTAAGAATTGTACTGGGGGACTTTGAAAAATCATATGACTTTGTCAAGGTCATGGTGCTATTAAGTGTTAGAGTTAATCCCAGATCATTCTGATTCTGAGGTCAGCCTTGTATTCATCAGTTGACCTTACCTCATCCAACCTTCATTTAGGCTTGGGATAACTTTGTGAGAAGGTGGTGAGAATCTGGATTAAAGCTGGTTTGGGGGATTGATGCTGAGGGCTGATGGGGTAGGAAACAGTGGAGAAGCATCAGGGCTATGATGGAATGAACAAAGCTCCCTGAAGTCATTGTGCCTAATGACTGTTCCCACGTCTGTAGATGAAGAGGAAGGTTCACTAGGGAGATGAGGCAGATTAAAATAAAGAGGGTCTTTTGAAAGGCATGATCATACAGGAGATTTAAAAGCCATTTGGTTTGTTTTCAAAAACCCATCTAAGTTCCTGTGCTGAATTTTCTGGCATCCTTCTAACTCACAATTGATGAATAAAATCCCATCCCGGCTTCTCCAGAAGATCCATTCCTCAGACTTGCATGCAGAGGGCTTGGTGCTGTGGAGCTCCTGGACCTCCTGGGACTGTGGTGCCTTTTAAAATTTAGGCTAGTGTTCAGAAGGAAAAGGATAAAACTCTTTTTGGTAACGGAAGCAAATTATGGAAGGTTGATATACATGTTTAAATACATGTATGTATATGTACATACAAATATATATAAACATGTTTAGAGACTTAATTTTTAAATTGTGAACCAAATTATATATTAAATATATTATAAATTATATATATGTTATATACACCAAATTAAATGAGCATTTAGAGTTTGATGGAAAAAGCAGATTATATATGAGATGGAGAATCTCTCTTAAGTACAACTTGCTTTCCATTTAAATATATAATAATTTAAGTCTGTACCTTTGTACCTTTTAAAGTGATCCTTTTCAATGCATTTAAAAATACTTCAGTTATTGTTTTCTTCTTTTTTCGTGAAAATTTTTATATTTTATTTTTCCAGTTACATGTAAAAACAATTTTTAACATAGTTTTAAAAATTCCGAGTTCCAAATTTTCTCCCTTCCTCCCTCCCCATTCCTTGAGAAAGCAAGCAGTTTGATATAGATTATACATGTGTAATCCTTCAAAACATATTTCCATATTAGCCATATTCAAAAGAAAACAGAATAAAATATCCCAAAACAAAAGAAGAAAAATAAATAAAAAAAAGGTATACTTCAATCTACACTCAGTTCTTTCTCTGGAGGGGGGAGCATTTTTTTTTTTTTTATCAAAAATCTTTTGGAATTGTCTTGGATTCTTGTATTGCTGAGTTAGCCATTGTTGGGCGATAGTCATACAATATTGCTGCTACCTACACTTCCAGGTCTTTGTGTGCTCTGTTGGGTCATGAGCCATGAGAAAAGCCTTCCTCACAGTTCTGGGTCACACTCTCCCACAAATGCGCTCAATAGAAGGAGAAAGAATAAGCTTCGAATGAGGACATGCATGCCCCTGGCGCTGATGTGCTATTTCCCTTTTCAGGATTTGTGTATCCCTATGTTCAGGACCCAGCATGATCCTCAGCACATAGTAGGTGCTTCATGAATATGCTGAATATTTAATTTGTTGGGGCAGGGAGGAGGGAAAGGGTAATAGTGTTGGTCACTTGTTTGAAAGTCTTCAGATCTGAACTTTGCCCAGCTGAGTTTTTGACTTTCAGGATCTGCTTGGAGCAGCCTCTTGCCCAGTCTCTTTATAAGGGAGAAGAGAAAAAAGGAGAGAAGAAAGAACTGTGTACACAATCCCCTCTCCTCCTACCTTTCCCATTTTATTATTAGTCCCTGCCAAATAGTGGGCATATTCCAGCAGCTGTCATCTCATCCATTGGGTATACCCTCTGGTGGAAGTGAGGTGGTTCAGTGACTAGAGCACTGGGCTGGAGTCATGAACAGCTGAGTTCAAATTCAGCTTCAGATACTTCCTAGCTGTGTGACCCTGGGCAAGTCACTTCCCCTGTATTTGCCCCAGTTTATTCAAGTTGGGGATAAGAATGGTACCCACTTCTCAGAGTTGTTGTGAGGGTCAAATGAGATAACAGTTGTAAAAAGTGCTTAGTGCAATGACTTGCATGCAGTAGGTGTTTAATCAATGCTTATTCTCTTGTCCTTTTCTGCCCTCCCTCTACCTTCCTGCCCCTATCCTCTTACTCCTGTTGCATTTTTCTTCATGGCCTCCCATCCTTCCTCAGTGGATCCACCTGAGGAGAGTGAATCTTACTTCACTGCTTCCTTTTCCTCACATGGAGACCAGTGGGGAACAGTGGCTGCCTGGGTCCTCTGGCTGGCCCCCTGTCCCACCCTTCTTTTCTGCTTTCTCATCTTTCTGTTGGGATCCCTTGTTCTGTGAAGGTGAAAAAGACCCAGGTTCCTGCCTTCCTACATACCAATACTTCTGACTTAGTTAAGGGAATCGGTGAAGCTTTGTGAAGTAACAGAATTCCGGTTGGGGATGAGTTTTCCATCAAATATGTATTTATCAGTAGAACCCCCACCATGTTCATTACGGTTTTAAACTGGATCCCAGAGTAAAATGAAAGGACCTTTTCTCTCAGTGCACATTAAGTCCTCTCATCTAATCTTACTCATCATAGTAAAGCCTGGAAATGAGATGAAATACTTTAAATGAGCTCAATTAAAATGTTTTCTTTCCCTGAATGCCAGGGTGTGGGGAGGGGGGGGTGATGGGAACACTACAGAGATCAAAACCTGTCCCGCCAACTGCCACACTCCCCAGACTGGAGACTATTCAGACTTTTCCTTTCTTCTACACTGCTATCACAGATATACACAAAGTATTTGAGGATCAGATGTGAGTCATAGAATTTGAGAGTTGGAAGGGACTTTTAGCAGCCAGCTAGTTCAATCCATGCTCAAAAGGAATCCTTACTGAAATATACCCAACAAGTAAGTGATTGTTTAGTTCAGCCTCTGCTTAAAGACCTCCAAGGAGGGGGAACCCATCGCCCCTTAGATCAAGCCATTCTGTCGTTGGATAGCTAGAATACAACACAGCCCTTCAGATGCTTGAAGACATCTATCTTTTCTCCAGATAACTAAGCCATTAGTAGCCATTAAAAAAATTAAATTGTATTTCATTGTTTTTCAGTGAATGAAAATGCACCTTTTCTTCCCCATAAAAAATAAGAATAACTTGTAACAGAGTCAAGCAAAACATTCTCACATTAAAAAATTAAATTAAAATTAAAAATTAAATTAAAAATTAAAAATATTCTTACATTAACAGAATCCAAAACGAAAACAAACCATGTCTCATTTTGCACTCTCTGTCTGTTCACCACCTCTCTGTCAGGAGTTGGGCTGCAAGTTTCATCCAGAGTCCTATGGAATCTTGTTTGGTCACTGCATGGATCAGAGTTTTTAAGTCTTTCAGAGTTTTTGTCTTTACAGCATTATTATATAAATAACTGATTATTGTATAAAATATTGTGTAACCTGGTACAATATACTGTATATTGTACAGATTTATTATTGTATAAAATTCTGGTTCTTTTCACTTCTTTCTGTATCAGTTCATGCAAGTCTTCCTAAGTATCTCTGACACCGTCCCTTTCATTTTTTCTTATACAGCAATGATATTCCATCATCATACTGGAAACTGTTTAGATGTTTTCTCATCAATGGCACCTAGTTCTTTCAAGCCCTCTTCTTCTATATCATGGACTCAAGCCCCTTCTGAACATTCTGCAGCTTTTAATTGTTGTTCTGAAATTGTGGTGCCTGGAATTGTGCATAATACTAGAAGAGGGCTGAGGGCTGAGGGGGGGGATAAGGTACAGTGGATTATCACCTCCCTGTTCCTGGAAGTGATGTTGCTCTTAATGAAATCTGAGACTTCATTAGCTTTTTTGGGCTTCTAAGTCACACTGTTGGCTCATATTGAGCTGAATACCTCCTAATGTTTTGAGAAACAGCTGTTGTGTTTCTGTTTCCCCTGCTTTCTACTTGTAGTTTACTTTTTGTATGCTAGTGAAAGAATGCTTTTACTGCTACTGAATTTCATCTTATTAGATTCAACCCAGGGCTCTATCTAGTCTGGCAAGGTCTTCGTGGATCCCATTTGTCATCCAGCATGGTAGGTGTCCCTCCCAGCTTGGTTTCACAAGCAGATTGGTTGAAAGTCTCATCTATGTGTTTGTCCATGCCATTGATAAAAATGTTAAATAGTACACATCCCTTGGGTCCCACAGCTGAAGTCCTCCTGCCAAGATGATATCCAACCATTAACAGCTACTCTTTGAGTTTAGCAATATAACCACTCCTGATTCCATTGGATTATATTTTCAGATGTTTGAGAGCCTCTAAAACTTGATTTTTTCAAATAAGCCATTTGTTTCAAAGAAGTGAAAAATAGAAAAAGACAAAGGCATGACCTTCAGCATTCTCTGAACAAATTTAAGTGATAGGGGCAGGTAAACGGCACAGTGGATAGAGTACTGGCCCTGGGAGTCAGGGGAACCTGAGTTCAAATCCAGCCTGATACTTACTAGCTGTGTGACTCTGGGAAAGTCGCTTAACTCCTATTGGCTCAAAGAAAATTTGATTGAGCTAAAGTGCTAGTGACAAGTGGGGTGGTTGTGGTAGAAGAACCAGTGACCTACTTAACTTACTTAGTGTTCAACCCTCTCTACAAAGTGGAGAGATACAATAGTCATGGGCAAACACTGATTTATAGAATACTACAGTCTCTGAGTTTAAAGGGCCTTCAGAGAACATCTTTCCAACTGGTTCCTGAACTTAAATCCCATTGAAAATATACCTGACTTGTGTTTATTGAACTTTTGCTTGAAGACCTGTAGTGAAAGCAGCCTATCACATTCTAAACCAACTCATTCCACATGTGGGATGCCTGATTCTTCACTGTTTCTTCCACTTAGTTTTTATTCTTTTGTTATTACAGAATTTATAGCAAGAGGATTCATATTGTTCGTGGAGTGGAGTGGGGTGGGCAGTATATGTCAATGGGAAGACCACTGCTTTGGAGTCAGAGGACCTGGATTCAAATATTGGTTTTGTTAGCTGTGTGACTTTGGGCAAGGCATGTAACTTTGTTGGCCCTCAGTTTCTTTATTTGTAAAATAAAGAGTTTGGGCTAATTGATCTTTTAAGAGTTCTTCCTTCTCTAAGTCTGTGATTTTTTTTTTTGAGTATTTGATTTTGGGTAAGCCAGAAAAGGAACAAGGAAACATTTTTTCTTATATGCCTCTTGGGAAGCAGTTAAAGCTTTTTAAATGTGCTTAATTTTCATACTTTTGTGTTACATTGACTTCTTAGGCAGCATATCTTACAGACTTATGCCATTCTTTTGGTTCTAATTGTTATCACCTTCCTTGATCACTTATTAGTTTCACCTCATCTCCCTTATTAAACAGTCAATCAAGGAGCATCTATTAAGTACCTATTGTGAATCAAGGAACATCTATTAAGTACCTAATATGTTCTAAGTAGTAGAGATACCTAGACAAAAATGAAATCATTTCTGATTTTAAGAAACAAATATTTTATGGAGGGGAGTCATCGTGTATGTCTGTATTTATAAATGAGATTATTTTGATGGGGAAAGAAGTCATTAGCAACTGAGGGAAAAATCTTATGTGTCAGTTGGTCATTGAGCCCTGTTTTGAAGGAAACTGCCTTTAAACAATTATTGATCTGTTTGATTTCTACATCCCTTACATTTTCAATATCATTTCCTCCCAGAAAGTTTTTAATCAATAATAAAGAGAAAAGAGAAACCAGTTCAATGGAATGAACCAATATATTGGAAAAGTCTCTCCTGCGCTCTAGAGTGGGGGAGAAGGTCCCTTTCATATCTCCATGGTGATAAATTTGGTCTTTGTAATGTTGCAACATTCAGTTTTATTGTTTCAGTTTTATTGTTGTAGTTATTATGTAAATCGTTTCTTCAGCTTGTTTCACCTTCAGTCAGTTCATGAGTCTTCTCGGTGCTTTTTTTCATTCATCATTTCTTAGAGCAGAGTAATATTCCATTGCATTCATGTAAAATAGTCCGTTTTGCTACTTTGTTTCTATAGGTATATCTCACTTTGCTTTATTGTGATTTATAGATGTTACAAGTTTTTTTTTTTAAAACACCTTGAAGATTTGTGGTAACCCAGTGCCAAGCAAGTCTTTCAGTGCAGTTTTTCCAATAGCATGTGTTCACAGCATGTCTCTGTGTCACATTTTGGTAATTCTCACAATATTTAATATTTTTCATTATTATTTTATCTGTTATGATGATCTGTGGTCATTGATCTTTGATGTTACTATTGTCATTGCTTTGAGGCACCATGAACCATGTATAAGATGGCAAACTTATTTGATAAATAGTGTGTGTTCTGACTATTTCACCAACTGGCTGTTCCCTCATCTCTCTCTCTCTCCTTGGACCTCCCTATTCCCTGAGATAATAATATTGAAGAATATTACAAAAACTTATTTGATAAAGCAGTAGCAGATTTTGAGAAGACTGATTCCAATTTTGAAAGTTTTTGTGTAGAAAATGCTATCCAACAGTATCACATGCTACAGAGAAATCTTTCTTGAACGGAAGAGTCAATCTATGTGGTAAACTTCGATGTTGTCTTATTTTAATAAATTGCTGCACCCTAATCTTCTGTAACCTCCTCCTGATCAGTCAACCTCCATCAACATTGAGGCAAACCCTTCCACTAGAATAAAAGATTGTAACTCGTTGAAGGTTCAAATGATGGTTAGCATTTTTAATTAAGGCATATTTTCATTAAGACATAATACTGTGACACACTTAATAGACTACAATATAGTGTAAACACAGCTTTTATATGTAGAGAGATACCAAAAAATTCGTGTTACTTGTTTTAATGTAATATTTTCCTTATTGCAGTGATTTAGAACCAAATCTGCAGTATCTCTGCCTGTACTCATTTGTTATTTCAAGTAATGTTGCCCAAAATATTTTGGTGTCTATGAGATATTTCTTTATCATTGTCTTTCTTAAGGTATCCACTAAGCATGAGATTTCAGATTTCATAGGTAAGGACAATTTAATCAGTTCCTTTGTCACTTCTTTTTTTTTAATTTTCATTTTTCCTTAGTCACTTCTAAATTATTTTCTGGAAGGGCTATACAGATTCACAGTTCTGAGGTTATTTCATTAGTGTACCTGTTTTCCCACAACTTCTGTAACATTGACTTTTCCCATTTTCTGATGTCTTTGCTAGTTTCCTGTTACTTTTCCCCCTATTTCTTTTTTTATTAGTGATTTGTAGTGATATTCAATATTGCTGTTATTTTTCATATCTTTTTACCCATATCTATTGGTGAATGACTTTTGGTGTTATGTATTTTTGTTTGTTACACTTATATATCATGCTTCCATAGACCCTTAGCAGAGATATTTGATACTAAGTTTGCCTTCATTAACTCCTGCCTTCTTATCTCTGTTGCATTACTTTTGTTCATGTCAAAGTCTTTCAATTTCATTAAAATTTTACATTTTGCCATTTATGATCCCTTCCATCCTTTGTTTGGCTAAGAATTCAACCCCTGCCATAGCCAAGAAGGGCACCTAATCTTTCTTTTTATGTTTTAGCACTTAAATGATTGTTTCCTTCCCCTCCCCAGTTGCTTGATTTTCATGTACCTAATTTCTATCTTAGTTCTCATTTCTATAAAGTTCTTGTAAGGCAGCTAGGTGTTGTAGCGGATAGAGCACCAGTGCAGGAGTCAGGAGGACTCACCTCAGACAGTTGACACTCACTAGCTGTGTGACCTTGGGCAAGTCACTTAACCCCAATTGCCTCATCCTGGGTCATCTCCAGTCATCCTGATGAATATCTGGTCACTCGATTCAGATGGCTCTGGAGGAGAAGTGAGACTGGTGACCTGCACAGCCCTCCTTGACTCAAAAACAAAGTCAAGTGCAAGTCATGTTATCATTTCTCTGATGGCATGGTCTTCTTTGGTAATGAAGGACAAACACACACACACGCATACACACACACACACAAACAAAAACAGAAAAACCAAACAATTTCTTGCATATAACTCTGGAAATGGATGGAAATCTTGTTTTTTCTTTTCTTTTCTCTTTTCCCCTCTTCTCTTTCTTTTCCTTTCATTTTCTTTTTGGCCTTCCTTGCTTCATCTTGTATTTGTCTCAGCAGAAACCCAGTATCGTCAGTTCATAAAAACTGACACCCACAGTTTCAGTGGCTGAGCCTATGGATGACCAGAAAGGTCCTATTTCATTTCATTTGCACGGGTAGTAAGTCTTGTCAGGGGCTCAGTGCTACTCACCCAGAGATGACTGCCTCAAGCAGAAACAGCAGCTTCCTTTCAGCTCTCTGGATTCATTCTCCTGCAAGGATGGTGGCTTTTATTGCCTTTCACTGTGGGGGGAAAAGGGAGATGGCAGGAAGATTAAAAGCTCTTGCTGGGGATCCTCCTGAGCTGAAATTATGGTGGCAAGTTTAGTTTTAAAGGTCAACTCCAGAAAAATTTCAGATTTTGTAGTTGTAGAAAACAGGCAGGCCAGGCCAGGTCTGGTCCTGGAATATTTCAAAGCTGTGTGTCTGTGAAGTGCCTCCCTGGAGTGGAGGGGGTCACTGGGGTGCTTTGATATAGCATGGCTGGCCAGAGAGCACAGAGACCAAAGGCAAGTAGGGAAAGGTTGCTTGCTGTGCCTTTGCTTTTTTGTATCCTCCTTCTGAGTCCTCCCCTCTGTATACTTTCAGCTTTCATACTGTTCCCTGCAGAGGCATTTAGGGTGGCCTATCTTTCCAGGGTCTCATCTCCTTTCTATCACCTTTCCCTCTACTCCATCAGAAACTACCTGTTCCATTTTCTTACTGCCTTGCTCCCAGGTGAGTAGTGTGTTTGGGGGATGTAGAATTTAGAGTCTGAAGGTAGCTTATAGATGCCCCTTCCAGTTTGGCTTCTGACTTTTGGACTCTGCCACCATGACTCAGCCCCTGGAGACTTCTCACTCTGGAACATCCAACGGCCACTACAATCTCCTTGCCCCACAACATCTGTCTACCAAGCTGTTTTGCTTCTTCTATTAGCGGTCCTTTCTGGAGTCCTCTATTTCAGCAGAGACCTAGTACAGTTATCCTTCATTCCCCTTCTGGTTTTGCTTTTGACTGTCTGCATTTTGTCTCCATGTCCTTTTGGAAACATTTCTCCTCCATCAACCTCCATATCCCTTTTCAGTTAGCCTGTAAGCTCCGTGAGGGCAGGGACTACTTTCTTCTTGTTTTTGTTTTCTCAGAGTTTATCACAGTGTTTGGCACATACTAAATACTTAACAGATGTTTGTGTCTTGTCTGTAGATAAGTTAACTTAATCCCCTTGTTTTATCATTGAGAAAATGGAGGACCAGAGATGAAATGATTTGTTTAAGGTCACCAGAACAGTAGATTTAATTCAGTTCTAAGACCATCAGACTGACAGCCTCTAAGAGCTTCAAAGTGAAATAAAGGAATGTAGGGAAAGGAGAATGAGCCAGAGTGGGAGCTGCTGATCAGGACAACCTTCTGATGGATTTTGCTTCTCGGGTCCCTTAGTAATCTCTAAGAAAGCTTTCCCAGAGGAAGTGAGTAGTGCTCATGAGGAAAGGATGTACTTGGGAAGATGGGGTATGGATCAGGGAAAACACAAGCTCCCTGATTAATAGGGCTTTTGTCCTTTTTCAGATTTAGTGGGTCGTAAGATTATAGAATAAGAGATTTTGAGCTGGAAGAAAACTTTGAGGTCATTAAGTTCAACTCTCATTTTATAGATAAAGAAACTGAGGCCTAGTGAGGCATTGGGACTTGCCCAGGGTCACAAACCCCCAAGCCTGTTGAAATGTTTGCCTGGATATCTAATACAACTGATTTTTTTCATATTTATTTTATTTTTAATTTATGGAATAAACCAAGCATTTTAATAACATAGTATCATAAAAAAGATAATTGCCCATGAAATGGCAAATTGATTATGTAAAACTTGCTATTTCTTTTAAATATATAATAAAGTTATCTTGTACATTCCTTTTTTCCTTTGCTTTCTCCCCACCCCCTGAGCTCTAGAGATGGCCACCATTGGACACAAATAGGTATATGTAAAATTATTCTATATGTACTTCTGTTTATCAGTTCTTTCTCTGGATAAATCCAGGAAGTAACATACTTCTCACCACACTGTCAATATCAGGGAATTAACTAACCAGTCAGGAGATTTTTTTTTTTTAAAGAGGGGAGTATGATTTTATCTGATTTTGAAAAGCTCCATTCCAGCTGGTGTGCTTCTAGTGCCCAGGTAGGCTCATTTCCCTATTAATCAGTAAGTGATCTTCTTTCCTGGTCTTTGAAACAGAATGTGGAAAGAATGTCAGAAGTAAGTCAGCAGCACAAAAAGGGATTGAGTTGGTTGTCATGGACAAATTCAGAGTTTGCTGGTTTTATTTCAGGTCATAGGAAATGATTTCAAACACATTTAGCCTAAAACACAGTCTTCTTATCCTTGCAAGAGGGAGAGAGAACTAAGTGAGGTCTTTGTATGGGAGCAGAAGTGTGGCTTTTGGGGGAGCTGTTATTGCAGGGGGGCCTTCCTGTATGTCCTTGCATTCTCAGTGTTGGTGGGCAAGACTTGTGTACTGGGTGACTGGGCTAGGAATACAAGCTGATTTAACTTAGCTGGGACAGTTTTCTCTTTAAGGAGGCAAGGAGGTTATTCTGAACATTTGACTAATGCAGAAGACTAGGGCTTAAACTTTTGGCAAGGCCTCTGTTCTATATTACCTAAACCCTAAAATACTATGGGGAGTTAGTGTTTCTGAGGTTTGGTGGAATTCTCAATATCCTTTTGACCCAATTTTGCTGCTGTGCCTGAGTCTGAGAGGAGGAACTACTTTAATTAGTACATGTACACTTTTAAATCTCTCAGTGTAATTACATTTATTTTTATTGAATTTTGGGGTTCATCCATATTTTATTGCATCCCAAACCTGAGCTTAAATCATTGGATTGACTTAATAACTGAGCTAAGGCTGGCCCATGATGCCAGGAGGAATATTTTATGTTAGGATGGCAAGGGAAAACTGGACAGTCTGGGAACAAGATTAGCTCTCATCCATGTGAGAATCTCCTTAGTCCCAGGGAAGTTGGCAAACATGGTCATACAGGATCTCACCGGCCAAGAGCTGGAGAGAGTGTGATACTGGGTGCAAGTTGACCCAAGGGTTCCCAGATAAGAGGATCAATTCTGTTTCAAAGCCTCCTGGGAGATGTTTGAGGACAACTTGAAATCTCTGAACCAAGCAGCAGCAGAGATTAGGCTGTAAACTCTTCTATGCCCAAACCAAAACAAAACCCAATACCTTCAGATAATCCGTAAGATTTGGACTCATCACTCTTCATCATCTTCTGGGCATTTTCTACCTTATCTTTCTTAAACTGCAACGCCCAGCAAAAAAACCAGAAAACATGGGAACCTGGTTTTACCAGGGCAGAAAACAAAGGGACTCTTACCTCCTTACCAGGGAGGCAGATCCTGTTATAATCCCCACTTAAGAGTTGAGGAAAATGAGGGCAACAGGTTAAGTGACTTGCCTAGGGTCACATAGCTAAAGTGTCTGGGACCATATAGGAGCTACATTTGAGACTTTTTGCCAAGTTGACATCGAACCATTACATGACATCCAAAAATATTTGGAGGCTTGTTCATTCCAAATCAATCTAGTCATATTATTATCTGGTCTGCATTTTTCATCTTCTGGATAAGAATGATTTGAGATATTTAGTCGATGCTATGCTAAAATCAAAGAAAACATTATCAATAACTTTCCTCTGTTCTACTGGTTTGTAGCCCAGTTGAAAGAGGAAATAAGGCAGTGAATTAGCAAGCATTTCTTTAGTGCCATTATATGCCAGACTCTGGGCATGCAAGTACAAAGAATGAGCCAGCTCTGTTCATAGAAGCTTATATTCTAATGGGGGAAATAACCAGTACACATATAAGTATATATAGCACAAACACAGATTTAATAAATAAAACTCTCTACAAAGTACTAAAAGCAAAGTAATCCGGGAAGGAGGGAAGGCAGGCACTAGCAGTTGGGGGATCAGGAAAAGCATCATGGTACGTGAGTAGCTGCATCCAAAAGGAAGGACAGATGAGATGGGAGTGGATTGCAGGCATGAGGAAATGACCAGTTCAAAGGTCATGGAGAAAGGAGAACTATAAGAAATAGAGGGAAAACCAGGCTGGCTGGATGGAAGAGTATTAGAGGGGAAGTAGTGTCCAATGAAGTTGTAGAGACAGGTTGGGGCTAGGTCTTGAGCTTTAAAAGCTAATAAAGGAGGTGAGTTTTATATTAGAGACAGTTGGGAGCCAGGAAGTTAATTGAGTAGGAGAGTGATTTCATTATATCTTTAAGGAAAATCAATTTGGCAACTGTGGGGAATGGGTTGGAATAAAGAGAGGAAGGAAGGCAGGCCAGTTGGAAGACTGTTCCAATAATCTTTGTGAAAACTGATGAATGATATGAACAGGAAGAGAAAGTTGGATATGAAAGATGTTGGGAAGGGAGAAATGGGAAGATAATGGAGGAACTAGAAAAGAGGAGAAGGAAACCCTGTAGAACAAGGAGTATTCAGAAGGAGAGGGTGGTTAACAGTGCCAAGTGCAACTAGTGGACAAGCTGAGAATGATAAAATCTGAGGAAAGACCGTCAGATTTGGCAGTTAGATGCTCATTGATTATATACAATGACTTTAAGAACGTCAAAGAGAAAGAACCAGCACAACAAAACACTTGAAAGTAAATGCTACAAAATCATAAAGAATAACTTTGGTTCCAAAGAAGAGATATGAGAAGAAACTCCCCTTGTCTTCATTTGCAGAGGGAGAGAGTCCACAGGTGTGGAACATTAAACATGATGTCAGTTTTTTTGGGATATATTGGTTGGTTTTCTGAATTATTTTCTCTGCTTCCTCTTTTTATTTGATAAAAAATTCTTTGTGATGAAACATGGCTCTCTGGGAGGGGGTAAAGAAGGGACACAAGGGAAACTAAGTGATGGAAAAACAAAAAATAGCAATAAGATTCAATTTTTAAAAAAAGAATTAAAAAAATGAAGACAAAGGATCATTAGTAACTACAGAGAAAGCAAAATCTGACGCACCCCATTCTTGTTGAAACTCTGCTAGTTCTAATTCACCATCTCTTAAATAATTCTAATAATCTAATATTAATAACTAATATCCAGCAGTTACATCCATCATTTCCTTTTAACAGATAAGATTGATTGGAAGATGATTTTCAAAAGCATTGTCCAATTTAATATATAGAAAGTAGGGGATGGAGGTGAGGAACCTGTTTCCTCAAGGTGGCCCTCTAGGTCCTCAAGTGTGGCCCTTTGACTAAATCCAAACTTTACAAAGGGCTGTACTTAAGGACTTAGTGTGCCCGAGGCCGCAGCTTCCCCATCCCCTGATAGAGCGCTGCCAAGAGCTACCTATTAATGCATTCCTCCTTTGTGAGTGCTGTGTCCTTTTCTCCCTCTCTTTAATTCCTTTTTCTCTACCTGCCCCACTCTGTGGTTTTCCAAGGTTAAAAGTTAATTGTCCATAAACTCAGGGGAACTTTCGAAGTTGGAAACATTTGCGAGCATCATTGTTAGAGATCAGACTTGCATGAATGATTTTAATACTGTTTCAGGTTCATTACTTAGAGTTCTTTATTTGTGTTTCTCTTTCACAGAATTGCCTGTAGAACAAGGTCCAAATTCCATGACCTTTCATTTAAAGTCTTCGATTATTCTGCTTTCATGGAAAGAGTGATGGCCTGGGAGTGAGGAGAACTTTTCTTGTCTTAGTTTTGACGCTGCCTTATTGGGCAGGCAATAAAAATTTATTACCAGCCAACAACCAGCGATAATTTATTAAGTCCTTCTGTGTGCCAAGGGCAGCTAGGCGATGCAGTGGAGGGAGTGCTGGGCCTAGAAAGTCAAGAAGACCTGAGTTCAAATTTGACCCCAAACACTTGGTAGCTTTGGGACTCTGGGCAAGTCACTTTACCCCGTTTGCCTCAGTTTTCTCATCCGTAAAATGAACTGGAGAAGAAAATGGCAAACCATTCTGGTATCTTTGCAAGAAAACTCCAAATGGGGTCAGACATGGCTCCAAATGGGGTCAGAGAGTCAGACATGGCTGAAACAACTGAATAACAGAAATGTGTCAAGTAGTGTGCTAAGCACTGACGATGTAAAGAAAAGTAAAAGCGTTTCCTTCTCTACTTGACCACTTTGGAATATATCATAGTAGTACCTTAGTCAAAAGTGTGTATTCTTCAGTAGTTGTTTTGACTCAACCACCAGTAAAGATGACAACTTTATCACCAATAAGTAATGCTCCTTATTTTTCTCATGGTAGGTGATGTAATAGAATAGTCCAGCATGTGTGACTTATTTTGATGTGTACTGTCTCATTAACTTGTCTCATTTTATTGGCATTTTGAGGAAAATATCAACATACTAGAAAGTTCTAGCTGCCCTTTCAGAGTGGCCCATGAGGACGTTTTATGCTTGTTCTGTTTAAGATTAGCAAATGCTTCTATGTGCCAAGAGCAGCCCAGTGGCTGGTCAATTATTTTTTGTATTCAGAACAGTTCACATCTGTGAGGGGCTATATGTAGGAGCAGGGCAGAGACCTCATTTACCTTTTGGCTACCACTCACATCCATTCATTTGGTCAAACATAGCATTGTATCCTGATTACATTTGGACAATGCTGAGTGAATCAAGGGACAAGGAGTCAGATTCCCCTAACTGGAGGCCAGCTGTTGTGGCTCTGTAAAAATCTTTTTGCATCAAGATGGCAACCATGGCAGAAGAGCCTTTCTTGTCTTTTCTTTAAAAAAACAAAAATGGAGAATCCATTTGTAAACCTGCCTCTTGGAAGCTGAGGTAACTGCAAAGGATAGGGGTTTACCAAAGTGGAACAGGAAGACTGTTTCCTTTTTAACTTTTTGAATATTAAACCCTTTCCATTTTCACTTGGTCACATCTGGCCACATCAGGAGTTCCCAGAGGTTTCATTCAATTAATGAATTAAGTGCCTGCTGTGTGCCCGGCACTGTGCTAGGAATTAGCCAAAGACAAAAGGCAGACCATCCTTGCCCCCATGGACATTATGGAAAGGCAATATGTACGTATATCAGTATACATAAAGTAATTAGAAAGTACTTTTAGGGGGAGGAAACTAGGTGCTCAGGGAATCAGTAAAAGGTGTTTTGCATGAGATAGAGTTTGAACTGAGCTTTAGAGGAAAATAAGCATTCCAAGAGTTGCAGGTCAGAGGAAAATGCATTGAAGACATGACAGACCTCTTGTGCAAAGGTGTAGAAACAGGAAATGGAATTTTGCATGTGAGGACCGATATAGAAGGTCCAATTTGGCAGGATTGTAGAGTGTGTGAAGGGAAGTAAGGCAGAGAAAGTAGGTTGTAAAGGGTTTGACGTTGGTGCCAAATACAAGAGTTTGTATTTGATCTTAGAGGTCACAGGGAGTTATTGAACTTTGTTGAATTTATTGATCTTGACTGCTAAGAGGATTATGGAATTGCACCTGGTAGCCACTGGCTTAATTAATCCTGCCTCAACTTAATGTATTCACCTTAATACCTCTTCTGGTAACTCACTGGTTTCAAAGCTTTAGGGCAATAAAAAAATAGACCTTTTTATAAGTTGGTTGTAAATTCCTGGCCCATTTATATAAAAATCTCTTCTATACATTGCAACAGTAATGAAACAGTTTGGGGTGATA
Organism: Bettongia penicillata ogilbyi; assembly: GCA_023548195.1. Classification (NCBI taxonomy): domain Eukaryota; kingdom Metazoa; phylum Chordata; class Mammalia; order Diprotodontia; family Potoroidae; genus Bettongia; species Bettongia penicillata. Next base: position 1,804,550 of record JAJHZJ010000281.1, read on the forward strand.
CAAGTCATTAAGTACATTTAGTATGCATTTATTAAGCACTTTGCTTAATGCTGCAATGAAACCTGATTGCTCTGAGTATACAGAATCTCCTGCTGGAGTTATTAAAATGAATGATCTTTTCAGACGAATCATGGGATCCTCAATTTGGGGATAGGAGAGAACTTAGGAGCTATCAAGCTATCCAGCCTTCTTATTTTACAGATGAGGCCCAGAATAGTGGACTCACCAGTTAGGGTCACACAGATGATAGAATTTAAATGCATGTCTTCTTGACTCCAAGGTCAGCACTTTCTTCATCCTTCCACCCAGATGCCTCTTTGAAAGCTTCTTGATCACTTTTCCCCACTTATTTTTCTCCATTGGATGTGAGATGAAAATCTTGGTTCCTTTGGCCTTCATCAATCTAGAAAAAAAACCAAGCCTTGGTTATGAATCTGCTTCTTCCTACTTCTTTCAAGTTGTTCCATATTCCCTCATCTCCCTTGGTCGTAGAAGATACTCAGTAACTATTTGTTGAAGGCGCTGACTTGGAACAAGAAAATGTGCTTGAAGAAGGGGCAGTGGGTTGTGAATTTATAGAAGGGAAAGTGACACCAGGTTTATACTCTATCTGCCCTCCCTTAGATTCAACATAAAAGAAGAGTCAAAGGTGATGGGTTGTAAGAAAAGAGTAACTTTGTCTTCCCAATGGAGCCTGTCTTCATGTTCATCTTGTCCCTTTGTTGTGGAAGAGGACTGAGTCAGACTAGTCCAGTTTTTCAGTTGTTGGATTGGAATATAAGGAGATACTCACAGACCATTCGGTGTTTAACCAAAAGTTTACTTAACATAGAAGGGATATTCAGCAAGGATACAACATCAATTCAGATGAGTACTCCTCCCTTGCCTTTGTATGGTGGTCTGCTTGGTTAGAAGAATATAGCAAGCTTGAGGATTCCTGACTCTTTTTGTGCTGGGGAAACAGGAACCTCAACTAACTTTTTATGCCATAGTCCCTTTGACCAGTAAGCCATGGATAGTTTCATTGCCTTTTAAGAAAAAACGAATCTGACTTATTTGGAGTAGATGTTGCTCCTACCACAAACCTCTATTCCTTGGAATTCAGTGGTTGTTTATATTCCAGATTAAGGCAGTTTTAATAAGTCATTTCCCCAGGTTTTATGGCAGTGTTCATAGGAATGATTTGATTAAAAAAATCCTCTTCAGAATCTGATTCTGGCTACCTGAACCTGACTGTCTCATTTTTTACAGATATTTGTCATGATAGCATCAGTTTACTTGACTGAAATTTAACCTTCTCTGGTGCGTGTGATAGTATGCATAAAAATGTCAGCAAACTGTTTTGTCCATGACACTTAAAACTGAGCACTCCCAATGTACGTATGACATCTTTGTGTACGTTGGTGACTTTCCATTGAATATCAAGGAACTTTTATTTAAAAAGGATGAGAGTTCTTCTCAATGAGTTGGAACAATATAAAAAGATTTTCTTGAGAGTCTGTGTAAAGAATATACATGTAGAGTGTAAATATTGTCAGCAAATGAGCTTTTATAATGAACACTTAACAGCACCTAGAAAAACAAATGACTCATTACATCAGTCTTGTAGAAAAGAAATACGGTTTTGTGGAAAAATATGATGCACCTGGATATAGCACATCTGAATGACTTGAATTTCTGTCAAAATTCTGATTCTTACTAGCTATATGACCCTTGAGAAATCACTTAACCTTTCTGAGCTCCAGTTTGCTACAAAGCAAAGAAATAATGGGCATGACAATACTTGTCTTACACAACTTACAAGCAATATATTTTTCACACTGTGCATATAGAATCCTTATCTTTTGAAAAGTAGAATTTAAAGACTGGAAATTGAACAGATCATTAATTATATGAGAAAGAATGTATTTAGACAGTGCCTCCAATATACTAGATATCCCATAAGTGCCTGTTGGGTTGAATTGAATTGAAAATACCAGGTACTTCATAAGTGCCTGTTGAATTGAACTCGCAAAAAAAAATCCAGCTGTGGCAATAGTAAATTTTGGTGAAAGGGTTAAGCTTCTCTAACTTTTTCTAAAGTCTGTTGGATTTGCCACAACAAGTGATTGCCTTTAGCTCATTATTTTATTAGGAGGTTATATTTGGTTTGGATATTTGTTCATGATCCTTCCTTGGGCAACAATTAGTTACCATTGTTTTCTCACACGAGAAACATTTTTTTTTTTCTGTTCAGCGATAGGCAGGGATCCAAACTGGGTATCTTTCCTTTCCAGACTAGGATCAGATGGTAATGAGGTCCATTTCACTGACAGTTTGGATGCCAGCCTCCTTTGTTTCCCAACTTCTAACTCAGCTCAAGGAGCAGTGGCTAGAATTTTATCTTCAGGTTCTCAGATCAGTGGACAGAAATGATTGGCGTTGGAGTAGACACTGCTGAACATTTACTAAAATGGTGGGAAAGTCTGGAGGTCAGGAATGAAGTGAAGAGAACTTGGATGGTCTAGCCACTTCCTAGAATAGTGGTTCTAGCAACGAACTTACCAATTGGAGGAGAAGCCTATAGGGTTGGAGGGTGGGAACCTGCAGAGGTGCAGGGATCTTCAGGGTGAGAAGGCTGTAGGTGCAGAGGTAGAAACATCCCAAGAGTCAGTAGCCAACCCAGAGAGAAGTTGGCTGTTATTAATGCTCAAATTTTGGAATGCTTTTGAATCTCAGCTAAAATTCTATGTTTATAGGAAGCCTTCCCTTTTGCTTTTCATTCCAGGGCTTTCTCGTTTTAAATTATTTCCTATTTATCCTATAAATAGCACTCCCCCTCCATATTATCTCCCTGTTAGATTTTAAGCTCCTTGAGGACAAGGATGAACTTTTGCCTCTTTTTTTTTTAGCGCCTGGCACGTTGTTATTGTTGTTTAGTCATGTCCAATCCTTTCTTTCCCCATGGACCATACATTAGTACTGTCTTGGTGTTTTCTTGGCAAAGATACCGAAGTGGCTTGCCATTTTCCTCTCCAGTGGATTATGGCAAACAAAGGTTAAGTGACTTGCCCAGGGTCACATAGCTAGGAAGTGTCTGAGGCCAGATTTGAACTTGGGTATTCATGATTCTAGACCCAGTGCTCTATCCACTGAGCCATCTAGTTGCCTCCTGGCACATATTAAGTGCTTAAAAAGGGTTTATTGACTGATTGATTCGATCCATTCACTCACATTGCCTTAGAGGTACCGAGCTAATTTATACATACTATGTTATGATGGCAGTTGTATTAGGCAGCAGTTATTAACCTGGGGCAACTTATTATGAAAAGGGATCCATAGGCTTCACCAGGCTACCAAAAGTATCCACAATTCAAAAAATATCAAGGGCCCTTGTCCTTGGGCTTATCAGTCATTTACTCCCTGGAAGTCCCTCCAGCTTTAGCAGGAAAGTCTTGGGTCTTTCATATCCTTTATATATTAGTGGGTCTGAGGTAGTATGGATCATAACCTATTCACGTTGTTTAATCCTGTATGATCCTTGTCCACAAAGTGTCTACCCAATATACTTTGATGCTTTCTTGTATGTCTTTTAACATTTCTCTCTACCTGTCCATTTTTAAAAAGTCATGTTAGGGCTTGACAGCTTCTCCAAAATGCTCTGTGTTCTAACACTTTCTGTCTGAAGTTGAAGGTATTTTGGTACCATTGAAAAAAATTGCTTAGGGGAGCAAGTTTTCATTAGGCTATGTGGTCTAGCCACATTTATAAAGTGGCCAAAGTGATAGAACATTAGACTTGATTCGAGAGTATTAGTGCTAAAGCAATAAAAGATCCACAAATCAAAATTTATCAGACCACTCACTGGTGGAATATTTTAAGATTCATTATTTTAGAATTCTGTATGCGAACCTGCTTTTTGATAACCATTCTATTTGATTTGGGTGAAAATCTCACATCTTCACAGTTTACTCATGAATTCATTCAGCTACAATTTTAAATAAAATGGAAAATATTTCCTAAGGGAATTAAAAACTCATCCTAAAGAGAAAAAGGGTAACTTTATATACAGATTTTTTTTCTTTTTAAAAGTTTCTTCAGTTCTCAGCTTCTTTTGGCAGTCTTACAACCAGATTATTCCTTCTGGAAACAGTGTCATTTTTTTTTGTGGCAGCCTGCCTTGGTTGTTTGAATCCTGGATTTGGAGCCAGGAAGGCCTGGGTTCAGATTATGCCTCTGATATATATTGGTTGTCTGACTCCCGCCAAGTCATTCTGCCTCCCAGAGCAACTCTCTTAAGATTCTCAAGTTGCAGAGAAGGTGCTGACCTGTGTTAGTAGAGGGAATTTCCTCATCTGGAAGTACCCCATACTGAAGAGTTCAGTCTGTATCTTTATCTTGTAGCGATGCATATATAGAAATTGTTATTATATATATATATATGTATATATATATCTATTCAGGGACTGGTTTCAAGGAAATTGAAGTAATATGTAATAGTTAATATGATAATATAATAGTAAAATGTAATAGTTTCTAGTGTAGATATTGTAATTTATTTTTATTCAGTTGTAATTAATGACTAATAATTTATAATAGCATTACAAATTATTTAGTTTGCTTGCATTCTGTCTTTCCTTATGATTTAGATGTAAAATTGTTCAACTTACAGTATCTGCAAGACAGCATATTGCTTACAGCCTTTGGAAAAAACCTGCTTCTGAAAGGTATCATATAAAAGATTGCTCCCCATCTCAAATAGGAAGAGAAATGCCATTCAAAATAGCTGAGGTCTTATCTCTTATTCAATGAATCAGTAAAGATGGTAGAAAATGAAAATAGGTCATATGGCAGGGGCTTCGAGAAGACAGATACTTCAATAAACTAGGAGTGGGACAATGAATTGGTCAATCCATTCTGGAGAATAATTTGTAATTATGTGGCATAAAATTGACCAAAATGATTAGAATGTCCATATTCTTTGACTCAGAGATTACACTGCTGGGCAGAACACTTCAGGACGTCAGAGGCAGAAATGAATGGTCCCAGTTATACGAAAATATTCATGGAAGAACTTTTTGCAGCAGCAAAGACAAAAGGAAATGCCTGTTGATTAGAGAACACTTAAATGAGTGTATGAATATAATAAGATATTATTGTGCTGTAGAAAATGAGGAATGTGAAAAATTCAGAAAAACATGTCAATATATTAAAGAACTGATGTTGTGAACAGATCCAGAAAAAATAAAAACAAATGTGTATACAATGAAACTGTACAGCACAATAAAATAAAGGGCATTCTTGTGGGAATATCATCACCAGTCTTGGCTCTGTGGACTGATGATAAAATGTAGTACCCTCACATTTTGCTGAAGTGGTGGTGCTAGGATTGTATTGGTTTATTTTACTGAAAGTATGGTTGTTTTAAAAAATTCTTTGTTGTAAGGGAAGTATTAGGGGGGCAGGAAAGTAGAGAGCATTCAAAAATGAACATGACATAAGAAAAGTCAACAAGAAATCTTTAAATAATAGACAAAATGGTGGGAAAAGCAACTGAAATGAACTTGTGGGATATATGGGGTGGGGAGGAAGGAGAAATCTTGTTTGAGTTCTTTCTGGCCCTGTTAACATAAAGATTAGGAACAGAGCTTCCATGTTTAAGAGGAGACACATTTACCCATTTTTCTATAACCTATGATATGGAGTTGTAATAATTTATATTCCTTTTTGGGATATAGTGATCATTTGTGTGTGATATATGTCAACTCTAAATATATATTAGACTTTTTCTCATTTCATCATAACTATTATGCCCTCACTGAACCTGATTTTTATATATGGTTAAAGTAGCCACATCTATATTAGATGTAAATTTATACTTAGAACAATGTAATACATTCCTGGGGCATAGAATGCTGGACCTGGAGTCGGGATGATCTGAGTTGAAATTTGCTCTCAGATGCTTCGTAACTGATCCTGAGCCAATCACTTAACTTCTGTTTGTTTCATCTATGAAATGGGATCAATATCACCTGTCTCCCAGGATGGCTTTGAGGATCAAATGCTGTGATAATTGTACAGTGCTCAGCACAGTATCTGACATGTAGTAAGCATGATAGAGATGTTAGCTAGAATGATTCATTGATATGGTGTTAATAATAATATAATAATGATATAAAATAATATAAATTCCTTGATGGCAAGGGTGGTTTTATTTTGGTTCTTGCCTTGTTTCCCTAGTGCCCAGCACTGTGCCTTGGATATAGTGAGTGCTTTGTAAATATTTTTGATTGATTTATTGTCTGTGGAGCCACTCTGGGACTCAGGCTATGGCCATAGTACAAATGAAAAAAAACATTTATGAAGTGTGTAAAATGCTCCAGGCATTTGGGACAAAAATAAAAAAAATGACAGTGCTTGCCCTCAAAGAGCTTATATTCTGATACAGGATATATTTAGGGGAGAGATGGCCAGAAAAGGTAATATTTGTGCAGAAAGTCACTGGAATCAGTAGTGGAACCATATGATAGCTGATTCTTTCCTTATTTCTGTAGTAATTTCTAGTAATTCTAATTTGGAGAGGTAAAAGGAAGAGAGGGCTGGGGGTTGTTTCCCTGTCCTCCATTCTATATTTGACTTCACTAATTTTGTTGTATGTGCTTGTGTTCATTTTCCAAGGAGCCAGTTGCTCTTTATTTATTTTTTAATTTTTAAACATTTTTATTTAAAGTTTTGAGTTCCAAATTCTATCCCACCCCTTTCCCTCCCTTCCCCCCTATGAGATGATAATTAATCAGATATAGGTTATTCATGTACAATTATGTAATGCATTTTCATGTTAGTACAAGAAGACTTGAATAAAAGTGAAAAATAGCATGCTTCATTCAGTAGTTGATCAATATCTATGTGGTGATTACATTATTAAATAATATTGTTATTACATATTAAATAATATTGTTATATTGTTTTTGCTACTATTAAATTATTGAATACTATTGCTGTTACTTTCTTTTTGCTATCTATCCATCTGTCCATCCATCCATCTATCCCTCCATCCATCCATCCATCCATCCATCCATCCATCCACCCATCTATCCCTCCCTCCCTCCATCCATCTATCTGTATTGTCTATCACATTTCTCCACTGTCCCTATCCCAGGATCAAACTTAGGGCCATAACCTCTGTGGCTGCTCAGTAAATGTCATTGATTGCTGGGGAGAGCAGGGACCCAGTTAGTTGTCTGTCACAAGCTATTTTCTATGGTTTCCATATAGTTAAGTATAATAAGACCTTTCTGGACCATGCTGTAGTGAAAAACAACCTCTTAATTCCCCTATTGTTAATAAAACAAACCTGGAGGGCAGGATGATTTTCCTTTTTTAGCCTTCAATATACCTCATGCACAGTTTAGATTCTGAATTTCAGTCTGGGGCGCTCTTGGGGTTGGAGGCAATCTTAATTCTCCTTTTAGCCTCTTTCATCTCCTTATTGTTTGCACAAAGATCCAGCTCTGCAAACCACCCAGAAACCTTTCAGTTTGGCCTGAAGTTTTTTTCATTCTGCCAATTGACTGGTACTGTCAGCTAATTGGACTGGAAATATAAAATGAAAGCCGTATTCTTCAGCTGCCAAGTCTCCGCGCTTGGCAGGGAGTGGGTGATGCCAGTAATTGTACCAGAAGTGTAATTGCTTGGAGTTCAGACTTGGAATTTAACAAAGAGGCCTCACTCGTAGTGGTCTTCCTCTGAGATCCTCAATCACTGCTTTTCTTCAGAAGTCCTGGCAGAGTTTTGCTAGAAGTGGGGCCAACAAAAATGCTTGTGTTATTAGGAAAAACTAGGACTGTGTATTTTCCTTCTTAGTCTGGGAGTGGATTTGGGGGGTTGAAGACTTAATTGATATGCTATTCCAGTCAAGACTGGCATCTAATTTGCTCTTTGTTTGGAATGGGGTGAGATCTGCACTCCTGGGAGTTCAGATGCCACAGGCCACTTGTGACTTGGGCTCAAGGCATTCCTAGGAAGAAGAGATGATGAAATTCACAAGCCCATTTTGTATGATACTTATGAATGGGAGGAAAGATTGTATTATGGAAGAATTTTTAGGGGCAGTGTAGTACTCTGGAAAATGTACTTAAAACTCTTTGGTTCTGGAATCACATGAGTAGGATTTAAATCCTACCTGTGAGACCTCAGCTTTTCCCCTGGACCTCAGTTTCCTCATTTGCAGAATGGATATAAGAAAATAATATTAAGTAACTATAATTTATATAATTCTTTAAAGTTTATGAAGTACATTATATATATTATCTCAACAAATCCTCACAGCCCTGTGAAGTAGGTGCTGTTGTTATCCCCATTTTACAGGTGAGGAAACTGAGGCAGAGAGAGGTTAAATGACTTGCCCAAGAATTACACCCTGCCCTGACTGAGGAAGGATCTGATTCGTGTCTTCCTGATTCCGAGTCCAACAACCAGTTATTAGTATTCAGGTGGTTTGGATGTTCAAAAAAGACCATATTTGGAAATAAACTCTTATCACTGTGTTTTCTCAGGTCAACTTTGATAAGCAATGTCTTCAGACAAGGAGGATTTCTGTTCAGGGCTTCTTGAGTGCAAGACTCTCTTTCCATTTTGCCATGTGGCTATTCATTGCTAAAAAGGCAATCATGATTATAAAAGGCTGTGTAAATAGACAATCTTTTTAAATCACTGGGTCACAGGAGGAAAGGGTGCTGTGAAAAAGATGCTGTGATTTTGTGTCTAGGTTTTGCCTCATTTATATTTCAGCACTGGAAAAAACCCCACCACCTTTGAAAATAACCCATTGTAAAAGCTGGCTTTTTTGTAAGCTTACGACATCCCAGCAAGCTATCATTTTTGAGAGCATTCAGCATAGTTCTAACGTCCTAGAGTTATTTCTGAAACTCACACATAGGTTTTCCTCTGTGATCCAGAGCCTAAAGCCATCACCGAATTGGATTCCTGATGTAGGCAAGCTGGCCAACAGTCATACTATGGTGCATAGCTGACTGATTTCCTAACTAACTCCCTGCAAATACTCCTTTCTGCCTCTTTACCCTTGCTTGTATTCACCTCTTCTTGGAATACCCTAACTCTTTCAGTCTTCCTGGCATACAGTAAGCACTTAATAAATACTTGTTGCTCACTTGCTTGATAACTATGCTAATGACACACTCAGACCAGATCACCTAGTATTTAGTCTTAGACAATGGCAGAATCTAATAACAGAATTAGCCTAGTATTTGGTCAGAGATAGGGTAGCTTTTTGGAGCCAAGGTCTTGGGTAGGACATAAATCACAAACAATGCAAAGTTCTGAAAATAGCCACAGTAATTGTACACCAAAGGCTTTCAATAAGACTGGTGACCACATCATCATCTCTTTACCCAACAAGCAAAGGACAAAATTTCCTAAATGTCAAGGGTTGGGCAGTGGATAGAGTACTGGCCCAGGATCTGAGTTCAAATCCAGAATCTCTGCCAAGAAAATCCCAAATGGGGTCTTGAAGAGTTGAACTGAAAAATGCACAGCAGAAAAGAAAGAAGGGCATCCATAGTGATTTGGGCAGGGTCAGGGAGGGAAGGCTTTGCGATCACTCTCTAGGAATTTTTTTCCACCTATTTCTTAAGGCACACTTGATGTACGAGCTAAGATCAGCTGCATATAGTTAGTTTTCACTTACCCACATATCAACATAAATCAGACCCAGGTGCAGTGCTCCTTTGACATGTGTGAATGTTTCTTCTCTGGAGGTCCTGGTTAGGAGGTCATTATTTCTGGCAGGGAGAAGAAGGGAGAGGTCCAAGGCAGATGGCAGAGTGCCTGTGCTGGAGAGGACCTGGTTTCTTGGAAGATGACTGGCTGGAAAGGATTAGAGTCTGGTCCCAGCAAAAGCTTGAGTATTTTCCAGAGAGCAGTGTAGCTCAGGACAGAAAAGTTCAGCCCTAGTAGGCTGGCCATTTGGTGATGGATTTTTTTGGCCATGGTACCTTATGAAATAAAGGAAAATGCAAAATGGTATTGAGACCTGGGTGGCCTCTTCTCACTTCTGCAGTGATGGTGACAAACTGGGGAGAAAGGAAGCAGAGGGTGTTTTTAAAGACCATTTGTAGATTGACAGAGCAAAAGAGACAACTGAAAATTTGGCTACTTGGAACTTTACGAATATCTGAATTACTTAAGGTAGAAAAATGAGGCAGACCGATTGCTCTGTCACATTGTCTTTAGTTATGTTTCTGAAAACTTCTGAGTATCTTTTTTTGTTTGTTTTGGAGAATTTTTGGTCTGAGTTTACAAAACTCTGTTTGAACTGGTGAAAAATGAAGTATAGAAAAGTGCAGAGCCACCAAACATTTTGTAATTCATTTTCTATTTCTTTGAAAGGACTTACTACTTCCATCTCTTTTCTTGACCTGAAAGTGAATCTAGGTTGTTGTTATAGTTGAATAATTTTCAGGCATGTCTGACTCTCCATGACCCCATTTGGGGTTTTCTTGGCAGAGATGTTAGTTTGCCTTTTTCAGCTCATTTTACAAATGGAGAAACTGAGACAAACAGGGCTAAATGACTTGCCCAGGTTCACATAGTTATTAAGTGCCTGAGGCTGGATTTGAACTCAGAAATATGAGTCTTCCTGACTCCAGGCCAAGTATTCTACTGCACCACCTAGCTGCCTTTTCTTGGGCACTGGATTCTAGGTACCTTTGAAAGATTAAAACTGAAGAATAAAAGTTCTGGTTGTTTCTATAATGTTAGACTCCAGGAAGGGTCCTGGCAACAGCCTATGTCTACCACGGAGGATACCTTCATAGTTCATGATAATAGGCTGCCACACAAGTTATGACAACCCATGAAACAAAAGTATACTGGGAAATTGCCAAGCAGGTACTTTCTAATGACATAAAATATCACAGTCTCTTGAGATTTCCAAGCACCAACATAGTTGTCACCATCATTTCAGTCAAGAGTCATTCTATTTGATCCTTAAAACTATTATTTCATGTCTAGTATTTTTTTAAAAGATGATTTTTTTTCAATGAGCAAAAATCCTCTCTCTCTCCCTCCATGAAAATGACAAAAAAAAATAACCCAGTCCAAGGAAACCAAAACCCCTGTTACAAATGTGTGTAATCTAGTAAAACAAATTTCTGACCATGTACAAAAGAAAAAAAAAACTTATGTCTAGTCTTCAGGTCAACAAACATTTATTAATCATGCAGTGCTTAGGCAAGGCACTATTTTAGGTATTGAGACCACAAAGACAAAAATAAAAGTCCTGGTTTTCTTGGAACTCAGATTTTTCTTGGGGAATACAGGGCAATTGGAGGAGGGTCAAAGTGTGGAATTTGAGCTGAACATTCGATCATTCCATAGATATTTATTAAGCCCCTACTATTATTTACTAGGCATTGTCTTTGGGGCTGGGGATCCAGGTATAAAGAATGAAAAATTTCTACTCACAATAAGCTGATATTCTAATGGGAGAGATAACAAGAACTTATAAAACTATATGTAGCAGAAATATAAAGTTAAGAAATATACTCAAAGTAATTAATGCAAAGTTAGAGTCAGGGTTAGATTGGGAAGGAGGGATGGGCTTTGAGAGTTGGGGGAATCTGGAGGGAGAACAGTCTAGGTATGGGGACTGGTCTGCATAAATGCAAGAAGGTAGGAGATGGGATATAAACTTTGGGGAATATCTGGCTAGCCCATTTTGGCTGGACCCCTCTAAGTGGTAGGAAATAGCACCCTCCCATCAAACCAAAATCCATCCAGGCAACTTCTGCCCATTGTTCCTAGCTCTGCCCTCTGGAATGGAGTATAACAAATCCTTGAATGTCAGATGCCTAAAATCAAGAAAGAAAATGGATAGCAACCAACTCCCATCCTCCAAAACAAAGCAAAATCAACAACCAAAAAACCCCAAAGACAAAAACTAGCATTAGGCACTTTTGGCAATAAGTAGTTTTATCTGAGTGACTTAACCTGTTTCCTTGCCTCAATCACATCTGTTGAAATGAGGATAAAGTACCTAAGCCAGCTCCTTTTCTGGGTTGTTGATACAGGAAGATCGCTGTATGAGTGCACCCTGAATTTGCAGGGTTGTTATTAGGTTGGAGACTCTGTTCTAACCTTCCGCCATCTGTCTTGCCTTCTGCGATGCACGTGCCTCAGTGCACCTGTCCATACATGCACACACTCGCTGGTAGCCCCTGATGCTGATGAACTCAGCCCATTTTTTGGGGGGGCCCCT
>JAJHZJ010000281.1:3076805-3192604 GCA_023548195.1 Bettongia penicillata ogilbyi
AATGGGAAATTAATTTGTTTTAAATGATGCCAAGCATTATCATGTACAACTATAGTCCAACCACTCAATGACTTAAAAAGATCTTAATCGTGCCCTTGAATAGAAATTGGCCCACCCTTCCTGAGCAGCTTGTAAAATCAATTAGGATGCTCCAGGACACATAATGCAAATGAAAAAGAAATGACATCCTGAAGCAAACTTTTGGTTAAATTTTGCCATATTTCAAATATTAAAAAATAAAGATAAAATAAACCCTTAAGTTTATTGCTAGAAGGACAATAAAGTGCTCCTTAATTAGTCACCAAATAGAATTCACTGAGCACATAGTTAATGGAAGATGATTTATCCATTTTAGCTTTCATAGTACCTGTTTTCCCTGGCAAGCTTTCTCATAGTTAAATGCCATTGATCACAAGGCAGTAGGTAGGGCATCACTGGCATAGAGAGCAGATAGATCAACAAAATATTTTGAGATGCTGAGAATCATTATTTCATAGCACTAAGGTAGGCAACAAGCAAAAGAACTGAAGTGGTAAGTCCCTTGACTTTCACATTCCCACTATATCCAAATATTACGTTTCAATTCACAAGGAAATGACATGGTTCACACATTTACATGTCCTTGGTTGCTTTTTTTGGTTACAATAATCAGATGGGGGCACGTTCCATAGCCAACCAGTAGGTATAATGGTTAGATATGACTGCCTTTGCCTATATCCCATTTTATGCCCCAACTCTTCCTTCATCTTATGCCATTTTAATTCCCTATGGCCCATTTCTTTGGGGTCTAAATAGGTTACACCACCTTTTGGAGCCACACTGATGAGCATACATGATATTCAAGTTGTATATATTTGTCTTTTATACCTCAGTATGGGACACTGTATTTATTATCCCATTTCAATCTCTGCTTTCAGCTTCTGAGAATGTTGATTAGTGAAGACATGAAGTATTATTTCTGTTCCAAAATTCCACATCTTTGGTTTGAGATTTTTGGGCCTTTTAAATGATTATGTTTTTTTTTTTTTTTTTACCTGCGAGATGGCGCTTTCCCCAGGCTTTTCCATTTTTATTTTTGCCCACCCTTTTAACACCTTGACAAAATATGTCTCATGTGGACAAGGGACTTTGAGAAAGATGTCAGCAAGATTGTCAGAAAAATGGGAGCTTTACAATTGTTTCCCTCTGTATTCATTGATTTATTATAGATGTATTTATCTTACTTTAGAGGGGCAGAAAACCTCAAAAATGGAGGATTGATTACATTAAACTTTCTTTCACCAAAGTTTTTTTTTTAATTACTTCGTAGAGCGAAGAGTTTTTACCTGCAAGTATAAACTTAGAGTTAGGTTTAGAAGATGTGCAGCAGGTTTCTTGAACTGAGTATTCTTGTGTAGCTTTTTAAATGTTCCACTGTACAGGTCTGAGCCAACAGTTCACTTCCTGGCCTCAGTCTATTGTATCAATGCATATAGACCTATCACTATTACAAAAAGGCAAGTTTGATATTTGGACTTCCTTAATGTAATTTTTCCTTATTATGAAGCATAATTCCACTATTATCATTAGAAAACATCACAAGCTTTAGAATGCCAGGGCTAGAAAAGACTTGAGTGATCACCTGGGTAGACAATCTCTTCATTTTCAGTTAAAGTCAATCCTAAGAAATTTGATGTAATTGCCAAGAACCAGTCAGGGTGGGGGGAACTTGCAGCCTGGAAGTCACATGTGACCTTCACTGTCCTCAAGGGTGGTCCTTTGACTGAATTCAAATTTCACAGAATAAATCCCCTTGATAAAAGGATTTGTTCTGTAAAACTTGGACTCGGTCAAAAGACCATACCCAAGGACCTAGAAAGTCACATGTGGCCTCAAGGCTAAAGGTTCCCCACCCCTGGAGGGAACAGGAAAGATCAAGGAAAGAGAAAAATATGTTTATGTGTGCATATTATATATACACATGCAAGTGCGTATATTTATATATATAATATACATAATGCTTGCACAAAGCTTCTCTATGTGTACGTGTGCATGCATATACATACACAAATGTGTATATATGTGTGTGTATATGAGAGAGGTATATACATACATGCATATATTTACATTCTAATATATACACACATAAACAATAATGTGTATACATATGTATATGTATGTATGCATGTACATGTACACATACTTAAACATATATAATTTGTAGATGTACTGTAGACAGAGTGTTGGGCTTGGAGTCAGGTAGACCAAGAATTCAAATCTGACCCCAGACACTTAGTAGCTGTGTGACTCTGGGCAAGTCACTTATTGCTAGCTGCCTCAATTTTCTCATCTGTAAAGTGATTTGGAGAAGGGAAATGGAAAACATTCCAATATCTTTGCCAGGAAAATCCCAAACAGGGTCATAAAGAGTCAGATTTGACTGAATGATAAAAAATACATCTACACACATATTCCCATATATATAAAATATATGCATTACACACATATATGTATGTATATATGTGTATATATACATGCATATGTATACATATATACACAGATATACACACAGGCATATACATATATATCCATGTATGCATGCTTAGATATATGTATATATATACACAGCAATATACATACACATATATATAAATGTATGTATATGTGTGTATATTGCATTATGTATGTATGTATGCCTTTCTCTATCTATCTGCATAGTATAGCAACCTGCCCAGCAGCAGAAGCAGTCTGGGCCAGCAACAGAGAGTAGGCCAGCTTAGCAGTGGTGCAACCAGCCTGACCCAGACAACATGTCCACACAATGTTGTAAGGATAATCCCAAGGAATGAGAAATCACACCTAGGCTTGTAGTTCTGGTATGGGGAGTTCCCCTCACCATATGTTCCCTAGGTAGGGTCCTCATTACCCTGGGACTGTAAGTTTCTGTCTCCTTTCCTGCCCTAGAGGGACCTTTGGAGTCCCAGTAGCAGGAAGTAGTTGCTACCTTATCCCCCCTCACTCTAATGTGAGGTTTCCTTAAGAAATCTGAATATAAAAGAGAATTGCAGAAATAATAGAATTTGAGAGTGGGAAGGAAGTTCCACAAGCATCCCATCTAAGTAACACACAAACTCTATGCTAGCAGCCCCAACCAACTCCCAGGATGTGAAGCCCCCACCTCCAATGGCGAGCTGCTCTCTTCTGGAGCAGATTTCGTCATTAGGAAAATTGTGAAATTGACCTCTTTGCAGTATCTACCCACTGTTTGTGACTGTGGTCTCTGGGGTCACACAGCATGAGTCTGATCCTTATTTCACTACAGGGTTTCAGATGCTCCCACCCAGTTCTCTGGTTCCATGAGGCTCTAGACCAGATACTCTTAGTTCCTCGGAACCATTGTTCTAGGCCATGAACTCAAGACTCTTCATCATCAAGGGTGTCCTTTGTGCATTCTTCAGATGATCAGTGTCAATGATCAATATGAGAGAAGGAAGTACAGACAAACAGAGAAAGGCGAGAGGAGAGGAGAGAAGAGAAGAGGAGAGGCAAGGGGAAGGGAGAGGAGAGGAAAGGAGAGAGAAAGGGGGAGAGACACAGAGATAGAGACAAACAGAGACAAAGACAGAGAGGGGATAAGAGAAAAAGGGGAGAAAGAGGGAGAGAGACAGACAGAGAACTGGAGGTACATGTGAAGTTCTTATGTCAAAGGTGGTACTAAAGCTGTTTTGTTTTGTTTTTTAACAGGAGCTAAGCAAGGCACTGATCAGGAAGGAGTACTTTCCAGATGTGTAACAGCCACCTGTGTAAAGGCATTTTTTTGTTTTTGATAATAATAATTACAAAAATCTCTTCCCATAAATCACACTCTCTTTCAAATACATATAGCACTTGTGAGAAGAGTGGGTTGAAACTTGGAGAACAATGGTAATGTGGTATAGGAATCTTTCAACTTCCAGTATTGTTGAGTCTGGTGGTCTTTTCTTTCTTTGTAGACTTTGCACATAGTGAGTTCCCTCCTGGACCATTTGCTCATCTGGGTTCCCAAGGTCTACTCCTTTCTATAATCTGACTCTCTTCTCCACTCACAATCCTTTCCTCTTTCAGGTTGCTATCTTTTTATACCCATGGTGGTCTGGGGTGTGTCCCTGTTTCTCTTTCTCTGTGTTTCCTTGTCTATTACTTTTAAGAGGAGAGGTGACATACTTTTTCCCTGCTCCCCTTATTTAGGGGGAGAAGTGGGGGAGTGATCTCCTTTACATGAAACTCCCTGCTTGCAAAAGTCTCCCACTCTAGACATAGAACTGAATTTTACACTTCATGGAAAACAGCTTTTTAAAGATCTCAGAGGAATATTGAATTTCTTTGCTCAACCAATTGCTTGCTCCTTTCTTGACTTAATCAAAGAGGTATTGCTACCTCATAAAGAAATCAAGGAATACAGGCAACTATTACATTTAGCTTAATACCTCATTAGCATTTCTAGTCATATTTCAGGGCCTTTTGTGACTATCAGCCAATTTGTAAGGATGTAAGGGAACTTCCTTAATGTCAGTTGGATGGATAAATAGTGAATGAATACAGTTCAAGTTATCTGACTCTATCAATATACCCTTAGGAGTACTTACACTTACCTTCTTAACCATGAATAGTTCTTCTACATTATTTCTGAATGAAGATATAAATTAATATATGTATTTTCTTTTTTAAAGAGATAACCTATTTGAAATAGTGGCCACAAAGAAGTGGCCACTCATATTGTCTGTCCTGAAAGGTCCTGCTGAAGTTGGTTAATAGAATACATGTAAGCAACTTTCAGGTAAAGCAGATATGACTAATGGATAAATGAATTTATCCTTTGTGAGTTTCAAAAGAATATTCCAAATTTATGAATCTAGGGAAAATTTGTGTTGTATGTGTCTGTGCTTGTCCTTTGTCATCTTCCCAATGAAAATTACCTCCACGCTGATCTCAGTCTTAATGTATTCCTGCTTACATTCAACTTTGGAATATGTTATGGCTAATTATCATTACACAGGATGAAAGATCAGAGCCCTGAGTGAGAGCCTTGGATATGGGAACAAAAGAAGGCTAATTTTGCATCTTGGCGTCCCGCCCAACAATTGTAATAGAACATCTTGAAACTGGTGAGTTCTTTACCTGATTTAAAAAAAAAAAAATTCTTCAACCCCCTCCCTTCATTTTTGAAGGGGGGTTAGGGGTAAAACTTCCCCTTGAACATGATGTCAATATGTTGGCATGTCTCTTTTTATTAAGATGCCATCCAACTGATAACAAGTCCTGCTGTGTTTTACCAACATAAAAAATTAGACTGGAGACCGAAAAACGGCAGGTTGCTTTTGGCACTAAGAAATAATCACACTTGATGTGGAAAGTAAAGTAAAAGGAGCCATCTGTTCACTGCAGGAGGACGTAAAAAATCACATTAACATATTGTCACTAACATCATGAAATACACAGTTAATAATAAATTTAGTTATCATGGCAAGTCTTGTTGGATGCTTACTCTGAAAATGTAGAATATGAAAGAGACTTGGTCATTTTATTCTTTGAGGGAATACGTATACACGCAAAATCCTTCCTTCCTTCCTTCCTTCCTTCCTTCCTTCCTTCCTTCCTTCCTTCCTTCCTTCCTTCCTTCCTTCCTTCCTTCCTTCCTTCCTTCCTTCCTTCCTTCCTTCCACTGTCATTTCCATTATCAAGTGTGGCTTGATAATGGCTTTTTCTGACTAAATAAATAGATATGCATGTTTTATATGAAAGGAATGATAGCTCTGGTTCTCTGTCTACCCATTACCTTCTAGATAGCATCTATAAAACTTCCTGACTTTTTACCTTAACTGGAAGGAAGAGAAATTCATGGGAGAAAGAAGCTGTTTAGGAAAACAATAGTCCTTGAAAAAGGTGCGGTGTCCAAACCCTTCTCTCTGGAAAGACTGTTTTGAAAGAATCAGCAGGAGAGGCTGAGAGGAACTGGTGGATTCTTTCGTCCTCTATCACAGTGATGATCCTTCGAAGACATCCCCATTCCATGTTCCATTACTGAGGAGCACTTCCTCTCATTGAATCTCTCTGAGATCCCTACTTCTTAGGCTTCCGGGCATTTGCTTCTGTGGTTATAGGAACCTCAAAAAATGCCATAGACGTGTGAATGGCAGGATTTCTTTTCATAAATAATTTGCTTTTTGACTGTATGTAATGGATGTGTAAATGTACTTCATCTCGTGAAGGGAAGAAACTGACTTTAAGCTATGCCTGCAGAGAGGAAATAATTAATTAACTCACTATTAGAGTCATCTTTATACACTGTGAATTGATTATTTGAGTTAAGGTAACTTGGTTGATTGAAATGACCATTGCCTCAAGATTTTGAATGACCTTTTTATTTTTAGCAATTTTGTATTTTATATTATGAAGTCATTAAGAAAATAAAAGATATTGGGGTAAGAAATAATTATACTTCAGAGTCAGCTAGGTGGCATATTGGACAGAGTGTTGACTTCAGAGTTAGGAGGACGTGAGTTCAAATTTAACCTCAGACACTTAATAGCTATGTGATCCTTGGTAATCACTTAACCTTGATTGCCTCCAAAATAAAAAAAAATACTTATATTTCATAGTTAAAATATAAATAAAATAATACATTTTTAACAAATACATGTCTATTGTTTATGGGAAGAGCAATCATAGGTGAATTCTTAGATTTATAGATTGTTATTACAGAAAGGGCAAGGGTATGATGGAGTCAGCTATTACTGATCCACTAGAACTAATTGTTAAATTTTCAGTGTGAGCATTTATACACATATACCTAAGAGGTATTATGGATTCTGTTCCAGATCACCACAAAAAGTGAATATCTCAATAAACTAAGCCACAAACTTTTTGGTTTCCCAGTGCATATAAAAGTTATGTTACAGTATTCTGTTGTCTATTAAGTGTTCAAAAGTAGGACAGCTAGGTGGTGCAGTGGATAGAGCACCAGTGCAGGAGTCAGGATGACCTGAGTCCAAATCTCACCTCAGACACTTGACATTCACTAACTGTGTGACCTTGGGCAAGTCACTTAACCCCAATTGCCTTATCCTGGGTCATCTCCAGATATCCTGATGAATATCAGATCACTGGATTCAGGTGGCTCTGGAGGAGAAGTGAATCTGGTGACCTGCATAGCCCTCCCTCATTCAAAACAAAGTCAAGTGCAAGTCATATCATCATTTCTCTGATGGTATGGTCTTCTTTGGCAATGATGGACGAACACACAAGTGTGCAAAAGTATTGTATCTGAAGAAACAACATATGAACCTTAATTGGAGGGTCTTGCCTCAATATGGATGACTGCTGACTGAATATGGTGGTAGAAATGAAGCTTGCCACACTGATTAACTCTTCCTTTCATGAAAGATTTCTCTTAAACATGCAATATCATTTGATAGCACTTTATTTACAGTAGAATTTCTTTCAGAGTTGGAGTTAATTCTCTCAAACCCTGCCACTGCTTTATCAACTAATTTTATACAATAGTCTTCAATATTATTATAGCTCAGGGAATAGGGAGGTTTGAGAAGACAGAGAGTGAGACAGGAATGCCTGTTTGGTGAAGCCATTTATTAAGTTCACTGTCTTATATAGTCATGGTTTGTTGTATCCAAAAGCAATTACAATGGTAACATCAAAGACTATGGATCAGAGATCAACATAACAGATATAATAATAGTAATAAAAGTTTGAAACATAGTGAGAAACACCAAAACGTGACAGATATGATGTGAGCACATGTTACTGGAAAACTGGGGCCAATAGACTTGCTGGATGTAGGATTGCCATGAACCTTAAATCTGAAAAAAAGATACTATCTGTGAAGTGCAACAAATTGGGGTACAATAAAACGAAGTAAGTTTGTGCCTTGAAAATGCCAAATTCTACAAATCAATGCTTAATGCAGCATTTATATATTGATTTCTAGACTTGAGAAAGTGATGAATAAAATGGTAATAGCACAGATTAAACTTAAATGTCTCATGCATAGTTTTTTCACTGAGCCTATTGTTAAACTTTTACAAGCATGCCCCTGAACAAAAGGGAGTAGAAATCTTTTTGCAATTGTGGAAACTGAGAACCAGAGAAGTCAAATGATTTTCCTAAAGTCTCACAACTAGTTAGGGACATAGTTGAGACTAGAATCCAAATTACTTAACTATAGGTAGATTACTCTCTCTCTCTCTCTCTCTGTCTTTCTGGCTTTGTGTGTGTGTGTGTGCGCGCGCGCGCAAGTGTGTTTTAATATAAAAGCAAAAAAGCCTATGCATTTACAAGTATGTGATCTCTGTGGTACAATAGAAAATCCAAAAATCTTGGACCACAGTTTCAATTATAACTTTGTCATTAAGGAGTTACAGAATATTGGGTAAATCATTTAACCTCTTTAGGACTCAATATTTTCACCTGCAAAATGAGGAGGTTGGAGTAGTTCATATATTCAGTCATTGGATGATATGTCATAAGATGGACAAGACCTGAGAGTTCATCTAATCAGCTTCCTCATTTTACAAAGGAGGAAATAGAGGCCCAGAAATATAATGACTTTCCCAAGGTCACAAAGTCTGACTCCATATACATTTTTCCCCTTTGGGTCAAGCTACCTCTTGCTTTGAGTTATGACTTCTAAGCAATAAAATATTGGTTTTAATTTTAGAGTGGGAATAGGGAAATAATATTCAAGTCAGCAATCAATTTGGTAGCATGTAGTTGAAAAAATGGAATGATCCCAAATGACAAATTTTATTTAGTGTTGCCAACTTTTGTTCAGACAGCTAGTAGATTGGTTGTGAGCATATTGGGGTGTTGGCATATTTTTACTCTTTCCTACTGTAGCAAACTCTGTGTTCCCCCACCAAAATTCAATGCTAAGACGTCATGATTCCTGAAGACAGAGGACGGGGGCAGGTACAGAATGACTGGCATATCACTTTTTCTCTCACCTTGTCTTGGCTCAGACTGTATGGAAGATCCAAAAATTGGTGATAGCTGCATCAGAAGCAATCACCATATTGTACTTCTGGATGTAAAGGCAGTCTTTCTGGACAAATAATAGAATTTCTGCCTTTTCTGTGTGGTACTCACACAGATGGTAACTTGAATATTAGAGCCAAGAGAACTGTCCATATGTTCAGCAACCACAGGCTATTTACATGCCCAGAAGCCATGGTCTTTGCAACAGGCTGGCCTCAACCTGAAATGTAGAACCTGGAGGAAGCTCAGATACCCTCGTGATAGCTTTGCCAATATATGCATATGAGGGGTCAAGGGCTGGTGGTAGCAATAGGATTAGTAACTTCTGGCTCTCTATGGCAACCTTTTGGGGGAGCTGAACTCTTATGTTTGCAGTAACGTTTATGATTGATAAGACCAAAATCTTTGGTGATTTCTCCTTGCTCTTTCCCATCAGTCACAGTTAAAATATTCAGAAGGTTTTGGGCCTACCTTCCCAGTAATACTCTGAAATAGACTCAATATTCTGATGCTATTTCAGATATCTTGGATACTCTGCTTTTTGCTTTCAACTAGTTGGTCAAAAAGATAGTAGGAGAACACTTAACTGAATTCAAGTCACCTGGCTCGTCTGGTTTACTTTACCAAGTATATAGAGAATGGAATTGTCAGGTATGTTTACTGTTCCACTCTCAGTGATATTTGAATGAACATGGAATATAGTACTATGGGTACTATGGGATTGGAGAAGGGTCAAGGGCCCTGACATTCAAATGGAACCCAGTACTTCTTTCATATATGAGCCTTTTACTTTCTGAAAGAGACAGAAAAGGCCATTGCATGACAAAAACTTCTCAAGACAATGTTCAGGATGTGCAAGTAAATTGCCTCTTAGCTAAATGTACCAGATGGTCTTATTTGAAAGCACCTCAAAGCCATTAGTACTGATGGAAAATGGGGTTCGCTGCAAGACATTATCCATTATTACTTTTGACCATTTTCAAGGATTTGAAGACAATAGATGAGAAACCATCACTAACAAATCTGTTTGGGAGCCATAGAAAAATTGTTTATTGTTACAGATAGGCAGAACTATGGATTTCAAGTTTATCAATATGTTTTAGTGAGGGTCACTAAGCACCTCTAATCTGAAATCTGTAAGTAATGAGAAAATAAGGGATGAAAGGAGAAGCAAGGAAAAGATAAAACCCTGGCCTGGAGACGCCTGAAGAGAGAAATTAACAATAGATTTTTTCTTCCCTAAGCTCTGAGAAGCTTCAAAAAAGTACAACAGAGGAAAATCAGAAGATGGGAACTTCTGTTTTCACCTAAGTTGTCTGAGACAGCTGACTTAAGGCTCACAGTTGCTTGGAGTTCTTTGGAGGAAGCAGAATTCTTCCTTCTCTGTCAAGAGCTGCCTTGGCTTATTGCTCTGAAGGAGGCCAGAAAGGGTTTTGCAGATTCTCTGGGAGCTGATTGGAGGAGAGCAGAGTCCTGTTCCTGATTGAAGATCTGGCTAAGTTTAGAGTTATTGAGTCCCTCACACAACACCTCTGTTCTCTATGCCTAGAGTCAGGGAACCTACTAAGAGTCCTGAGAACAAATCAGAGATATTCTGCAGTCCTCCCGGATCAGAGATATTCTGCAGTCCTCCCGGATATGCAAACTGCTTGTCAGTGTTTAACATTCAACCAAGGGAATAGCCTAGGAAAACTGCTAATTGCAGATTGATGATGTTGTTTCACTAAAATTGTATCATACTGTTGTTTTAGGGGGAAACCAAAAATCTTCACACTGATTCAGTAGCCTGAAAGTAGCAGAGAGAGTCTTTATTCAGCAGAATGTTCATTCATAGAGAAGAAAACTTCAGAAGAAGAACAGGTGATGCACAGTATAGACTGTTCCCTGAAATATAAGATATATTATATATATATATATACATATATATATATATATATATATATATATATATATATATATATATATATATATATGGCATAAGATAAAATATAAGATCCAAGCCTGTGGTAAAGTTACGAGTTCCTTCAGTCAGGTTTCTCTACTCATGTTACTCCCTACTATGTTTCTGCATGTTCTCTCTTCCCTTCTTCTCCCTTTTCCCTCTCCTCCATGGAAATGATAAGCATTGGTGGGAGAATTGGATATAGGTTTATAGATAGATGATAATATTTTAATTATTCCTTCTTCTACCTTTCAATGTATACATGAGATGACCAGTCTTGGATTTGTATTAGCATTTAATAAATGCGTTATTTTTAAGAATCAATGCTGTATAGATGTATTGGATCAGGCTACAGATGTGGAATGTCACACGTACTTTCAGTCTGATTCATTGTGTTATTGTTTTGCTTAATTTTTTTCCCTTTGCAACAAATGAGTATTCATGGAGTTAGGTGACTGTAAATCAGAAATGTTTGAAATTTAAAAATAAAACAGATTGATAAATTTTTTTAATCAAATCTAGTGTTATTGTGGCTGGTATTTTGCACTAAGGGTTCAGGAGTTATAGTGATGAGTAGTAAGGATGCATGTCCTCCTTCCATATACACACTGTTTACTCTAAGAACTCTGAGAATGTTGCAATGGAATGGTTGGTTGTTGGCCTTCGTTTTCAAAGAGGATCAAAATGACATCACTATGATAAAATCAAGTTTCATGTGTCTGACTGTGGCTGATCAGATCAATGTGAGGTCAGAATGCTCTACCACATGTTGGGCACAAATAATCCACATGAACATTTGGGCTAGATACTCTAAATTTGCACATCCTGCTCTTCCTTTGAGCTGTTTCAATTCTGCTTTGCTCAAAGAACACAGCACCTTCTCTGAGGCGGGCATGACATGCAATGTTATGTCAGTTACTATGGCTGCCCCTCCACCCCCACTTCCCCCCAGCCCAGGAAAATCCTCACAACTTGGAATATGAAGACATGTGAGGATTAATGAGTCAGTCCAAAGATAGAGAGGGAGATTTGGTTTCCTCATTAGGCAACATGCTTATGGGTTATTTATATATATATATATATGTGTGTGTGTGTGTGTGTGTGTGTGTGTGTGTGTGTGTCTGTATGTGTGTGTGCTCACATGTATGTGTGTGTGAATGTGTGTATGTGTATGTGTGTATATATGTATGTATGCAGACAACATGAGTAGGTTAGTGGCATGACACTATACACACCCACCCCACATGCCCACACATCCAACCCTATACCCAACCACCCACGGACCCACACCCGCTCACCCACACACCCACACTCACAGACACAGAGGAAGAGAATGACTTTAGCTGACATCAATTCCTAGAAAAATTCTGGAATAGCTTATTAAAGAGATGTCAAGTGAACATCCAAAGAAAATAAACTGAGATCACAGAGAGACGCAGCATGACTTCATCTACAAGTCATGCCAGCCTAATGTTCTTTTTCTTTTTTTCTTTTGATAGGATTACTAAATTGGTGGATCAAGGATTGATTTTACTTGGACTTTAGCAAAGAATTTCATGAAATATCATGCTTAAATATGGAGATGGGAGCTAGATGGCTTCAGAGCTGGTTGAAAGGTTGGTCTCAATGGATAGTCATTAGAGCCTCGGTATCAAGCTGGAAAAAAGTTTGCAATGAAGACTCCTAGGAATCTGTGCTTGACCCTATACTGTTTAATAATTTTATCAATGACTTTGATAAAAACGGTATCAGATTTTTGGATGACACAAAGTTGGAGGAGTAAGGCAATGTGCTGTCTGATAAGGTAGAATGTTGTACCGAATTTAATAAGATGGATTTAAACAGAAATAAATGAAAAATCTTCCACTTGGGTTCAAGATTTTGACTTCACAAGTATAAGATGTCTGAGGTATGGTTAGATAGTAGTCTACCTGAAAAAATTCTGGGGATTTTAGCAGATTTCAAGCACAGTATGCATCATTTCATTAATAAGTGTATATAATGATTCAGATAATTAAATCTAAAAAAATCACTATAGACAAAAAAACTCCCCCTCCTCTTCATGTTCTCTTGAAGTTTCAGTGTGGCAGTTCTTCTTTGCCATCTTGAGTATTGCGTGACTAGGGTATTTTCAGTAATTTTCTTGGATTAGATACCTTCCTTGATCAGCGAGGAACTTCTTGTCTTTTCTGATTATCTAGTTTGTCATTACTACACACCCCAACTTAAAATTACTTCATAATTGTCTGTTAAATGTATTGACTTATCCTTGTATTTGGTTCCTTTCTGTAGGGATTGTTTTAATTTTTTATTCTCATATTCCTAGAGCCATTTAATAAATGTGTTTTCTTTAAATTGAATTGGATTAAACAATGTGAAATGGCAGTTAAAAAGCGAATGTGCTCTTCAACTGCTTTGAGTAGCATAGCTTCTAGGTGATGGTCCTGCTACTGTGCACTGATGAGACCACATTTGGGGTGGCACATAGTTTAGAAATGACTTTTACAAACCAGAAAGCATCCAGAGGAGAGTAATCATGGTAATGAACCCAAGTCACATGCGGACCAACTGAAAAAGAGTAGGAACACTTGGCACGAAGAGAAGATGAAAGGAAGGGGAAGGGGCAGGATAGTTGTATACAAGGACTTGAAGAGCTGCCTTTAGGTAGACATTTTCTCCTTGGAAGAGCCAGAAAGATTGAGTAGAAATTGCCAATAGGAAGATTAAAACTTAGTATCAGAAAGACCTTCTTAACAATGAAAACTATAACAAAGTGGGATGGACCACCTCAAAAGGCACTTGGCTCTCTCCATCCTGTCCCTTCCCTTTTTCCTTCATCCTCCTGGTGGGTTGATCAGTCACTTATCAGGTATGATGTAATGTACATTTGTTTGTGGCTATGATTTGGCTGCTAAGGTCCCTTCCAAGGATGAAATTATGATAAATGTCTATAACCTAGGACTTGTAAAGTGGGCTAAGTCCTGTGAACATGCACAAGAAACTCAGGTAGACATTTGATGAGCCTGCTTCTATTTGGTGACTTTTCTGTCTTGCTACATAGTAAAGAAAATCTTTTTGTGTAGCTGCTGGCTGGAATTGAGAGCATGCCTGTAAAACCGCTAACTGACCAAATTGCCTCTCCTTTACCCCAGCAATGCTCTTGAAGGGGAAAAATATACTTTAAATATCTGGGTGGGGTAAACCTACTCTATCTGGTAACAAGCTACATACCCATATTGCATTTGTTCCTGTTATTGCCATGCTTTTTGGCTCTTAGAAAGTGGAGCTGGAATGACCTTGTGATATTCCAAAGGTTGGAGAAGCTACTTATGGTCCAGTTATGAGAGTCCATGGCAGAGACTGCTCTTGCTGTCACAGTCAAGTAACGTAACGTGCCAGGACAGCACTGAGAAGCAATCTGCGGCATCCAGAACAGCAGGCTTTGCCATGGAGAGATTTGCCCAATTAGCACCTTTTGTATGCACTCTCAGTTCTGGCTTAGTTCCTATTGAAAAGGCTTTTCCTTACCATAGTAAATAGAGAAGAAACATGCAGAGAATATGTGTGCATCCTCTGAAGTGGAGAGCCAGAACCCTCCACTGTACATCATCATACACTTCCAGAGGCAAGCTCAGCAAACATTCATGTACGTGCGGTCAGGGCCAGCCCCCTACTACACGTCTGAGTGGTGAGTTATGACTAAGTGATTTCCTTAGCAACATCGAGAAACCACTAGTAGAGTTAAGACACTTAATGACTTTCAAATATGTTATATATACAGAATAAATGGATGTTTGTGGTTATTATTCAGTGGTTTCACTCATGTCTGACTTTTTTTTTCTTCTGGCTTTCCTCTCCCAGCCTTATTTTTTTTTAATAAATTTATTTATTTCACTTTTTACATTCATTTTCACAAAATTTTGGGTTCCAAATTTTCTCCCCATTTGTCCCCTCCCCCCACCCGAGCATTCTAATTTTCCCTATCACCAATCTGCCCTCTCTTCTACCATCCCTCCCTTCCCTAGTCCCCATCTTCTCTTATGTCCTGTAGGGCCAGATGACTTTCTATTCTCCATTACCTGTATTTCTTATTTTCTAGTAGCAAGAACAATACTTGACAGTTGTTCCTAAAACTTTGAGTTCCAACTTCTCCCCATCCCTCCCTCCCCACCCATTTCCTTTGGGAAGGCAGGCAATTCAATATAGGCCATATCTGTGTAGTTTTGCAAATGACTTCAATAATAGTCATGTTATATATGACTAACTATATTTCCCTCCATCCTATCTTGCCCCTTTTTGCTTCTATTCTCTCTTTGGATCCTGTCCCTCCCCAAGAGTGTTGACTTCAAATTGCTCCCTCCTCCCATTGCCCTCCCTTCCATCATCCCCCCTACCCTGCTTATCCCCTTTTCCACCACTTTCCTGTTTTGTAAGATAGGTTTTCATACCAAAATGAGTGTGCATTTTATTCCTTCCTTTAATCCAATGTGATGAGAGTAAACTTCATGTTTTTCTCTCAGCTCCCCTCTTTTTCCCTCCACTAAAAATTCTCCTGCCTGCCTCTTCTATGAGAGATAATTTGCCCCATTCCATTTCTCCCACTCTGCTCCCAATACATTTCTGTCTCACCATTTAACTTCATTTTTTTAAGATATGATCCCATCCTATTCAATTCACTCTGTGCTCTGTCTCTCTGTCTCTGTGTGTATGTGTGTGTGTGTGTGTGTGTGTGTGTGTGTAATCCCACCAACTACCCAGGTACTAAAAGGTTTCAAGAGTTACAAATATTGTCTTTCCATGTAGGAATCTAAACAGTTCAACTTTAGTAAGTCCCTTATGACTTCTCTTTGCTGTTTACCTTTTCATGCTTCTTTTCATTCTTGTGTTTGAAAGTCAAATTTTCTTTTCAGCTCTGGTCTTTTCATCAAGAATGCTTGGATGTCCTCTATTTCACTGGAAGACCATTTTTTACCCTGAAGCATTATACTCAGTTTAGCTGGGTAGGTGATTCTTGGTTTTAGTCCTAGTTCCTTTGACTTCTGGAATATCCTATTCCACGCCCTTCGATCCCTTAATGTAGAAGCTGCTAGATCTTGAGTTATCCTGATTGTATTTCCACAATACTGGAATTGTTTCTTTCTAGCTGCTTGCAATATTTTCTCTTTGACCTGGGAATTCTGGAATTTGGCCACAATGTTCTTAGGAGTTTCTCTTTTTGGATCTCTTTCAGGTGGTGATCTGTGGATTCCTTGAATACTTATTTTGCCCTCTGGTTCTAGAATATCAGGGCAGTTTTCCTTGATAATTTCATGGAAGATGATGTCTAGGCTCTTTTTTTGATAATGGCTTTCAGGTAGTCCCATAATTTTTAAACTGTCTCTCCTGCGTCTATTTTCCAGGTCAGTTGTTTTTCCAATGAGATATTTCACGTTCTCTTCTATTTTTTCATTCTTTGGGTTTTGTTTTGTGATTTCTTGGTTTCTCAGAAAGTCATTAGCCTCCATTTGTTCCATTCTAATTTTGAGAGAACTATTACCTTCAGTGAGCTTTTGAACCTCCTTTTCCATTTGACTAATTCTGCTTTTGAAAGCATTCTTCTCCTCATTGGCTTTTTGAACCTCTTTTGCCAATTGAGTGAGCCTATTTTTCAAGGTGTTATTTTCTTCAGCATTTTTTTGGCTCTCCTTTAGCAAGGTGTTGACCTGCTTTTTATGCTTTTCTTGCATCTCTCTCATTTCTTTTCCCAGTTTTTCCTCCACCTGTCTAACTTGATTTTCAAAATCCTTTTTGAGCTCTTCCATGTCCTGATCCCATTGAATATTTATTTTGGATGTTTGGGACTTCTATGTCTTTCCCTGATGGCAAACATTGTTCTTCCTCATCCAAAAGGAAAGGAGGAGATATCTGTTCACCAAGAAAATAACCTTCTATGGTCTTATTTTTTTTCCCTTTTCTGGGCATTTTCTCAGCCAGTTACTTGACTTCTAAGATTCTTCTCCACCCCTGCCTTGCCTCCAGATCTGTCCAGCTAGTGCTTGAGGTCTCTGAGATTCAAATGCTGCTTCCCAGCCTCAGGGCTTTCAGTGGGGGCAGGGCTGCTATTCAGTGTGAGATTAAGTTCAGCTGCTAGGGTGGGGGCAGGGACACTACACTGGGGCTCAGTTCCTTCAGGGGATTTATGTGGAGGCCTTCAACAATGGCTCCAAGCTCCTCCCTGCTTTGGGAGCCTCTGTCCTCTCCTGCCTCCCGAGGGCTCCTGAGTTATGGAGATACCCCTCTTCCCCTCTCAACCAGCCAAAAAGCCTCTCTCCCTGACCTTTGCTCCTGTGGTTGGAGTGACCTGCATGGCAGCTGGAGATTCTGTCCCTGAAGCCTGCTTGGATCTGTTCCTCTTGGTGCTGTGTGGCCAAGACAGGGTTGGGCTCTGCTCCGGGTCCAGTGCACAATGGACCTTTGGTGTCAGTTTTTCAGGGCTCTTTGGAACAGAAATCTCCTCTACTCTGTTGTGTGACTTTTGCTGCTCCAAAATTTGTTGGGAGTTCTTTTTTCCAGGTATTTTATGGTCTGTGTGTTAAGAGCTAGCATAAGTGTGTCTTTCTATTCCACCATCTTGGCTCCTCCCCATGTCTGACTCTTTTGATGCCATTTCAGGTTTTCCTAGTAAAGATACTGGAGTGGTTTGTAATTTCCTCATCCAGCTAATTACAGGTAAGGAAACTGAGGGAAACAGTGTTAAGTGGTTTGCTCAGAATCAGCTAGTAACAGCTAGTAAATGTATGAGCCTAGATTTGAACTCAGGAATATGAGTCTTACTGACTGGAGGCTCAACATTTTATCTACTGTTCCATCTAGCTGCCCATATGTATGAATAATTGGTAAAAAAAAAAAACTGATGACCTTAGAACTACAATCCTTTCAAACACCATTCTACTATGTTTATTTGGTTCTGAATGCTATATATCTCATATTTCCCACTGATTAAATTATGTCTTCTTTAACCAGCATCAAATCATTTTGTTGATTACTGCTTTGTAAAATATTTGTGAACTGGTACTAGTAGGTCATCATTTACTTTCTCATTTTTTTCTTTATGGTCCTTGAGATCATTGAGCTTTTGTTCCTCCAAATTAATTTTGTTATTATGATTCCTAGCTTACAATTTCTCCAATTTTTTAGGTATTTTTAGGTATTTCTATAAAGAACTGTATTCATATAGTTACCCTGGATTTTGCAATACCTATCTCTGTTCTTAAGCCTCACTGTGGCCTCCATTCCTTCCAACTCTCTGATCTTTCCCAAGTCATTATCCTGTCCAATCAATTCTCTCCTCCCTTCCCTAATTCAACATCTTATTTAATCAACTCATCTTTGAGCTTTCAACTATGTTCAAATCATTTGCCTCTTGTGTAGCCAACTGCCTCTTCTGCAGTCTAACCTCCTGATTACTATCACCATACACTTCCTTATCTCAGTGCTGCTAAATGGAGCTGGATACATTCATGAGACTTGGGACATTGTATTTCTCAACTTATACTTCCCTGAAAACTTTGTGAACCTCTTCCTCCTTTCTCTTTTCATATCATTCAGTAGTTTCCCATGCTATCTCTTCTTTTGTTTGGATCTTAGATGGCCATTATATCCCTCCTTGTGAAGGCCAACTCTTTTACATGAACCCCTGATTCCATTCTCTCCCATTTTTTCCTCAGTAGTTTGACACCACTGCCATTCCTAATATCTCTCATCCCCCTGTTCCTGGCTCCTTTTCTGATACCTAAAGACACACTCATGTCTCCTTCCTCCAAAAACAAAACCCAAACAACATTAAGTAATTTTATCATCTTTTCTGGCTATTGTCCTTCACCCCTCCTCCCCTTCTGTGTTAAAATTTTTGACTAATTCATTAATACTAGATGGCGCCATTTCCCCCCTCTCACTTATCTTTCTGAATCTTCTAGAATCTGGCTCCTGACATATTCAGCTGTACCACCCCTCTCTAAAGTGACTAACCTAATTAAATGGCTTTTCCTCAATCCTCTTCTTTCGGGATTTCTTTACAGCATTTAATATTGAAGACCTCTGTTCTTGGATTACCACTCCTCTTTATATTTTTCTGACATTTCTTCTTTCCCAGTTCTATTTTCCTTTGCCAGTTCTTCATATATGTATCACCTACTAAATGTTAGTGCCCTCCAAAGAATTGCCCTGAATATTCACTCTTCTTGCTTGGCTCTGTACAGTCTCCCTTAGTAATCTCATCTCCTGCCATAATTTCAATTATGCACTCTCTTCAGATAATTCCTAGATCAAAATAGCTAGCTCCAGTATTATTCCTGAATTACAGCCTCATATCACTTATTGGCCTTTGGCTATCTCAAATTGGATATACTGTAAGCTTTACATTGCACATGTTTAATGCAGAATTCATTATCATTCTTTCCAAATTATTCCCTCTTCCATATTTCTCTATCATTATTAAAGGCCTTTCCCATTATCCCTACAGGCATCTAAGTGGCAACTTTAATGTCATCCTTAGCTCATCAATCTCACTCACCCCACATGTCCAATCTGTTCTCGAATCTTGTCATTTCTATCTTTATAGTGTCTTAATGCATATATCCCCTTCCCTTCACTCACAAAACCAACATGTTAGTTCAGGCTATCATCACCTCTATCCTGACTGTTGCAATACAATTTTAACTGATCTTTCTTCCTTAAGTCTTTCCTTCACTGAGATGCCAATGTGATTTTCTAAATTGTATGTCTAATGATTTCACTTCTTTGCTCAACAAGTTCCAATGGCTTCCTGTTATCTCCTAAATAAAATATAAACTCTGTTACTGATCATTTATAGCTAATCACAATCAATTACCTTCTTAATTTTCCCGTTGTGCACTTTATCCTCCTTCATGTTTTCCATAATCCAGCTATATTGGTCTACTTACTTGTCCTGGCACATGATACTCTACCTCTGGTCTTGGTACCTTTGAACTACCTTTGTATTTCCATGACTGGAATGCTCTACTTCCTAGAGTTTTCCTCTTGCTTTTCCTGGATTCCTTCAACTCTCAAATCCCACATTCTATCTTTGCCTCTCTTTGTCCTTGACCACATAAAGTTCATAATTGCTTCTATATGTATGTATGTATATATACATACACATATAACATATATACATTGTATATCATATTATTATATACAAATTCATATATATATACACCATATCTGTGTATAGAGCATATATATGCATGTGTCTACAAATATATATATATATAATATGTATATACATATCTTTAGTTTTATAGAAATTTCCATATCACCATCATTAAAATTTAAACTTCTTGAGGGCAAAAATTGCCTTTCTTTGTTTCCCCAGCACTTACTTTCTTGGTGTATGAATTAATAAATGGTTCTTTATTGATTGTGAGTGCCTAAACACCTGGAGTTATTTTAAATGGAATTTTTCTTTCCCTAACTTTCTTCTGGACTTTGTTGGTACTATAGAGAATGATTGATAATTCATATTTTTAAATATTTTATATAACTTTGATGAAATTGTTAATACTTGAATTAATTTTTAGCTAATTTGCTAAGATTATCTAAGTAGACAATACAATCATCTATAAAAGAAATTATTTTGTTTCCTCATTGTTTTATTTACAACTTTATTTTTCTGGTCTGATTAATAAAGCTAGCATTTCTAGAACTGCATCAAATAATAAAGATCATAATGGACATCCTCAGTTTACCCTTGAATTATTGGAAATGTCTTTGATTAATCACCATTATAAGTAATGAAAGATTTTGGTTTTAAATAGATATTGTTTACCATATCAAGAAAGTTCCATTCATTCTTAAGTTTTAAACTGTTTTTAAGTGAGAACTACATTTTATTAAAATCATTTTCTTTATTGATGCAACCACATGATTTTTTTGTTATTGTCATGGTCAATATTTTTATTTTTCATAATATCAACCAACCTTGCGTTCCTGATAGAATCCCAACCTGGTCATAGCATATAATATTTTCAAATGCTTTATATTGCTATATTCTCATTGACAATTTTTTTACATACATTCTGATTTCAATATTCATTAGAGATATTGATCTATAGTTTTCCTTCTCTATTTTGTCTATTCTTTCTTTGGGGTACCAAGACTATATTTCTATCATAGAAATGACTTGATAAAATCAACTTTTCTTATTTTTGCAAGAATTCTATGTAATAAAGAATTAATTTTCTTCAGTTGGTTCAATTAAGTCAATTGAAAATCCATCTTGTCCTAAGATTTACTTTGTTTTATTTTCTATAGGAGTTCATTTATTGCTTGTTAAATTAATTTTTTAAAAGTCTAGTTATACAAATTCTCTACTTTTCATGGTAAACAATATTGTATATCTTTTTAAATATTCATCTATTTTTAAATGATCAACTTGGTACCATATTTGGTATGAACATGATTTCTATTAATTTTCTTTATTCATTTGGTCCAAATTTTCCTCTAAAATTTTTAGTCTAGTGGTTGTTGTCGTCGTTTAAACAGAGTAGTTAATCACTTCCATGCTTTCCTCACAAGAAAACCAGTCCTTACTTTTGCTAACCAATTGTGGATTTTTCCAATATTATTCATTCACACTTGCCCTTTTGCTTTTTTATTGGCGTTTTCATGTACTAGTTTCATAGTGTTTTCAGCTGATTGTATAATTCTTTGTTCTGTTCCTTCTTTTCTGATTAAAGAATTTAGTGATATTACTCTTTCACTAAGTCATGGCTTGGTTAAATCTCTTAAAATTCACTCCACTGTTTCATTATTTCTATTAGTTGGGGGACAATATACTATGTTTTGCCCTTTAATCCACAAATTATTTTGGATTAAGCTATTTAGTACCCAACTAACTAAGACCTCTCTTTGCTTCCATTTTATTGAACATATTTTTAAATTTCATTTTTGTCAATAGAATATATTTTAAATTTCTATTTTCATTAGTTTTTGAATTATATTATATATCCCCTAATAGTGAGTTACTTTTGCAAAGAGGTAATGTAGCACTGACAAACATATATAGTCTTATATAATCCTATTTAGACTGACCAGATCTATCATATTCAACTTTTTCAAAATTCTATGCAGAATCTTAATATTTCTTTTTTGTTAGATTTATTTAGGTTTTAAAGGAGTATAATGTTGTTCCTATCCATTATACTTTCATTATTTTCCCCATAAATTATTTTACTTTAAATGAGCATTTTGCAGGTATTTGAATGTTCATATAATTCATTCAATATTAACATTAACTCTATGTTGCAAGTGTCTTCCTTTTCAACAGGATGTTACTGTATTCTGTTATGTAATCCAGTCTACTACTCTTCTGTACTGTAACAGTGATTTCATCCCACTAACATTAATGGTTTTTATTTTTAATTGTTTATTTGTCTCCAACCTATTCTCTTTGTATGGAGAAGATAGGCTACATGCACACACACACACACACGCACGTATTCACACTTATATATTAATTACTTCTTGTACATGTTTCCTACTTCCTGTGATATAATTTTAAAATTATTTTTATAATTATAATTTATATACAAATTTTTACATATATTATATGCAAAATATATCTTTAATATTATAGTTATTTATAATTATTATAATTTATATTTTTCAGTTACCAAATATTTATATTTTATCCCTGCCACTTTTCCCAACTCTACTGAAAAAATATAGTAAAAATGCATAATCAGGCAAAGCAAATTCCCATACTATGTCCAAAAATGTGCGTGCCATTACTGTCTGTGAGGGGGTAGGTATCACTTTTCATCATTATTCCTTTGGAACCATGAACCATCCTTGTGTTAATCAGAGTTCTTTCAGTCTTTCAAAATAGTAAATTTTTGCAATATTGTTCCTATAGTATAAATTAATTCTCATGTTTCTCACTTAAGTATGTATCAGTTCATACCAGGCTTCCCAGGTTTCATTACAATCTACTCATTCATCATTTCTTATAACATAATATTATTTTTAAAATAAAATTTCCCCAATTTCATGTAAAAAACATTTTTAAATATTTGTCTTTTAAAAATTTGAATTCTACTATGCCCAAAGGGATACAAAAATGTGCTTATCCTTTCACCCAGCAATACCGCTTCTAGAACTGTATCCCCAAGAGATCACAAAAATGAGAAAGGGTCCCACATGTACAAAAATATTTATAGCAGCTCTCTTCATGATGGCCAAAAAGTGGAAATCAAGGGGATGCCCATCAATTGAGAAATGGTTGAATAAATTGTGCTCTATGAATGTAATGGAATACTATTTTGCTGTAAGAAATGATGGACAGGAAGATTTCAGAGAGGCCTGGAAAGACTTATATGAACTGATGCTGAGCGAAAGGACCAGAACCGGGAGCACTTTGTCCACTGCAACAACAACAGTGTGCAAGGAATTTTTCTGGTAGACTTAGCACTTCATTGCAATACAAGGACTTAAAACATTTCCAGTGATCTCTTAATGTCTTCCAATGATCTCAAAATGCCTTCTACATCCAGAGAAAGAACTGTGGAATTCTACTGCAAAATGCAGCAGATCATTTTTTTTTTGTATTATGTTTTGGTTTGTTTTATGATTTCTCCCATTCATTTGAATTCTTCTATGCAACATGACTAAGATGAAAGTAAATTTAATAGGAATGTATGTATAGAAC
Source organism: Bettongia penicillata ogilbyi (assembly GCA_023548195.1). Taxonomy (NCBI): domain Eukaryota; kingdom Metazoa; phylum Chordata; class Mammalia; order Diprotodontia; family Potoroidae; genus Bettongia; species Bettongia penicillata. The sequence continues at coordinate 3,100,463 of JAJHZJ010000281.1, forward strand.
CTATATAAAATTGTATGCCATCTTAGGGAGGGAGTGGAAAAGTAGGTGGGAAGGAGTGGGAGGGAGGGGAAAAAATCTAAGATATATTGAATTGATTGTAGAACACTGAAAACAAATAAAATTAATAAAAAAATAAAAAAAATGAGTTCCAAAGTCTCTCTCCCTCTATCCATTTATCCCTCCCTCAGACAGTAAGCAGTTTGACATAGGTTATACATATTCAATCATTAAGCAAAATATTTTTGCATTACATTCAAATACCATAATTTTGTCCAGCCTTTTCTTAATTAATAGGAATCTTTTTGCTTTCAAATTCTTTGCTAATACAAAAAAGTTACTTTAAAAATATCTCTATACATGTATTATTTTTTCCCTTTTTCTTTGATCTGTTTGAGTGTATGAAACTCATAACTATAACTTCCCATCAGTGAGTATTCATAGTTTAGAAATTTTTTGTATGGAGTTCCAAAATCCTTTTTAGAATTTTTGGATCAATTCATAGTTCCACCAACAATGTAACACTTATAACTGTTTGGCTGAAACTGCTCCAAAAATTAGAAAGCAGTACACCAGAACTTAACATTTAAACCAATACTTCTCACCTTATGCCAAGATAAGTTTCTTTCTGGCTGCTTGTAGTATTTTTCTTTGATCTCGAAATTCTGGATTTTGGTTGTAATGTTCCTGACAGTTTACATTCTGGGGTTTCCTTCAGGAGATGATCTATATTCCCTTTGCTTTTCTGTTCTAAGAGATATGAGTACTTTTATTTTAAAATTTCTTGAAACAGTGTCTAGCATTTTTTTTTATAGCTTTCAGTACTCCATCGATTTTTTTATTCTCCTTGATCTGTTTTCTATTGTAGTTGCTTTTGTAATGATATACAATGCACTTCATTTTATATTCTTTGGTTTTTAACCTTATTTTAGTATTTCCTATTGCTTCAAGGAATTATTATCCTTAATTAGTTTCATTCAGATTTTCATACACTTTGCTTCTTGGGCAATACCTCTTATGCCATGGTATTCATTCCCTTTCCAGTTCATTCATCCATGGCTTTCTTTTCTGATATTTACCTCTGTTACTCTCATTTCAGTTGTAAAATTAAACATTTTAAGACACTTTAAATGAATTCTTCCTTCATCCCTTTCAGACATTTGGTTTTATGGTTGCAGCCTACTTTTACTCTTTAGGTCATACCCTGGTCATTTGCCTGTAGATGGAATTGGCAATTATGAACTAGAAAAAAATAATTCATTGTGGTTTCTCCTTATATTTTCTTATCACCACTCATTTAGTCACTCTTCTTTGTTGATGTAGTTGTAGTGTACTGCTTCCATATATTCTGCTATCGTGGCTGGTTTTTATTGTAGGTAGACTTCCTCAGATAAAGGCTGCAATCACTTTGATCCTTAAGGAGTAATATTATTCTTTCTTCTTTCTTTCCAAACCTTTTTGTCAGAACTCCAAAAAGGTTAATTCATTCTCCCCTATTACTAGAACATTTTTCAGTCCCATGCAAAGCCTCTCATGGTATCTGCAATATATGAATTAGATTTAAAATGGTGTAGAGCCTCACTCACAGGCAGCATCAGTGACTACAAATTTAAATTACATTCAGCACATATTATATACTCTTGGCACAGCATCATATACGTATCCATAGAATGCAAGAAAATATGCAGAAAAGTAAAACAAATACCACCATCACCAAGCCTACATAATCTCAAAACCTGTTTAAATTTAGCATATATACAAAAAAGGGGAAAAAAGCTATGCATAGCTAAGAAGGAAATGTATCCATACTTCCTTCATGTTCCAACGATTGAAAGAACTAATACATACAAATCAACCTGCCAAAGAATTATTTTATAGAGTTAGAAAAAAATAGTAACAAAACAATTAAGTAGAAGCATGCTAAAAACATATAGGAATTAATATAAACATAAACAAATGTGTAATTGCTTTAAAAACATTGCATGCTAACCATTAATATTAAAATCTGACTATATGTATAAATACTTCTTCAGTTTCCTGATAAAATCTGATTCTTTGTAATAAGAAGTACATACTGTACTCGATTCATGCATATACACACTGGATTCAATTCTTCAGGGATTAGGGATCTAACCGATTCTTTTCACAGACCCTAATCCCACTATATCTCAACAACAAATGTGCTTGAATTACTGTGGTCCAATATAAATTATCCACTTTTGCCCAATCTTCTGGTAATGAATCTCACCAAATTTATTATATTTCTTGAACAACCAATCTAATCCATTGACAAGTCCATACATAAAATGTTTCTAGCATGATGCAACCTTTGAGAACTTTTACTTCTGTAGCATAGGCTTTGAGAAACCAGGATTAACTTTGCATGATGAGGAGACAGTAAACTAGAAGAAGGATACACAATACTCACTCAATGTTACTCACATTTTTGTATGAAGGAAGATTAAGGCAAATATTCTAGTACTAAAATAAATTTCAGTGTTTCAAGAATCATGTTTCCTATTTTTCTATAAACTTCAAACATCCAGCAAGTGCCAGAGATATCCACTCTTGGTATTTTGATCTAATAAAAGGGATAAGACTGAAAAGGCACACGGAAGAAAGCTGAAATATATACTACAGGAAATTACAAAATATTTGGTCTTTGGTTAGCACAATTTTTATAAGAGTACTTAAAAAAGTCTCAGAGCCAGCTGTATGAACAGACAAACATTTGCTGAGTTGACAGCAACCCTCCCCCTCACCTTACTCAGTAGCTTTTCCATTCCTTACATACTGGGTTTCTATACAGTTGTCAAAATCCAAGGCAGATGGACTTTCCAGTTAGCCTGAGGGGATAGAAAGCATGCACTTCAGAGCTCAAGGTCCCCTGAGATTCCTTCTTTGTATCAGACTGGAAAATAGATATTGAGAAGACAGAAATTCAGTGACATCCTAGGAAGTCATACAGGTGGTTACCACTGAAATAAATGGTAGACCTTTCCTCCGCTTCACAGAGAGAGTTGAAAGAATGCTACTTCCAATACGATAATTACATTATGATATCAAACATCACTTTTTGAATGACATTGAATGTTCTCCATTATGACAACTTTCTCTTTTTTTTTTTACCTTCCCTCCTCCCTCTCCCAGCAATTAAAATTAAACCCATTGGCCACTAATTCCCAGATTTAATTCTTTCTTTTTTAAAAAATAAAGATATTTTTCCTTTCCCATCCCAAAGTATTAATTTTGTTTTCAATGATCTTTCATATGTCATTGAGAGAAGTTAAGTAATCTTAAATAACCAAGAGGTTTTGTTCTTTTAGGAACTAAGAATGAAGTTCATCTGGGCCAAATGAAATGAATATGTCAAGAAAAGCAAAGTGTTCTCTTACTATCTTACTTATCTTTCATTTCAATTTCTTATTAGCTGTTTTTAATATGTCCTTTCTCAGTTCAAAATTTTCCTTGGCAGAAAAAGAGAACCAAAATAAGCACTAAGCAGTTCTAACTTCTTTCTGTTTTCAGTTATCAACCTTTCATCTAAACCTAAGCCATAGTTTTATCTTTCCCTTTTCACGGTCTCCCCCATTATATTTCAAAAAAAAATAGTACACATTTTTTCTTAGCTTTTCATTTAGCTTACCTTGTATATGATAGCACCCCTGAAAATATTCAGCCTGTTACTTATCCTTAGTTCTATCTGCTGAAAATATCATTTTGAAAATTAATGTTTCTAATGTAATAAAAATGGCAATACTACCTAAATTAATTTTCTTATTCAGTGCCACACAAATCAAACTGCCAAAGAATTATTTTATAGAGTTAGAAAAAATAATAACAAAATTCATCTGGAAGAACAAGTCAAGATTATCAGGGGAATCAATGAAAGAAATGAAGGAAGGCAGCATTACAAAACTAGATCTCAGATGATACTGCAATGTGGTGATCATCAAATAACCTGGTACTAGATAAGAAATACCATGGAGTAGGCTAGGTATAGCATATACATAAATAAATGACCAAACCAACCTGGTGTTTGGTAAACCCAGAGAACCAATCTATTAGGATAAGAATTGTCTATTTGACGAAAACTACTAGGAAAACTGAAAAAGAGCCTGGCAAAACTGGGTATACACCAATGTGTCTTATCCTATACCAAGATATGGTCAAAATAGGTACATTATGTAGACACAAAGGATGGTATAATCAGCAAATTAGGGGGTATAGAAAAATTGCTTGTCAGATATATGGTTAAGGGAAGAGTTTATGATAAAACAAGAGACAGAGGGTATCATGGGAGAGAAAATGAATACTAGTGATTACATTAAATTAAAAAAATAGAAGGAAAGCAGGAAACTAAGAAAAAATTTATATACCTATGATAAAAGTTTCATTTCTTGAACATATAGGGAACTGAGTCAAATTTATAAAAATAAGAGACATTATCCAATTGATAAATAGTTAAAGGTATGAACAGTTTTCAGAAGAAGAAATCTAAGTTACCAATAATCATATGAAAAAAATCTATAAATCACTAATATTTGGAGAAGTGGAAATGAGAACAACTTTTAGGTACCCCATGAAAAATATCAGATTGGTTAACATGATCGAAGAGGAAAATGACAAATGCTGGAGTGTACATGGAAAAGTAGATACATTAATGCACTGCTGGAGCTGGGAATTGGTCCAACCATTCTGGAGACCAATTTAGAACTGTACTTAAAGGTCTAAAAAATGGTGCTTACTTTTTGATACAGCAATACCACTACTAAATCTGTATCCCAAAGAGCTAAAAAAAAAAGGAAAAGGATCCACATCACAAAAATATTTATAGCAGCTCTTTTTGTGATATCAAAGAATTACAAATTGTGGGGATACCCATCAATTGGGGAATGAATGAAGAAGTTATGGTGTATAATTTTGATGAAATTCTATTGTTCTGTAAGAAGGAACAAAGAATTATTTTAGAAAAACCTCAGAAGACATACGAACTAATGCAAAATAAATTTAGTTGACTAGGAGATCATATACAATATCAGAAATATTTAAATGATAATCAATTGTGAAAAACTTAAATATTCTGACCAACACAATTTTTGCTGTTGCTACTCATTTGTTTCAGTCAAGTCCAATTTTTATCACCTTGTTTGGTTTTTCTTGGCAGAGACACTGAGATGGTTTGTCATTTCCTTCTCCAGCTCATTTTATAGAGGAGGAAACTGAGGCAAGTAGGGTAAGGTGAGCTTCCCAGGATGTGTCAGTAAGCACCCCAACATACACAGCGGTTCTACTATCATGGGTTCTTAAATCTGCATTTATAAAAGAAAAGGCAACTTTTGAGTGATCAACAATCACTTTAATCAGTTCAAGGTACAGAAAAACATAAGCAGAGAGATAAAGACCTTACTGGCTGAATCAGAGTAATATTGCCATACAATTTGCATGCATCCCTGGATCAAGAGAGACTTTACATCTGAGCAGTCAGGGGTCTGAACATGTGGCCACTTAGAGTCTCAACCAGTTAACCAGAAGATCCTTCTCATAAGTGAACCCCCAAAGTAAAATAGTAACCTCCCAGCATGTATAAAAAAGACTTAGCTTCTGATTGGCTCAGAGTCAGCAGGCATGAAACCCATGTTACTCAGCACAGCTGTGAATCATCAGAGCTCAAAGAGGGACTGACCCCTCAGGTGCTCACAATCTAACCTGAGCCTAGAAAACAACTCCAAACAAACAAATCCCACCCGCTTGCTGCCACCCAGGGTCACACAGCTAGTGTCTGAGCCAGATTGGAACTTAGGACGTTAAGTTTTTCTGAATTCAGGCCTGACACTGTCTCCCCTAGCTGATCCACAACAATTCCAAAGGACTTGTCATAAACAAGGCCATCCACCTACAGAGAGTAAGTATACTGATGAACTCTGAGTGAAGACAAGCATTTTGTCACTTTGTTTTGGTTGCCTTTCTTTTTCAACGTGACTAATATGGAAATATGTTTTGTAAGATTTCACATGTATAAATGGGTATCATATTACTTTTCTTATCTATGGGTCAAGGAAGGGCTGGATGGAAGAAGAAAATTTAGAACTGAAAATAAAAATTAAGAAAAAAGAAAGTTGATTCAAATGCTAAAATATATGTTTGTCATAATCAAGTTAGTCTTTCAATTCAGATTGTTTCAAGCAATTTAAGAAATTGGAGAGAACTGATAACTGAATTATTATCATGGAACCTATTTTATATTTTTCTAGCATGCATTTCATGTAACATGTTCTTGCTTTATTCCTGTGTAATGTTGAGTTTTCAAAAATTGATTATTTGCCACTAGTTGTAATTCTGGTGCAAAATGTTCAATAGAAATACTGTTTGCATTTTTAAAAAAGAAAAAGAATGTTTGTTAGCCTGTCTTCTGTTTCCTAATACAAATCTTAACTTTTTTATCCTCAGCATAATCGTTTCCCTTGTGTCTTCAGTGTTTCATAATTGATAGTGTATCATACAGGCCAGTGTACCTTTATAGAATTTTTGTTCATGGCATTCTACCTACTCTTCTGAATCCACTGAAATGTGTTCTCCTGAAATATAGGGTTCATTTCTCACTTTGTTCAGCATTTCTCTCTTGCTTTGTCAAAATTTTTAGGAAGGATTGGTCACTTTTATCCAACTGTCTTACCATTTTACATTCACGATTTGTGAAACTGAAAGACAGTTAACCAATTCATATTATTCATTTTGGACTGGAGACTGGAGTGGTAAATCGGATGCATACTAAGGAAGAAATCCCACATATACAAAAATATGCACAGTGGTTTTATTTGGGATAACAAGTATGTGCTCAATGACAGGGAAATATCTGAAAGATTCTTTGGTACCTATGCATGATGAAATACTGTTGTATTATAAGGAATTATAAGAAAGGCAATATGACAGTGGATAAAATGTTGACCTTTGAGTCACATGCCTATGACCCTCCATGCTCAAAAATCCCTGCTTTCATCCTATAGATCTTCTGACCTTTGCAGCTACTTTCCTTGAGAGGGATGTCTACACTAGGTACCTCCACTTCCTCTCCTCTCATTCTCTACTTAACTTTCTACAATATGACCTCTGACATCATCATTCTACTGAAACTGTTCCCTCCAAAGTGATTAATGTTCTCTAAGTTGCCAAATTCAATGACCTTTCCTCAATCCTTATTCTTCTTGATCGCTTTTCAGACTTTGACGCCATTGATCACCCTCTTCTTGATTTTCTCTTCTTTATAGATTTTCAGGACACCACTTTCTTCTGGTTGTCCTCCTACATATCTGAGCCCTTGTCAGTCTCTGTTGCTTGATCCACATCCATATAAGGACCATTCACCACAGTTATCACACAGATATCTCTTCGGCATTCCATAATCTTCTCACTATACGTTTGCTGGTATTTGTATCCTCAGTGCTTAGCACTTTGATTTGCACTTAGTAAATATTCAATAAACTCTCTCTCTCTCTCTCTCTCTCTCTCTCTCTCTCTCTCTCTCTCTCTCTCTCTCTCTCTCTCTCTCTCTCTCTCTCTCTCTTTCTCTCTCTCTCCTCTATGTATCTAATCTCAACTGGGTGCTTACTGGAAAAAAATCAATAATCCTATTTCTCCCTAATTGACTGCCAACCTCAATTCCCACAGATACTCCAAGTTTTCTCTTCTCTCTTTAAACTTAACACAGTAACCCCTCTTACCACCATTTCAGCTGATGCTCTCTCTTATTTAAAAACAATATTAAGGCCATTTTCTGAGAATTTTCTCTTCCATGCTCCTGCTCTCACATTCCTATGACATCTTTCCCTCTCTCCTTCATTTCAGTCTTTTATAAAGTCATGGATACTCTCCTTGTCAAGACCACTCCCTCTTGGCATGCTCTTTTTAAAAATCTATTGCCTTTCTCAGTAGATTGCTCCCATCATCCCTACTCTCTTCAATCTCTCCTTTACTGATTCCTTCCCTACTTTCTATGGACATAACCCTTTTCTTAAAATGCTCTCGCTAGACTGTCATCTCTGGTTTGCTGTGTATCCTTTCCTTGTTAGCCAAAGCCCTTATCCAAATATTTCAATGTCTTGAATTCCTATTCTTGTACTCATTTCTGAAACCTCTGCAATCTGACTTCTGAGCTCATCATTAAACTAAAACTGTGCTCTCTCTTTCTCTCTCTCCTCTCTTTCTCCTCTCCATTTCCTTCCCTCCTCCCTCCTCCTTCTGTCTCTCTCTGTGTTTATTACTGTCTCTCTGTCTCTATTTCTGTCTCTGTCTCTCTCACCACTTACTAGTCATGTGATCTTATGCAAGTCACTTAAGCTCTCTGAATCTCAGTTTCTTCATTGATAAAATGGAGACAATTGTCCTTAAACTACTTATCTCATATTTTGGGGACTCAAAGGGATCTTAATGTTCAATGGGTCCAAACCTCACATTTTACTGACGAGCTATTTAAGTATTTGTGACACTGGAAGGTTAAGTTGCTTGCCCAAGGTCATATAGCCTAGGTCAGGAGTGTGGAACCTGTAGGTCCCAGGCCACATGTGGCCTTTTAGGTCCTCAAGTGAGACACTTTGACTGAATTCAAATTTCCCCAATATAGAATTTCTTCTGTGAAGTTGACTAGAATGTCAATCTGTGTTCACCCAGGGAGATGTACAGCTGGGAGAATTTGGCCCACTGATATTTCCGGGATGCTTCCTTGCATGATACAGTAATTACAGTCAATGCATAGAGAGAAACAATGTAAACTGTTACTCAGAAGTGCTGACTTTTGGCACTACTTCATCATAGGCTTTAAAATATGTGTTTATATGTATATATTTATAGACACACATGTATTACATTGACATACATGTATCTTACAAAGTGGTATGGCTTAACGTGGACAACTCCTGTGCTTGCAGATACGGGAGTTCACTTCATCCAAATCTGGAGCATCATTTGGTGCATTTTATCAGAGCTCATTGACTCCTGTCTTGCCCGAGCTAGAAAAGACATTTGAAATCACCTGATCAGCTGAACTTCCTATTTTGCAGATAAGGGAACTGAGGTTTAAGAGGTAAGACTAATTGCCTACAATCTACACAGTAAGTAACAAGACCAATCTCAGCAATCTCTGAGAAGACTAATTACTTGCACAATATTAACTCATTGACATTGGTTCACAATATACGGCAAAGGGCTCTTTGTCAAATGCTCCTGCTACCAACTTTCAGTTCTTCCTGATGTCTTTTTATTGCAGGTAGAAAATTAATTTGATTTTTTGCCTTGTTTAAATAATTCCACTATAGTCCCCTTCTGATGCTTCATTATGGCATGGAAGCTTTAGAAATTTAAGCTAGTGAGAAACAAACTCTAGCACATCCTTCCTAGCTGTAAAGGCTTCCATCACAGGCTCAGACAAGGGAAATCTAGAAGAATTCAGAGATATTGATTGTCAGTAGTTGACCATAGAGTGATGAATTTCTGAAGTATTGCAACTCTAGAAGAGCATCTACCAAGACTTACAATAGAGAGACTAAAATCTGTAACAGTGAAGAAAGTAGAACAGTGGAATCACATATTGTTGAAACATTACATATATGTGTGTATAATATGTAGATATATGTACCTTTATTGTTAATAAATATACATGCAAATATTATACGTTAATGGTATATCCACATTATCTCTCTCACTCTCTCCATTCAAACACACACTATCTCACTCTTTATCTAATCTCTCTATATATTTATCTATCTATCTAGATGTATATATATACAATATATAGAGATATTATATGTGTGAGTGCATGTTCACACACATGTGTATGTATGTGTGTGTATACCATTAACACTTCTATAAGCTGAATACCCTTTTGTCTTCCAAAGGACAAAGTCTAGTCCCTAATAAAAACTGTTTGATGAGCATTCTTGTTCCCAGTTTCTCAAAATATAGAGGTGATTTCATGAACGACAATGTATTCTCTGAGTATGCACAGTTGAAGAGAGAATGTGTCATTTATTATACGCAGTTATATTCTCTACAATGCCTTTCGCAGAATTTTCCACAATAGGTCTTTTGTTCTCATTTTTGAATGAACTAATAAGTAAATAAGTAAATTGATGAGTTAGCAAATATTGAGGGCTTTATATATACTGGCAGTGAAAATTATTACCTTTCCTTTTCCCCTCCACCTTGTACTCCACACTCAAACATTCATTATAGTCTGGTAAATACTAAAGCTTTATAGCAACTTTGATGTTCTAAATAGAAGAACTGTATGAATGCCATCGTTAAAGCTTTAAAACTTCATTTTGTCTCAATTTTCAATAGTAGTTAAGATAATGTAACCATGGAAATGGGACTGTTTAGGTTCAGTCATGTCTGGAAGCAAGCAGATTATTTACATATTCGTTAAAAGCCTGCATATTGATCCCCAAGCTGCAATGTGTTATGATCCTTGGGATCATACAACAGAAAGAGATCTTAGAGATCTAACTAACTTATTCCACAGAAAAGGAAACACAGATAAGCCCAGGTAAGCTAATGAATTTGCACAAGGACACAAAAGTAGGTGATCTGCTGACCTTTCTACTTCTCCCTGGTACCCAGCCCGGATAAATGCCTAACAGAGTTTATAGTCTACTGGAAAAGTCCAGAAAGGAAAACATTCAATAGTGATGCACTCTCCACCATGGTGGATGTCTTATGTGAAGCACCAGCCTACAGAAAGGTGCTAGACCTCTTACAAAGATTTTACCACTCTCTTTAAATTTTTTTCAGTCAATGGCATAATACTTTCATATACCAGAAACGTTAAGAACATGGCTAACACAAAGAGATTGCTTTTTAACATTTAAGCTATCCCATATGTGGAAATACCTCGATACACTCCTTATAGGTATTTAAGGAAGAGGAAACCATAGGTACATTCATTTGTAAAATGGTGAAATGAAAGAAAGCAATGTTTATATCTCTCCCAGATCTAAAATCCTCTGATTTCGACTATCCAGCAGACTTTGTGTTCACATCCATTCTACTGATTGTTCTGGAATAAGCCTAATTTCAAGAATCACATCGCAGTGCAATGCAAGTGATGATCCTAAGTACAATGTCTTCTATTACTTCATGTTTCACATTAATTTATTACCTACATTAATAGGAAATTTATTATTCTTACTCGTACAGCCTCCAAGTCTCTACCATGTTTGATCACTTAGATAAGAAAGTGGTAAAAAGAATCACATGTTTAACATTCAAAGCCATTGAGAAAAATAGGTGAACTTCAGATTATAATACACATAATGAGGAGACAGGAAGGATTCTGCACATGCCATCAAAATCTATAGACCATGACTAAAATGAGCAGAATAAGAGACAATGGGCTTAAAATTCAATAGGAAAGACAGATTAATTCTAAGGAAATAACATTTGACAATGAGGATTCTTTTTTGTTGCATATTTTTTTAAATTACATGTAAAGATAGTTTTCAACATTCATTTTTATAAGATTTTAAGTTCCAATTTTTTCTCCCTTTCTCCCTTCCCCTAGATACCAAGAAATCTGATATAGACTATATATGTGCAATCATGTTAAACATATTTCTACATTCATCATGTTGTAAAAACTGAGTCAGAACAAAAAGGGAAAAAACATGAGAAAGAAAAAAACCAAAAAAAGTGAAAACAGTAGGCATTGATCTGCATCTAGATTTCATAGTTCTTTCTCTGGATTTGATACCATTTTTCCATCATGAGTCTTTTGAAATTTGTCTTGGATAATTGTATTGATGAGAAGATCTAAGCCTATCATAGTTATATTAGGGGTAGTTTTCTCTGAGGTCTTCAGAACAATTTTTGTCCCTTTTCAAGCACTTTTATCTGAGGGACTGTGATTCTTTTCAAGTTGATTTTATGTGTTTCATACACAGATGTTATTTTTCAGCCCCTTTCAGCAGCCAAAATATCCATAGAAGCAAGGGGAAGCACCTTACACTTCCACAGATGTTGATGCTTTGATGGGATTCATGGTCTCATTTATATAGAGACTCTACCAGTGGGGATCACGGCAATCAAAGTTCCTCATTCTTTGTAATTATTGTCCATATTCTTCCAGAAATTCCTCATGAAGCACTGGAGGTCTTGGTCTTTGCATTTTAAAATTTTATGTATGACTAGGGCTGCGTTTGATCAGTCTAATCCTTATTATGTCTACTTTTTTAGATAATGCTTTTCTGTTGAATAGAAAATAAAAAATAAAAGATAAGGTACTGTTTTTTAAAAGTACAAGGTTTTTGCCTGTGTAGATTTTTAGAAAGAAGAGGAATGAGAATAAAATAGTGATGAACAAATGTGGAAAGAAGAAAAATAAGGAATTAGCAGATTATTTTATCAGTAACTATCCTTATACAGTATTTTTAATTTGCCATAGAATCTCATGGAATTAAAGTGTAGAATTACTTAGCAAGTATTGTCACATGCTTAATCCATGCTCCACAGGGAGTTTATCACCATCCTTGTGCTTTTGTGTACTTTGGGGAATGTTCTAGTTGAACTTCCTTCCAAAATCATTCCCTTTCTCTTGTATTTTCATTATTGCTGTTGGAGTTTTCCCTGTAAAATGAACTTTTCTTCAAGATGCCATTTCTGAGTCTATACATGTACCAAGGTGGCAACTAACATGTCAGGTTCAATAACAGAAACTCTGATGTTTCCTATTCAGACTATCTCAGAAAACTTACAATGTTTATTTATACACTTGAAAGAAATATAATCCTAATTCATAGATTTAGAGCTAGATGTAAACTCAGAGGCAGTATAGTCCAACCATCTAATCTTTTTTTTTTTTACTGAAGAAAAGGAGACCTAGAGAAATTAAATGAACGTTATTGAACATTACAGGGAGCAAGTGACTATCATAATTTGCACTCAAGTTTGTGAATCCAGCACTCTGTTTCCATTTATATTGCCCCACATTACTTTTCTCATACAAATGTTCAGAGACAATTGCTTTTAGAACTATGATTTGGGGGATTTCATGTTCTAATGCTTGTGAATAGTGAAAAATCCAGCCCTAAGTCTGAGTTTCCGTACCCTGAATGGAAAGAATATTTCTTACGAGAACCTGTCAAGTAATGAATTGATGTTTTATAAGATCAACTTAGGACTTAAATGGGTTGCCAGCTAAGCAACTTAAAGTAAGTTGTTCATTATAATTTAACCTCCAAAAGGAGCAGGTTATAGAGCTCTCAAAACATCCTGTCAAAAGACCTCACTGAGATTAATGACTTGGAACCGATGCTAAGCTTTCTGGGAGGCCTTGTTGATTTATTGAGCGGTGCCAATCTCCGGCTCCATTGGGTGGAGAGTACTTGTCTCTCTATAACAGGGCTAATATGACTTCAAGCTGTTGTCAGTTGACTTGGTAAAAATTGCTTAGACACACTCCCAATGCAGTTAGCTGGTGATGATTACTCTTAAGTATTCATAGAACAGAAACCCTGGGGAGACACTAATTAACCACCTGCAAGGAAGATGTTCCAGCCATATAAACAAACTCCTGGAGTCCCCTGGCTGTAATGAGGCTCAGACCCCAATGACAAAGCCCTCTCTTGGCTGTGCTGTTGCATAGGGCTTCAGCAATTTTCAAAGAGAAAGTGATTGGAGTCAGTCCCAGGAATGCACGTAACTTCTAATCACCACTCAGAGACTTCTGGTGCTCAGGAACAGCAGGAGGGGACTGGTTCTTATAAGTTGAAGAAGTCTCTGGCATATGTTGCTGAGGAAGGGTAGGGAGGAGGATCTGCTGAAATATTTATAGACAAAAGGTACATTGGGATCTTTTCAGGCTCTGGTATGTCTGATGGTTCATGCTCCTCTGGGGCTTCACCACCTACCTGGCTAGTCCCGTTGATTGCTTTCTTCAGCTTTCCCTCACATTAAAGACACGGTAATTGAGCCAGTTATAGGTAGGGCAAGGATGAACCAGGATTGTGTGTTCATTTAGTGTGAGAGTACATTTGTTGTGGCTTCATGGGGTGATGATGGAAGACTCTAAATGGGTGATGAGTAAAAACTGTCAGGTTTTCATGATGGAAGACTTTGAGAAATGAAAAGTTAATGAATACTGAGCACATGCACACCCAACCCACCACCCATTCACCAATGATGGCCAAAGGACATTTACTATGAAAATCATTTCCAAAGGAGGCTTTGAGTGTGATCGGTCTTACAGCCTTACAAGGGAGGAACACAAAGCGGTGGGGGCTGTTGTTGCCTCCAAATCGAAATTGCAGGGTTGATAAGAAAGGATGAGGATCATGAACTCCTGCTAATGTCGAAAATAAGCTTGGGCCCATGCTCCATAATAAGGAAAGGAAAAATGTCTTTTCCTTGTGGTGTGTCAGTAATTTTCAACTGGAGTGTAGTAGCTTTCTGCTATTACATTTTTTCCTTGTTGTTGGCATTTCTATCCAGGGCCTTTGTTGGCACCACAGTAGATATTACTCAATTTCTAGTTTCATCTTAAAGTCCTCTTTCATAGCTTCACAAGCCCCAAAGAATGATATTTGGTGGTAAGTCTTGGCACAGAAGAACTCAGCCTGAGGGAGACTGTTTTTCATGCTACAGATTTTGAAATTACTTTAATTTTGCACTAGTATCATCCATGGAATTTTGAGGACAATACAACTGGTAACAGCTGCAAGGCATAAGCAATTGTGGTTTACATAAGATTAAAGAAAAAAACTTGTTCAAGGGACTGTGGATACAGTTGTAATGTAAAGGGATAGGCATTTCATTCCAAAGGGAACAAGTAGTATAGACTCAATACATTTTTTTTTCTAATAAGAGAAAATAAGAACATATTTACGTTAAATCATTTTGATTTGTTAATAAAATTAATATAAATTTAAATTGCTTTCTAGCTTTGCAGAGCCAAACAACTATGCTGAATTAGATCATTTATACAAAGCAGGCTGTGCAAACTCCCATGAAGCCAGGTCACTACATGGAGATTTTATGAATGAATGAAAGGAGGAATAAACATTTACTAAGTATTTACGATGTATAAAGGACTCTGATAAGCATTTGGGATACAAACAGAAAACTAAGACAGTTTCTGTTATCAAGGAACTCATTCTAATGGAGGAGTCAACACATACAGAAAATTTCAACTGCAAGGTTCTATGGTCCTTTGCGTATAGAACTAAAACATTGTGTAACTAATCTTCCATGTGTTTCCATAGATGAAACCGCATCAATTTCTCATTTTGAGTCATTTGACAATGCCAAGGATTTTGGGAGCAAGAACTTTCTTTTTCAAGTCTTCTGTACATTGTGTGTAATCTATTCCACAGTTCAGCCTATTTATTTTTTAACCAATGAGTGGGGACTTGATCATTATTGTGTTGTAATATATAACTACAGATAGTTTATATCTGGTATGGAAAATCATGACTTATTCTTATCTCTTGGGTTTCTTGACCTGTAGTTACTAAAGATAAATTCTTTAGTACTTTTTTCTAGGCTCATAAAGTGTTTTCTTGGTAGTTTGTTTGATATAAGTGAAATAGTAAGGTTAGTTAGACAATATTGCCATTTTTATCATATTGGCACAATTTGCTTATGCATAATTAATTTTTATTTAATTATTTAAGCATGCCTTTTTGTAAACTGCCAATGAATTTATGTATCATGTGTGTGTGTGTGTGTTTTGGTAGATATAATTCGAATTATTTTATACAGGTTTTTTTGAATGTAATTCCTCTTTTTATTTCCTCCTTCTGGGATTGGTGGGTAATATGTAAAATTGCTGATGATATATGTAAATTTATTTTATATCCTATAGTTTTGTTAAGTATATAGTTTCTCTAAGGAAGTGTTAACAACTTTGTTCATTATGATTTCTCTTATAAGGAGCAATCCTATATTCCTGTTATAAATCCAATACATTCGCAATGCATAATTTTTCTAATACATAGTAGTAGATTCTTTGGCAAAACTTAATTTGATATTTTTGCATTACAGATAATGACCAATCATTTATATCCAAAGAAAAATTTGGACAAATAACTCATTTTCTTATTTTTGCAAATAATTTGCTTAGAATTGGGATTAATTATTCTTTGAGTATTTTATAGGGTGAACTTATAAAACCCACTTGATCATGGGTTATTTTGGGGGTGAAGGGAGGAGCCCCCTTCTCAATTCCTCTTTTCACTTTACTTAAAAGTTATCCATCACTCATTTATCCCTGTCTCACTGCATTACAGGCTTTGGAGGGTGAATAAACATATTTGCTTGAGTTGCAGGATGTGGGGTACTTAGTGGTCTAGAGTATATTCTAAAAAAGAAAAGCTAAAGAATTTTCTATCCCTTTCTTCCTCAGATCCCCAAATGCCTTCCCCTCTTCAAGTAGCTTTGTGCTGTTCACACATGTCTTTCCTGCTCTTTGCTTCATTGTCCTACTACTACTTACACTATTTTGTTTCATAGGCTAGCAAAGATTAAAAGCTCCCACATCTTGCTGAGGAGAAGAGAGGATTCACAGCTATAGGAGAACTATATGGGAGACTATGGGGTCCCAAGGCTGGAACCTAAAAAACAAACAAACCCGTAAATTTACTTATATGGTTTGTATTTATTTTATTAAATGGGCCGTGTACGTGATGTGGTAGCACTGAAAGACTTTATTACTTCTCATGTATTTTATAGGAGGTTTTTACCTTTTGAATACGATCATAGATTTAGAACTGAAAGGGATAGATTCCTAGATTCCAATTCTATTTTTTCAGAAATGAGAAAACAGAAACAGAGAGGTTAGTGGCTTGCTCAAGGTCACACAGCTAGTAAATTTCAGGGGCAAGAGTAGAACTCAGATATTTCTAACTCCAAGTTCAACATGCTCTCTCATATACTGTACATTAAGCTTTAGTTACTCTACACCCTGCATATTTTTCCTTCATTGAAGTTTTCAGATAGAATAAGTTTGTAGAGAACAATGACTGCCATCTTTATGATAACAAGAGCCCCATATTTTTTAGGTTTCTGTGGATCTAAAATCTGATTGCCATGGATGTTCTATCCAACAGAGTAGGTAGCAGCACATTCAAGTTTTCTAATAAGATGGATGCTTGCCCATATTATCTTATCAGTCCTTCCCAAGGCATGCTTGGGTCCTTCTATCAGTTCTCTATTTTTTAAATTTTATTAATTATTTTATCTGTTTTCAGTGTTCTACAATCACTTCCATATATCTTAGATTTTTCCCCTCCTTCCCCCTTGTTCCCCCCACCTTCTCCCTCCCTCCCTGAGATGGCATACAAATTTATATAGGTTCTACACATACATTCTTATTAAATATATTTTCACACTAGTCATGTTGCATAGAAGAATTAAAATGAATGGAAGAAATCATAAAACAAAGCAAAAATAATAAAAAAAAGAAAATGGTCTGCTTCATTCTGCCATCAAATTCCATAGTTCTTTCTGTGAATGTGGAAGAAATTTTATGTCAAGAGACCACTGGGAATTTTTTAAGTCATTGCATTGCAATGAAATACTAAGTCTACCAAAAAAAAAAAAAAATTCCTCAAACACTGTGGTTGTTGCTTGTGTACAAAGTTCTCCTGGTTCTTTTTTTTTCACTCAGAATCAGTTCACATAAGTCTTTCCAGGCCTCTCTGAAGTCTTCCTGTTCATCATTCCTTATAGCACAATAGTATTCCATTACATTCTTATACCACAATTCATTCAGTCATTCACCAATTGATGGGCATCCCCTTGATTTTGGCCTCCAGAAAAAGAGCTGCTATAAATATTTTTGCACATGTGGGGCCCTTCACCATTTTTATGATCTTTTGGGGATACAGAACTAGAAGCAGTATTGCTGGGTAAAAGGGTATGCACATTTTTGTAGCCCTTTGGGCATAGTTCCAAATTGCTCTCCAGAATGGCTGGATGACCTCACAGATCCACCAACAATGAATTAGTGTTCCAACTCTCTCATATCTTCTCTAACATTTTTCATCTACCTGTTTTGTCATGTTAGTCAATCTGATAAGTGTGATGTCATATCTCAGAGTTGTTTTGATTTGCATCTCTCTAATCAATAATGATTTAGAACATTTTTTTCATATGACTATAGATAACTTTAATTTCTTCCTCTGAAAGCTGCCTGTTCATATCCTTTGACTATTTATCATTTGGGGAATCACTTGTATTCTTGTACATTTGACTCAGTTCTCTACATATTTTAGAAATGAGGTCTTTATCACAGAAATTAGCTGCAAAAATTGCTTTTTCCAGTTTTCTGTTTCTTTCCTAATCTTGGTTGTATTTGGTATGGTTATGCAAAAACTTTTCATTTTGATGTAATCAAAATTATCCATTTTGTACTTCATAATGTTTTTTATCTCTTGTTTAGCCAAAAATTTTTCCATTCTCCATAAATCTGGTAAATATACTATTCTTTGCTCCCCTAATTTGTTTATAGTATCAGTCTGTATACCTAGATCATGTACCCATTTGGACTTTATTCTTGTGTACAGTGTCATGCATTGGTCTGTGGCCAGTTTCTGTCACACTGTTATCCAGTTTCCCCAGCAATTTTTGTCGAACAGTGAATTCTTGTTCCAGAAGCTGGGATCCTTGGGTTTATCAAACAGTAGACTGCTGTATTCATTGGCTACTGTGTCTTGAGTTTCTCACTTTATTCTTTGGGATTCTCTAAGTATATCATCATATCATCTGCAAAGAGTGATACCTTAGTTTCTTCTTTGCTTATTCTAGTTCTTCTGATCTATTTTTTTTCTTATTGCTACAGCTAACATTTCTAGTACCATATTGAATAATAGTGGTGATAATGGACATCCTTTTTTTCACCCCTGATTTTACTGGAAATGCATCTAGCTTATCCCCACTGCATATAATGCCTGCAGAAGGTTTTAAGTAGATATTGCTTATTATTTTATGGAAAGTTCCATTTATTTGTATGCCCCTAGGGTTTTCAATAGGAATGGATGTTGTATTTTATCAAAAAATTTTTCTGTATCTATTGGGATAATCATGTGATTTCTGTTAGTTTTGTTGTTGACATGATCAATAATGTTAACAGTTTTCCTAATATTGAACCAGCCCTGCATTCCTGATATAAATCGTTCCTGACCATAATGGACTATTCTTGTGATAAGTTGCTGTATTCTTTTTGCTAAAATCTTATTTAAAATTTTTGCATCTATATTCATTAGAAAAACTGATCTATAATTTTCTTTCTTTGCTTTGACTTTTCCTGGTTTAGATATAAAAACCATATTTGTATCATAAAAAGAATTTGGGAGCACTTCTTCTTCCCCAGTTTTCCCAAATAGTCTATATAGGGTTGGAATGTTTGAGAGAATTCCCTTCTAAATTCATCTGGCCCTGGACAATTTTTCCTAGGGAATTCATTGATGGCTTGTTCAATTTCTTTTCCTGAGATGGAATTATGTAAGTATTCAACTTCCTCTTCTTTTAATCTAGGCACTTTATATTTTTAAAAATAATCATCCATCTTATTTACATTGTTGAATTTGTAGGTATACAGTTGGGCAGAGTAGTTTCTAATTATTGTCTTAATTTCTTCTTCATTGGAGGTAAGGTGAGTTCACCATTTTCAGTTTTGATATTGGTAATTTGGTTTTTTTTTAATTCAAATTGACCAAAAGTCTCCTCTGAGGTGCTGAGGCACGCCTGGCATCACAGTATTGGTATTTATGGTCTCCATCCCCCTGGGGCTCAGAATTTCCTCCCAGTTTGCTTAGGTGAGGCTGTGTGGGACAGCTGTATTCCTGCACTAGTCCCCTTCAGCCACAAAAAGAGGGATCCCCCTTTGTGATTTTCCTAGTCTCATGTGCTAAGAGACTTTTCCCTTTCTGCTGAACCCACTTTCCAGGATTTTTTGGGGGAAATTTTTTATGGATCTTTCCAGGTCAGCAAGGGGAGGGAGAGAGAGCATTTACTGATCACTCTGCCATCTTGGCTCCCTTACGTAGGTGATTTCCAGACATTTTATCTGTGAACTGATAGTCTCAGGAGTAGCCACTGCAGATACCTGGGGTTCCTGGGCTCTCACTCATTCAGTTCCATTGGACTCCCATCCTGGGCTGATATGCCCAAGATTCTGCAGTGAGGCCAGTGCCTCAGAGTGCCTGAAACTTCCTGCTCAATTCTGCTTTGGTGGAGACGCATTGGTACAGCCTGTATGCTGTGCGCTATGTGCTGTGCTCCTCCAGCCCTGTGAAACAAATTCTTCCTGTCAACCTTCCAGTCTGTCCTGGGCTGTGAATCTGCCATCGTCTGTCTCCTATTGGATTCTGTCTCTCTAAAATCCAGTCAGATTCTCTTTTTAGTGGTATCTGAAGGAGTTTATCTAAGAGTTTAGGTGAGTAGCTGCTCTCACTCTTCTATCTTTGCTCTGCCCCCTTCTAATCTCTTCTTCCAGGTCTCTTGACATAATTTGGGTACACATGAAGCATTTAAATGGTTTATCAATTAACTCTGCTTCTGACACAACCTCCTTTTTTTGAGTTATGAGAAAAGCTTCTGTCAATCTTGTTTATATCACTTCTGTGCAATTTCTCATTGGTTACACCCTGTACTCATAAATTCTATATACCTATCCATTTCCCTTTGGTTTGTATGTAACTTTCACCCTTTAGATGTTTATAGTATACTTTTCAGTAATATAACAATTATGGAAGAATATTGGTTTTTAAATGAAGTTGTTTTTTTTAAAGAATAGTTTGAGGTCATGAAAAGTATCACACAATTTCACTAATGTAGCCCAGTCTGTTTCTCTTTAGTTCTTGGCACAGGTAATTTTCATTTGCCTGTCTGAAAACAATGCCAAAGATAGAGAAACAGAAACACAGAGACAGAGATGGAGAAAGACTAAGAGAGACAAAGACACAGAGAGACATAAATGGAGACAGAAGCAGACTGAGTATTTGTGGTAGAGAAAGAGAAGGAAAGAGGGTTAGTCCTGGAGACAGAAACAGAAATAGAGATAAAGATGTTGATAGAGATAGAGATAGAGACAATGCACTAAGAGATACCTTTGAGTGAGTTGTCAGAATAGTTATGTGGACTGCACATTGCAATGTGTGTCAAGAGTTAGGTTTAACACTTTTGAGTAATCGTGACTGTCACTTCGGTTATTCTGCATTGTTCTCAGGCTAGATGCCATCAGCACAATGGCATATTCAAAAAGGATCATTTGGAGGATCTCATCAATGTGCTTTGATCTGGATATAGCAATGAATATCCTACAACAGTTGCAAATTGATTTAGTGAGCTGATTTTACTGATTTATGTCATGTTTGATATTGATTAATAGATATTATCATACAACACAACATTTGTTATATCTTTCAAAAATCATATTATTTTAATATATACAAAGAATGGGCAGATTAATGGAATGAAAACCTGTAAGATGTCATTTTACTTTATATTTGCTTTGAAGTATTTATTTTTGAAAGTATCTAACAATAGTGAGATTTTATCTGTTCTCTACACTATGTAAATATAAATGTGGTATGATATGAAATAGTATTTTAAAAAGTATCCTTTTCCCCTTTCCGTAGCTTTATCATGGATATTCTTGGTCAGTGTGAAGATATTTTTTTTATATAAAATTTGTAGAGATGGGCAATAGCATATGGGTAAGGAGTTATTGATAGGTTTTGAATTTCCCTGGAGGGTAGTAATATTGTCCATGACGTTTTACAAGCATCTGGCATTCTCTTCTCTTTCATATATATTAAGGATCAACTACCTCAAAATTGTTTCACCACTGGCATTGATATCCTCTGTGGATGCTTGGTATCTTACAGTGAGACAAACTGGCATTTTTATTTCACTGAGGACCTTGGGTACGTTGGAATCTAGGAGGCCTACCATTGATAAAGAGCCTAGTTAATGACTATCATCTTGACAGATCTTTTCCTTTTTTTCTGTTATCTTTCCAGTTTAATTCTTAAATGTTTTTACATGATCTTTCTTAATTATGTCCCTCACAAAATTTATAATCATATTTCCTTCATGACTTAAAACTTTTATGAGTTTATACCATTCACAGTCTTCCACCACCCTTCTCTATGAAATTTGACAAATGAGTTATATTCTGAGTTGGTGTTTTACTTATTTGGTTTTTTTTTCTCCATTTGTCAATGACATCAAATAATTTCTGACCAAGGTGTTTTCAAGGGCTTAATTTAGCTTCTTCACATGGTCATTCCTTTCTCTGGTTTTACATTTCTTTAGGAATTGGTCATAGTCATGAATTTAAGACTCAAAAATGTGGGGATCTAACAGAATCCTCTCTTTCTCCAGATTAAAAAATAAAACCAAGAGCAAGACTGTTAAGTGTCAATGGCTGTTTTCTTTGGATGGTTTGTTAAATAGTTTAGGTTCAAGTTCATTGGCTTGTACATTATCATTTGTTTTTTGTACATGGTATAGTTTTTCTTAACAATACTTACTTCTGAACAAGTATCACCACACATACATTCATAGATCATTCTATAACAAGAGATAATAAAGAGATATAAAAAAGACAACCTATAGTTATTATGACTGATGATATTTGTTTCATTTTTATCAGAAATGAAAAATGTATCCTTCAGTTTTAATGATTTTGAACAGCTATTGTCCATTACATTTGTCCTATTTTATCATCTTTACTAAACTTATTATTTATTTTATTCTTTTGGTTCTTTCTTTCTTCCTTATGCATCAGTTTGCCATAAAAATCTAATATTTATCTGAATTCCTCATATTCTTTGGGATCTTATGAACCAACGCTAGTTTATTACATTATTATATCACATTAATTTTGGCCAAACATTGGCCATATAGTTTGTTTCCATCCTTTTTTCATTGTTATTCTTTGTAAATAGTCCTCCTATGAGTCTCATCTTTTTGTCATTTATTTTCTTGAGACATAAATGCAAGTGTCAATGGGTATATGCAATTTGCCAGCTTTTCCTTTATGATTTCAAATTCTTTTCCCTGAACAGTTGGATTCATTCACAGATCTGTCAAAATTGAACTAATGTTTCTATATTCCCAAAGTCCGTTCAAAATTGAATTTTAATGTTTTCCTCACATTTGATGATTTGATAAGCATAATTCAACATTTTGCCATTGTTTTCATGTGAATTTTTATCATTAATAATATTGGCATTTCTGTAAATGATTATTTGCGTTTCTTAATTTTAAAAGTTCACATTCTTCAATTCTTTATCTACAGTGATACCTCTTAAACCTCCAGATTTGTATCAATGCCCTATCAACTTTTTTTAAATTGAATCTCCCTGTATCACCCTCTATCTCTTAAGATAGAATTATATTTTTCCTGTGAGTGATGTAGTGTTGCCATGATCATTATTACCTCTCTTTCTTCTTGAAGAAAGTTTTAGTGATATAAAGGCATGAGGCTCTCAGAAATCTATCAAGTTTCTAGTGCCTCAGTTTCTTACGCTTAAACCATGTTTTCCAACAAAGATTTTACTATGATCACCTTCACATTCAAGTGATTGATTAATAAAGTAGGTACTGGTTTAATAGGGAATATCTTACAAAAATTCTTTACAAAATTCTCTACTTTTTAACCAACAAAGATTGGCATGTATTCTACACTTACCTTCATGATGGTCATTTTGTAATTGCTGATCATGAGTGCTGTTTCTTATTGCTTTTGAAAGGATCAAAAACCAAAAAACAAACATAATTCTTTGGTTTGTCTCTTTGAGATCTTATGATCCATAATGTGGATGAAGAATCAAGAGGAGCTGAATTTGAATTATGACTCATTCACTTGCCCTTTATGGAAATATTGGCAAGTCATTTCTTTTCCCTAGATCTGTTTTCTCAAATGCAAAATAAGAGATTGGATTAGATAAGCTTTAAATTCTATACCAATTCTAATTTTACCATGCTCTTTTCTGATCTTCCATTTAACTATATATTTTTTGGTCTTTGAGTTATATTTATAGTAAGAATTTCAAGAGTGATATGATGTACCAGAGAGTATGTCCACTTATTGGGCATTCGATAGGGAGTTCACATTTCAAGTACCAATAAAAAATGTAATATTTATAGATGGTCTCATAAACCTATAATCTTAGCATCATCCACCTGTTATGTCCACCACTTTGTCATTGTCACTTCAGAAGTATCACTATTGAAGATGAAGGACCATTTTATTTATTTTCTTGTTCCTTGGACTGCCAAGGATAAAGAATTCAATTGGTCAGTCCATTGGAAGTAAGACTGCATTTAATGAGATTGTTTGTTGGAAAATAAATACTCTAAACATATTTGAATTCTTTTTCAGGATGGCAGAAAACATCAGAGGTTGTATTTTTTTTCCAATCATGTACTACTCTTTGTAATTTCCTGGATGATAGCATATCAGGCCCTTCTATCCTCCTCTGTCATCTGAAGTCTGGCCAAACTCACATTCATTACTTTTCAGTGTCGGACTTTTCTTTCATCACCAGACAAACCCAAGCTTCCTTTTGGCTTTGACTCGGCCACTTTATTCTTTGTGGAGCTACTTGCAGTTTTCTCTGTTTTCTCCAAGTAATGTACTGGGCATCTTCTGACCTGAGGAGTACATATTCTGATGTCACATCTTTCATCATTTTAATATTGTTCGTGGGTTTTTCTGGGCAAAGATACTGAAACATCTGATATTTCCTTCTCTACTGAATCTCCTCTTGTCCACAGCCTTCACTATGACCTGTCCATCTTGGGTCAACCCTGCATGGGACAGCTCATAGTTTCATTGAGCTACACAAGCCCCTGTGCCATAACAAGGCTTTGATCCAGAGGGGAGCTTGGACTCTCTTAGTATTGATAATGAGAATCCACGACCCTCTGTAATTCATAATGAGACATTGAAATAGAAGTTTGTTTAAAAATAGCATTATTCTCTAATATTAAACTAATGATATTATACTTTGATTATTTATAGGACCTTTACTTCAATGTCCTCTGTGGACGTTACATATTAGTCTCCTTATTCTCACAACAAAATATGTATATTTAAGCTAAATATCAGTAGAGCATGGATATGCTGTAGTATCTCAAGCTGTCAAGTAGGTCCTGATTAATGTGAATAGTAAGTCCCCTGAAAGTTATATTATTGTCATTCACATGGCATATTTCCATTGGTCTTGAACCAATGATCAAATTTTACAAAATCATCATTTCAACGGTCCAGATTCAAATACATACAAGCGCTTTGGGGGCTCTATTATTCACACTAATTGGGACTAAGTTATAATTAGTTCGTTGTGTCACTTCACTTATCTGGGTCATAGTTTTCCTCTCTCTCAAATTAGGAGTTTAGACTATATGATTTTAGTGCCTTTTATAGATCTAATGTCGTTTTCTATAGTTCATTATTTTTCTACATCATGCACTCCTTCATTGCAATGATAGGAAAAGGGTGGATTTTTTTGTACAGAAAGTCAAATGTAATGACATTTGCTCATTGGATTTTAATTTTCCTTCAACATAATTATAATATCTATGTACATGGATACATAGCACAGTGAATAGTTGATCAGTTTCAGACTCAGAAATACCTTAGTTTAAATCCTGTTACTGAGACATTGTGGGTTTCTGACTCTGGGATTGTTACTTAACTTCTCCATGTCATGGGCAAATCTCTGAGAAGATGTAGGAGACAGAGAATATGCTGACCTGTGTTATCAGATGAAGCTTCCTTTTTCCCTACCCTGATAAAATCACCAAGGTGGTGTGAAAAAAAAGTCATTTCAAAAGAAGCTAGACCACTGAGGCTACACAGAACTTTGCATAACATTTTTTTGCTGAAAAACAAAAAAACAGGAAAACTGGGTAGACAACATATCCTTAATTTTAATATTGAATCTTGTCAGGGAAAGGATCAATGATACTCATCTCAGTAATATATAGTAATCAGCTTTTGTGTTAGTGTTGGGCAGTGTAGACCAGTTTGCAGTTGAGTCATGAGTTCTAGATCATATTCCTTTTGAGGCCCTGGAACAAGTGCAAAGGAAAACTACCCACCAAAAAGAAAAGCTTTATTCATTAGTCTTTGGAAAGCAGGTAGAAGATACTTCTCATGTAACTACTAACTCAAAGGCCTCATAGCAGGGAGTGCCTCCCTAATGTTAGCTGGGCTATTAAGAAACACATTTTTAAAAACAGGAGTGTATCTTAAGATTTTTGCAGAAAAGTGAAATAGACAAAGGCCACAGAATTCATTCTGTCTACTTCAACAGGAAACCATAGGCAGATTGTTTTGAAATTGGTTGTGAGGCAGGTGACAGCTTTTCCCCCACAGAGTTTCTCTTCCACAGAGCTTGGAAGGAGTTACTGTTGCTATTAATTCTCCAGGTTCTGCTTGTAAGTGGGTGAGGAGACTGAGGGATTCATTACTATCATACAAATGGCTTCTTTCAGCTTAAGAAGAACTTCCATTGTTTAAACATGTTCAGTAAAATTCCCTTAAGTGCCCATGTAAACTTACCAGGAGAACTTCCAGATAAAATAAATTAATACTACATTTAGAATCCTGCAGGGATGGAGTAGATTAGGGAGCGCTCAGCCTGCCACCATAGGACAGGGCAACTTCTAAAGTAAGTTTCATTAGCAAATGAGGAAAGTTATTTGGGAAAGTTATGTGAATGTGCAGAAGTTTAATTCCAAGAACAAGGGTTAGACTTTCCAAAGCCAAAGGCTTAAAGGCATGAGCAAAAATTCAAAAAGAAACCACCTCTAGATTTTGTGCCAGTTGTGCATAAATATCAAAATATTAAACAAAAGACACAGAGCTTAGAACTGGCAATTATTTGCTCCATTTTGTCGCTGTGATTTAGTCAATTCTGCTGTGCCTGACTTTTTATGACCATGTGGACCGTTTCATGGCCAATACCATCCATAGGTTTTTCTTGGCAATGATAACGGAGTGGTTTGCCTTTTCTTTTTCCATTAGATTAAGACAAATAGAGGTTAAGTAACTTGTCTAGTGTCACACAGCTAGTAGGTATCTGAGGTCTTATTTAAACTCAAGTCTTACTAACTCTAGGCCTAGTACTCTATCCTCTGAGCAACTTATTTTGCAATGACAGTTTTTCTTTATGTAGGCATATTGCTTAGTGCTATTATAGATGAAAGTTTTAATAGTTTTTGTGAGGAACAATTGGTGGTGGTGGTTCAGGCTTCCACAAAGAACCTAAGATAAAGAAATATTTAACAGATGCTTATTGATAAATCAATCCTAGATTTCATTGGGAAAATGGATAACAGTGGTACCTTCTACATTGGTGATGAAAATTGTTTCTATGCTGTATAGTGATTGAAATAGAATTTCATCATTTTTTCCTCTAAAATTACTGATAAAACACTGATCAAACTGTTGGGAAGCCCATTGCAAATATCAAAGGATAAGTTAATGGATATTTATTCTCTTATGAACAGTAGCATGGCATAGTGAATGAAGAAATAGATTTGGAGCCAGGAAAACATAGGCTCACATCCTCCCTCTGAGATTATCTCTTTCTTCTCTCTCTCTCTCTCTCTCTCTCTCTCTCTCTCTCTCTCTCTCTCTCTCTCTCTCTCTCTCTCTCTCTCTCTCTCTCTCTCTCTCTCCCTCTCCATCTGTCTGTCTGTCTATCCATCCATCCATCCATTCATCTATCCATCTATCTGTATGTCTTTATTTCTGTCTGTCTTCCATATGTCTGTCTGTCTGTCTGTCTGTCTGTCTATCTATCTTCCATTTCTATGTATTAATGTATGCATCTATGTACTAGCTGTATGACCTTTGGCAAGTTTCTTAATTTCTTGGTGCTCTAGGCACCTCTCCAAGGTTATTATGAAATAAGGAGGACACATCTAAGTTGGAATAGAACAGGCAGCAACCTAGTTGAACTCTCCCAACATTCCTATCTTTAAAACAATGCCTCAAATCAAATGTTTGAGTGGCAGAGCCAACAAAAGGTAAGAGATAAAAATTTTTTTACAGTCTAAGACAACTTATAAGGTCTACAGGAGAAGTCTGTAACACCTGGGTAGTTGCAGGACTGGAGTAGGGCAGGAGCACCAATATTTGGCCTTGGAAACTGCCCCAACAGCAACAGCAGCAGCAGCAGTTTCAAGAGCTCTCAATTCAGAGACAGTAAACAGGTCAGACAACTGGTAAGAAGGAGATTACAATGGAACATTTGCTGTCACTGAATACAGCTGGTGATGACTGGCAGTTATATTGCCCATAAATAGTTCTGGGTCACAGTTCCAGGATAGAGAGGAGCACTAGTGTTTGTGGCTGCAGGTACACTGACTCTTCCTGGGCAAAAACCAGAGTGCAGACCAGGAGAACCGTGATCACGTCTCTCCTCAGACCACATCATCTTGGAGTATCAAAAACTTGTAGACCCTTAAAACTAGTTCTGAAAACAGCAGCACAAAAAAGCCTGAAGGTTGGCACAGTTCCTCATCACCCTCCAGATGAGCTGAAAGTTCAAAGTGAATAAACAGGAGGGAAAAATGAGCAAAAAATTAAAACGAACTTGGTCATAAAAGCTACTACTCTGGAAGAGGAGACCAAGATATAAACTTAAAAGAAGACAACTATCTGAAAATAGATATAAGCAAAGATGCAAAGTAAAATGCTAGTTGAATTTACAATCCACCAAGAATTCCAGGAAGACAAAGAACAGTAAGAGCAGTAGAGGAATAATTAGGGGAAAAAATGAAAATGATGCAAGAAAATTATGAAAAGATAATTAATAGCTTAGTAAAAGATGCACCAAACTGAAGAATACTGAATAAAATAGTATCTTAAAAATATAATTGGTCTAATTGTAAAAGCGGTACAAAATTAACTGAAGAAAAGATTTCCTTTAAAAGAAAAAATGATTAAATAAAAAAGGAGGTACAAAAATCTCACTGAAAAAAAATAATACCTTGAAAACTAGAATTGGCCAAGAGGAAGCTAATGAATCCAAGAGATTTCAAGAAACAAAAAAACAAACTCAAAATTATAAAAAAAAAGAAAATTAAAATATCTTATTGGAAGAACAGTAGACTTGGAAAATAGATTAAAGTGAGATAATTTAAGAATTATTGGACTACTTGAAAGTCATGATTAAAAAGAGCCTACACATCCTATTTCCAGAAAATATAAAGGAAAACTGCCCCAATGTCTTAGATCCAGAGGGTAAAATAGAAATTGAAAGAATTTACCAATTATCTTCTGAAAAAAATCTCAAAATGAAAACTTCCAGGAATATTGTAACTAAATTCCAAAACATAGTACCATAAAAAGATGATTGCACATGAGACTGCAAATCTATCATGTACAACATGCTATTCTGTTAAAATACATAATAAAATAACCACTTAAATTTCATTGTCCTTTTCTTCTTCTTTCCCCATCTTAGAGAAAGCTATCATTAGACATAAATATGTATATATGAAAATCATTCTATATAGCAATAAGTATGTCTCCTCTCTTCGTCTCATCCTCTTTGCTTCAACCCAATACTGCCAAAAGAAAACAAATTACTACATAAACTCTAAGTCCTGTCATTGATGAATCATACTTAGTTCGTTCCCCTTCATATTATTTCATACCTCTTCATACCTAGTTAACATCTAGTTCCCCTTCATATTATTTAGTATTAAAAGGAATCTTGAAGATTATATGGTGCAGCTTCCTTATTTTGCAGGTCAGGAAACTGAAACATAGAGCAGATGTGTGACTTATCCAAGGTCACCCAAATAATATTCAGCGTAACCGGGATTGCAATTATAAAAATCATGGCTCTTTCTATGTCATCAGAGTGATTGTGTTACCTAGTTTTCAAGAAGAAGAGATTTTAGCCTGTTCTTACATAGCAGGCATTTCAATAAGCATAGGAAAAATGAAACACAGTTGTCACTCTGATGTGAATAAGAGGAAATCTAATTTGTTGGGTGGAAAGAGTTAAATGAACTTTAACTGTAAACCTCTTTCTCTCTCTCTCTCTCTCTCTCTCTCTCTCTCTCTCTCTCTCTCTCTCTCTCTCTCTCTCTCTCTCTCTCTCTCAGGGTAGGAAATAGCCAAGGGCAACAGCGGATGACTAATGTGTAGAATATTGCAATTAGTATAGCAAGGTACTTACAGGGATCAAATTAAAAAATTCATTAACGTACGCACTTAATTAAGAAACACTTTTCGGTTTACATGATAAATTATGACACCTATTAAATCTTCCAGTACAAGCTGTAATGGTTTCTTTGCTCCCAGGCAGGGAACTATGCCTTTGAGGCCCTTCGAAACTCCCCAAGGACCAACAGCATTAGTTACAAGTGTACGAAACAATAATGCTTTCTTCCTGAGAGCTCTACGAAGGGTTTTACTGGAACCCAATTTAAACTTAAGGAAGTATCCAGGGAGCAAGAGGTGATCATGCTGCAACCAAAATGAAAGGTAACAAATAAAGATAAAATGACCTTGAGAAGCAAAGGGGAAAATTACATGGAAGGTGTTTCTCCCCCACTCCCCACAAACTACCCTGTGCCCTACAGGATTTAACAGAGGAAGAACTGATGGTGGTCATGAGGATATTGAAGGTAGAAAATAATTAATATTTGTAAACAGCGATCAGCAATCTGAATATGAAATAATCACATGCAGTTTGTTTACTGATGTAGACAATGTACACCTTTGTCTTTCTGACTTGCTGAAAGGAATTAGTAAAAAATAAGAAAGAGGAAACAGTAAGGAAAATGAAGAGAGAAAAGCATGGTACAGGGGAATACATCTCTGAGAAACTGTAAAGGAAAAACTGCCTAAGGCCTTGCAGTATTGTCTAGGTAAGTATCTGTGACAAAAATAACAGAACCTCAGAGATGAAAGGGGATTTGGAGGCCAGCTAACAGAATATTGATCCAAGCAGGAATTCCTGCTACTTCAGTATTAAAAAAAATATCCCCCCTTCTTAAAGACCTCTGGTAGAGATTTCACCTTCCCAAGTGGGCCATTCTGCTATGAGATTGTTCTAATTGTCAATCAATGTTCTTTGTTTGTTTTCACAAGGAGCTGAAACCTCCTTCTGCAATTTCAACTCATTCTACTGCTGCCTTCTGAGGTCAGGCAGATCTCTTCTATTTCTTCTTTTAATTAACAGACCTTCCAATACTTGAATGCAGTCATCCTATTCCGTCAGTCTTGTTCTCATCTTAGCGCAACTTAGTTAATGGATCAGAACTTTTCTTATACCTATTTTCCTAATACTTTATACCTTTCATATATCTGTAAAATATATGTAAATGCATATTTCATATGTCAATACATATGAACATATACATATATAATATATATAACAGTACAATAAACAGATGACTGCACATGAAACTACAAATCCATAATGTACAACTTGCTATTCTTTTAAAATATATAATAAAATAATGTAAATTTCTTTGTTTTCCTTTTCTTTCCTCCTTCCTGTCCTGGGGATGGCTACCTTTAGACACACACACACACACATATGTAAAATCATTCTATGTATAATTCTATTTTTCATTTCTTTCTCTGGAAGCAGATAGCAATTTCCTTTATATGTCATTTGTAGTTAATTTTCGTATTTATAATAGTTAAAATGATTTTTCTTAAAGTTGTTCTTAAAACAATGTTGCTATTACTGTATATAGTGTTCTCTTGGTTCTGAGAATTTTGCTCTTCGTTATTTCATACAAGGCCAGCCAGATTTTTCTAAGATTATTGAGCTCATCATTTCCTATAGGCATGACAGTATTTCATCACAATCATATACCACAACTTGCTCATGTTCCTTTATCCAGTCTTGGATAACAGAATTCCTGTTCTTGTAGTGCTTAAAGTCATTATTGTCTGTCTTGATATCAGTTTCTTCACCTGAAAAATGAAGTTAGTAAGTTCCTGGGGCCAGATTTGAACTCAGGAATATGTCTATCCACTATGCCAGATCAGAAGAGAAGTAGATCCTAGGCCTTTTACAGTCATAGGAAAGCACTATATTTTTAATAAACAAGGAATAGAGAAAATTACAAAAGATAATTTTTAATTTAAAAATATTACATGTACTGGGAAAACTTCAGAAACAAAGTTAAAAAGTCTAGTAAAATCAAAGAAATTCTCAAATGGAGAAAAAGCATATCAAATTTTAGGATGAAATTTTTGGATTTTATCTATCTATATCTATATCTATCTATCTATCTATATACACACACACAAGTAAAAGATACATAGGCAAAACCAAAGGTTATTTTCCATTGGGTAGTGGTCAAAAGACATGAACAAAATGGGTCTCAAAAGAAATACAAACAATTAAAAACCATAGATAAGATGTTCCAAATCACTAGTAAGAGAAGTTAAAATAAAAGCAAACGTAAGGTTTTACTTCAGATACAACAAATTGGCAAAGATGATGAAGGATGAGAATAGTCAGTGTTGGAAGGCTATGGGAAGATAGACTCAGTGTATTATTGGAGTAACTGTGGATGATTACAATTGTTTTGGAAAGGAATTTACAATTATGCAATAAAGTCCTTTTTGCCCCAGATTCTACTACTAAGAAAACACCCCCAAAAGGTCAGTGATAAGAAGAAAGTCCCCAACTGTGCAAAAATATGTATAGCAGCAATCTTTTGAATGATAAAAAAAAGAATTGGAAATGAAGTAAATAGATATCCATTGCTTAAGAATGACCAGCCATTATGGTACATGGCTGTAATAAAATGTTACTCTACTACAGGGAACAATGAATGTGATGAAAACAGAGAAGCATGGGGAGATTCATGTAAACAAATAGAGAGCAAAGGACACAGTCAAGAAAACAATATACACAATAACTATATACAATGTAAATGGAGAGGTAAACAATAGTATAACCAAAAGTGAATGCTGCAAAATTAGAGAAAAAAAAAACAGTCCCAAAGATATGAGAAGGTAACCCCACTCCCTTCTCCTTTTCAAAGTTAGTTCTACAGTTATAGAACATTTTATATATAAAATTTAAATATATTAATTGGTTTTTATTATTGTTTTCCCTTGTATTTAAAAAATGATGCTCCAGTAAGTGGGATTTTGAACTTAGGAAGGTGTAAAAGCTTTGCCTTGCTTTACTAAGGGGTCAGTTGAGATTCTGTAACATAAATTCGCAGTGGATCCAGTCAGCATAAGTTTGTGATTTTCTCCAACTTTGTTCAACAGTATGTAAGCAGGAGTGAAGGTAGAGGGAAGGTAGGCATCATTTAAGTTGCTCTAGGAAGTTTTCACGTGTGTGGGTGTGTTTTCATGCATTACGCTCTTTAGGTTTATTTCTTTGATTTTTTGATTTGTCATGTTCTGGGAGACCTATCATTCTTAAGTTGTGTCTGTATATCTTTTATTCAAAGTTAATTGCTCTGTCTTCTAGAGATTTTATGTGTTCTTTATATATTCTTGCCTTTTATTTCCTTCTGTGAGATTGTACTCCTCTGTTTTGTAAAACTATTAATCTCTCACTTCTTTACAGGGATTCTCTATTAAAGATTAATCTTTTTCTTCATCCCCCTACTTAATTCTTTATTGAGAGCTTTCTCTTTCTTCTATCCTATATTCATACCCAATTTCTTTTTTATGTACATATCATTTCTTTTAAATTATTCTTGAGTTGCACTGTTACATGCTCTTGTGAGAGTCCACAGAAGTGATTTCCACTAGCTGACTGCTTGGGCTTAGACTCCAACATCACCATACCCTTCTCTTCAGGAAAAGCTCATCACCAGGAAATGCATCATGATGGAGATTGCTTCAGCTTCAGTACGCACACTTAATTAGTTCCTTCAGGTACCTCTTCCCCTCTGGTTGAAAGGCTAGAGCTCAAAGAGAAGATCTCCCAAAGCTTGCCTTTGGAGAGATGCCAACAGCCCAGCCAACTCATTCATTTCCCATCAGCTAAACTGCTTCTTAAGGGGATTTATTCTGTGAAGTTTGGATTTAAAAGGCCACACTTGAGGACCTAGAGGGCCCTTGGACATCATCATAACTACCCAAAGTCAGGTACCCTCTCTCTACCTTCCCCCTACTTTTAGCTTCATTAGATTGTAAACTCATTAAGGGCAAGAATTGTATTTTTCTTGTTTGTATCCCCAGTGTGTAGTACAGTGCTTGGCATATAGTAAGTCCTTAATGAATATTTATTGTACCTTATCACATTTTTCTCATGGCATTTGTCAACAGGATTTTGCATTGTCTTTAACAATTTACCACTCATTCTTCTGGTTTTGGGACCCTTTCTGTTGATGTATCTGAATGTACTTGAATTTCTAATGAAGGTTTTCTATTGACATGTTTTATGTTTCAAACATTTATTTTATATTCCTCTATTGATCTGTTTTTTTTGGCTATTTTGTGTTAGCTGTATTCTCAAACCTATGATGCCAAATTTCCTCAGCCTTATAACACTGGGGAATTTGGGGTTTGCCAAACTTTTTCTTGCTCTAAGTATCCTCTAGTAAACATGACTGGTCCCATTTGGATTTCAATTCACTTTCCTTCAGGTCTCATTCAGTCATGCA
Source organism: Bettongia penicillata ogilbyi (assembly GCA_023548195.1). NCBI lineage: Eukaryota > Metazoa > Chordata > Mammalia > Diprotodontia > Potoroidae > Bettongia > Bettongia penicillata. The sequence goes on from JAJHZJ010000281.1 coordinate 3,135,083, forward strand.
CACTGATCTTTCCACCCCAATCTCTTCTTGGCTCTTCTCTTTACCTTCTTTGACTGGGATGTATTAGCATCAGCTGCTTTTTATGGGTTTTGAGATTCAAACAGGTTGATCAGCCAGAAAACAAATTGTTTTCAACTAATCTCCTTTCATCTTCAATACATGGTATTGACAAACTAGACCATCACATTGGCAGTGGTGGAAGGAGGGGAAGATGACAATGCCACCTTCATGCTAGTGATGCCATCCTCTGAGAGATACCTTATAGAAAGCCTTTTGCCTTCATGCCATGTGATGTTATTTTTCTTTATTTTATTCACAATGATGTCTACATAAATTAAAGAATGACACATCCATCATTCAGTTTCTCACTTTGGATTAATGCTTGATGTTCACAATACACACAGACATACACATGCAGACACAGACACACACACACACACACATACACACACACACAAACTATGTTGATTAACCCTCACAGAAACCCAGGGAGGTTGGTAGGACAGGTTTCTCGCACACGAAATTCTATCTCCCATCTCTTTGCCTTGATACAAATTATCTCCCTTGATTAGAACGACCACCTTTCCTTCCCTCTGCCTCTAAGAACCCTTAGTATTGTTCAAAACTCAGTGGAAATTCTATCTGCTCCATGAACCTTTTCCTGGAGCCTCACCCTCAGCTGATGTTACCCCTACTTACTTTGCACATATTTTGTATATATACATTTGAATACATTGTCACCTGCTATGGAATGTATGGTCCTTGACACCAAGAAAAGTTTTGTTTTTGTCTCGTATCTTCAGCACCACAGTGCTGTATGGCATCTAGCCATGGGAAGGGCTTCATGGACTGCTTGACTAACAACTTAGAAGAATTGGGATTTGAATCTAGGTTCTCTAACTCCAAATCAACCTGTCTTTATAATTATGATATGCTATCTTCCTGGCATTTTTTTTTAAAAAGAAAAGTTTACAAACATCTTTATCCCTTTAATAAATCATTGAGAGAAAACATCAGCATGAGGGAGCATTTTTTTTTCCAAGGATGAGGTGCTAAGTGATACAGAAGGTCATACTTATTAATGATTTTCTTTGTGGATTATATTATGTGAAATAAGGTCCCATCTGAGCTCTCCCAAACAGCCTGTAATGATTGCTAATCACCCTAGTGTCAGAGCTTACAGTTTCAATATATCTCTCTCATTATACATCAGAAGACTTTCCCATTTCAAGAACTAGCACATAAAACTCCTATGAAATAAATGTCTCAGTCCCGTTTCAACTAAATGCACATTTCTATTTATGACAGTGGAGAGCAGTTGCCCTTAGTCATGAAGAAATTTCTCATTGAAATCTTTCAACTTTTTTCAAAGATACAGTTTATATGGATATATATGTGCATGCACGTATACATATGCACTCATGCACATGTACCCATACATCCCCACATACATACTAGGGACATGAAAGTACATGTTCATGACTCTTGGCAAATCATTGCTTTCTACCGAGTTGCATCTTCTTTAGAATTAATGGGGATGACATCTCCTCTGCCAGCTCCTACTTTGTCAGAATTTGCTGGACACTAGATTCATTTCAACTTTTCTCTTTGGCTTTACTCTCAAATTCGTCTGTACATTTCTTTCTATAAGCCCCAATTAGTAGAAATGCCTAATAATTTCCTTAACCAGGGTTTTAGGAGAGCTTTCTACCTGAAGGGGTCCTTTCCCATGGTTTTCAGAATCCTCTTGGTTTTTTTTTTCCTACTTGAATTCCCTTACTCCTTCAGGTTCTATGGAGATTCTGGTTCCTGACTGCCTTGATTAAGGAACTTTGCCTTGATCTTTTCTCCAAGATTTGAAGCACTCTCAGCTGTAGGTTATAAGGAAAGGAATTAGGGTTTAGAAAATTCTAGGAATTCTGGATGAATTGATCCGGAAAGCTGTATAATTGGCTTCATAGACATTCTTAGAAAGATTTTAGAGTCTATAGATAAAATTCATTATATGATTCTTAATCAGCTTGTAAATCATTCAGAGTATGTAAATAAATATGAAAAAAATCATTACATTTGAACCCTATAGAAATTCCATTCTTATCAACACCCATAAAATCAAGATAAGGCATCTGAAATTATTTTGGGAGTAAAGTCTTTGGATTGTTTGACTTTCACTATCCAGCAAATCTTTTCATTTTTAGTAGATCCTTGTGAAGGTCTTGTTGTAGAGGATAATACTGTATCTAAACAGTTCTTGTCATAGAAACATCTCCCTCCCTCCTCCCCCCAGGAATAGGTTAGATAGAACATTTCTGTGTATCTCTGTGTGCGTGTGTGTGTGTGTGTATTTGTGTATATAGCAGTTAGGTGGTGCAGTGGATAGAACACCAGTGCAGGAGTCAGGAGGACCTAAGTTCATATCTCACCTAAGACACTTGACATTCACTAGCTGAGTGACCTTGGGCAAGTCACTTTACCCCAATTGCTCATCCTGGGTCATCTCCAATCATCCTGATGAATATCTGGTCACTGGATTCAGATGGCTGTGGAGGAGAAGTGAGACTAGTGACCTGTACAGCCCTCCCTCACTCAAAACAAAGTCAAGTGTAAGTCATGTCATTATTCCTCTGATAGCATGGTCTCCTTCAGCAACGAAGGAGGAACACACATAGTTCATACTTATTCTTTTATGTATGTTTTCAGTCTGCTACTTGATCTAAGCCTTGTTCTCTATATATGATCAAAATTTGACTTATTACCGATCCTGATTTCTCTAGTCCCTTGAAAGGTCCGAATCTGTGGGTCTTAGAATCATCATTCTTAATAAGTAGTATCAGATGCCTTTCCAAGTAAGTTGCTATGTATTTGTTATTAGGACAAGTTCTATTTCACCTGAGTATTGCATATAGTGCCCTCTGTTGATTTCATTCATTTGATATAATGGCCCATATCTCTCCTCTCCTAATTCCTTTCAACGTAGATGATGAAATAGATCTGGTATGCTTGTATCATATTCCTTGGAACAGCACATATATTAACACCAAAGGGAGCTATGAAAGTATTGTGATCATTCTATCAATGATATGAGATACCTATACGTATAATGAATCCCTAGAGTTTTGTTCCTAGGCCAATGATACTTTTAAAGAATTATTCATACCATGTTTGCCAAAATATAGTGATACTTTTATAAAGAAAAAAATTAATCAAAGATTATAAAAACCTAGCTTGCATAAAATCTGGTTGAGGCATACAACTATGCTTCAGAAAAGGACAAAAATAAGGAAAATGATATAATAACTATGATAAAATGAATAAAGCATCTTTAATTGAATCAAATGTAAAGGTAAGAGTAGATATTTAATGTAGTGATTTAGTAATTTTTTCCAGTACATTTTAGTGACTTTTCATCATTTTTAGCATTTATCTATGATTTTCCTTTCCTAAAAATGTCATTTAAGTGTATAGACTATATTCTGATTAATATAGTACAATATAGTTAATAAAAATTTTAGCAGCAGAGACCTATGTATGCTTAGTGAACATTGAGTCTAACTGTATTAGTTTTACATATGAGGAAATGGAGGCAAAAGAAGGCTATATAACTTCACAAATACACAAGTAGGCAGGTTCAATGCCAGGATTTAAACCCAGGACCCTAATTCCAAATTCAGGGTTGTTTCTACTACAATATGCTTTCATCCGTTGGCATCTGTGTTTGAAAATGAATATTGGACTTAAAGCTAGAAGACTGATTTAAAGCCGTGACTTTACTATCTGGTAGAGAGATGACTTTGGACAAGTCATTTGACTCATTTGAACTTCAGTTTCTTCGTATAACAGATAATATTTGCAATATTTTACTTTATAGGATTATTGTCAGGATGAAATTATAAAATAAACAAGAAGTCCTATCTAAATTGTGAAGCAATGTACAAATGTCAGCATTTATATACTCCTTCCTTCATATATCCTCTTTCCTCCCCACTATTAAAAAAACTGTTGGGAAAAGTTAGTGATAGTTTGGCATAAAATAGTGTTGGCCCACCATCTTGTAATATATTACACGATAAATTCTAAATGACTAAACAACACTTTTATAAAATGTCATACTATAAAAAAGTTAGAGAGCCATAGTTCTACAGATCACAACAGTGGGGAGCTAGTTATGGCATTTTGAATATTATTCATATTGCAACTAGTTATGGCATTTTGAATATTATAAAAAATGAAATAGACTACTTTCTAGGCGGCCCAGTGATCAGAAAACTGGACCTAGAATCAGGAAGACCTATGTTCAAATCCAGCTTTAGACACTAGCATTGTTCCCCGGGGGTTAAGTAACTTCTGTCTGCCTCAGTTTCCTAATCTCTAAAATAGGTGTAACAATAATACCTACCTCTAGAATTGTTGGGAGAGTAAAATGACATAATATTTTTAAAACTACTTGAAAACCATGAAGTACTTTATAAATGTTAGCTAGCTACATTTTTTTAACAAAAGCTTTTATACAGAAAATAAACACAGCTAGAACAAGATGAAAATATGAACTATCGAAAAATGTTTACACAAAACCCCCTTGACATACCAAAATATAAGTACTCAGAAAAATGTTAATATTAAGAGACACTCCATAATAAATAGATTCCCAATATGAGCAAACAGTTCTCAAAAAAGAAATGACAAGAAATGGAAAATAAAAAAGTGCTGAAAATCATTAATAATCAAACAATTAAAAGCCAAAATAACTTATACTTGTCATTCCACCTGTCAATTTAGCAAACATGACAAAAGATGAAAATATAGTCAAAGCAATTCAGGAATATATCCCTTTGCCCCCCTCCCTCCACAGATACATTGGCACATAAAATTATTTCTCTACTGATAAGAGTATAGATTTATATAAATATTCTGGAAAAAAATAATTTGCTGCAGCCTTCATATGCTCTGGGGAGTCTTATCCTGATTCTCACTAACTGTTGAATTGAAGACAACATTACATATCCCTCACAAGATTACATATCCTTCACAGGGATCTAGGGGTCACCCAGAGGGGATGGAGGTACTTTCAATGCCATCAGCTCAAGCCTCATTTTTCCATGTATTCTCTCCAATGGGAACTACTAGTGTATAGTGCCGAATTTGCTTCATATTAACTAATTAATATCATAAGCAAAAAATATCAGTTCATTTAAAATTATCAGTTCATTTAAAGATATTGAGAAGATGCAAAAATAATAAATAGAAAAAGTACAAAAACCCCATACCCCAATACACAGGGCACACTAACCCTTACTTCGTCTCAGTCCCTGGGGACAGCATGCTCAAACATAAAGCAATTTTTACAAAGCAAATACTCTACCAAATTTGCCTCTAAAAATGGCATAGCTGCTATATTCACATCCTAGTTACCAGTGAACTGAATCAATTAAGTTACTTCTCAGGGCTTCGTTTGATACCAAAACTCAGTCTCTGGCAAATCCAAGCATGAATTCTAGGTCTAAGATTTTTAGTGCTAAAAACAAACTTTTGAAGCTCACAGTGTCACAACCATCTCCAATGTTCCTTCATTTAAAAGTAGAGAAATACAGACTCTGACCACCCAGCCAGCTAGCTGGTCAATCTAATAGCATGGACATCAGAACCTTATCAGATAAAATATGAGTGAGGGGGAACTGGTCAATCAGTTGACTCTTCATGACCATGTTTTGTATACTTAGCTGATGTAATCTTCATGCAAACTTTGGTGTCAGGGGTGGGGAATCTGTCAATAATAGCCCAATTTTTTTTGAGCATGTTCTGTAATCTGTTGTGCTGATGAACTTTCCATGTCAGCTTCAAAGGAGAAGATATTGTTTCCTATCCATTTGCCACATGGGACCTTTCAACTAGCATTGAGTCAATACCAAAAATGTACTAAAAATAATCCCAATGTACTCAAAAAAGTGCATCAAGAGGCATTCATTGGTCAAAGCAGTTTCGCCTACCCTGCATGGCAAGTTCCAGTAAAGAGATGGGAGAATTGTTGTAAGCCACTGGTTGAGAGAGAAGTCCCAGACGTTTTTCTGCCATATGACCTATGAGCTCATGACCTTGCTGGTGTTTCTGTCTTTCACTGTGGAGTTGAATAAAGGGACATTTGAATTGTTACTACATTACAGAAAGCTGATAAACTTAGAGAAATGTATTCCTGACCCCTCATAGGTACTTGAGACCCTTGAATGGATCATGTGGTCAGATTCACTTTGGGAGAGTAAGGTGAGCATGTTGGACCATGATATTTTAAAACAAATATTCCCCCTGTCCCCAATCAGCAGTTTCTTTTGTAATCCTACTGTGTTATCAGTGTAATTTTAAAAAAAAATGATGTGATGAATATTATCTATTTTGTGAACTTTTATTTAATTTTTTCTCCAGTAATATTTGTAAAACAACTGATCTTTTTTTTAATTTAAAAATATAACTAAAATCAGATTGTATATCCATTTTGACCTTATTGTGATATATAGAATAAATGTTAAATAATTTCTGACAAACTGCTTTCCAGTTTGTCCAACAGGTTTTTATCAAATAGAGAGTTCTTCCCAAAATAATTTATGTTTTTGTATTTAAAGAAAATTGATTTTTGAGTTCATTTGTTTTTGCTTCAAGATTTTTCTAGTCAGTTTCACTGAAATACTTTTCTAATTTTCAGCTTTTCATACAATTTGGCACTTAGTATTTTGTAATATCATTTGAGGTCTGAATGTGCAATTCTCTGTATTTCATGATTTCCTTCAAGTGAATTTTATGATTATTTTATTTAGTTCCATAATGTATTGCCTTAATAACTTTGATATCATAACAAACCTGTAAAAATGTATTTAGAAAATCAATTTAATTTTATTGGTTTGGTCCAGTCATGAACACGGATTATTCCTCTAATTATTTGTTCTTTATTTCTATAATGAATGTTTTGAAGTTGTATACATGTCTATATATAACTACATGTGCGTATATATATGTATGTCTATGTATATATGTGAGATGTATTTGTGCATACATACCTATATCTATCTTTAGTGTTTCTTGATATATTTACTTTTTATTGTGAATGGGTCTTTGTTATTATTTCCTCCTGAGTTGTGTTACTTTCTATTACTGAAAGCTAGAAATGATTGGAAGCTGAATCGTGATGAAACACAAGGGGTAATGGGTCCCAGTATTAATCTTGGAGGGGAAATTGGCACACTGTTATTCAGAAAAATTATGATTTATTTCACTAGTTTTCCTCTCTTCTTCCACTACTATTACCCAAAAATACCTTCTGTCTGAGGGCAAATCCAAAACCAAACACCTGTGTGGCAGCCACGCTCTCTGCTTCCATCTCAGATGATGTTGGCCTAATCTATCTTCAGGACAAACTTGCATGCCAATTTTGTAATTCAGGTGGGATGAAAGCTTTGGGAGATTTGCAAGAAAAACATCCTCAGAGACATTACAAAATTTCTTTCCTTCCCATTCCAGCCTTTATAGAATCTAATGTCCTCTAACCTTTCTCATTTTCCCCTTCTTCTTCCTGATAGCAGTGGTGCTGCATACTGATGAGACTTTATTTGGTCTGGTGCCAACCAGCCATTTTGGGGGTAATTAATTGGAATGGTGACTGGCAAAAGCCCAGCCCCAATTTTTGCAGGTAATTTGTGGCATAGGTCATCGTTTATTCATGCATAATTTCCACACTTGTGCTTAGCAGAAGGTAATGGACATTTTGATTTTGAAGCTGCTTGGAATAGACCACTCTCTCACATTACAATTGCAAATATCTCCAAGTGAAAACTATGGATTCAATGTGGATTTTAAAAATACTCTAGCATTTCGGACATAAGAGAGTTATCTTTAGAAGTTTCAACTAAATTACCAGAATACTAAAACTTCCATTCCCAAATTGATACAGTTCTGTGGTTTCCTTGCCTCCATGGAAAATGAGGTTCTTTCATGGGAAGACTCCCTTGGTTTTTAAGCTTTACTATACAGACATGGGTCTGAGTAACTGGATTGTGATCTGCAAGCAATTTATAATTGTTAATTAATCCACTGGCAAGTGTTTATTATATTCCTAATATCAGTGCACCATGCTAGGCACTGGGGAAGGATACAGGATAAATGCTGTGCATTCATTGTCCTTGCATACAAGCTAGTTGTGGCAGAAATGTGAGGAACCACAATAATATTAAAAGTCTCTGCACACTGCAATTAAAAGAGCCAAGCTGGGAGCTAGAAAGAAGATAGGACAATGTATCTCCTCCCCTTCTTTGCGGATCTGAGGAACTATGTATGTAGAATATCTCATGTATTGTAACATGTAGTCAGTTTGTTGATTAGGTTGACTGAACTGCTTTTTTGTCTTCCTTTCATTTATTTATTTTTTTATAATGAATTGCATAATGGATAAGAAGAGATAAAGTAAAAATGGTTGTGATGTAAAACACTATAATAAGAATAAGATTAGAAAAAACCCCAAAAGATGAATAAGATAAAAATATGGTGAATCAGAAAAATGATAAAGTAAAAAAAAAATAAGGGATGAATTGTATGTGATAGCTCATGAATGACAAAGGAAGTTAGAAAAAAAGGTGAGAGCTTAGATGAATCTCCTGAAAGATGGTGGAATTTAACCTAAGTCTTTAAGGAAGGCCAGGAAATAGATTTTTAAAAAAGAGGGGGAAGGGGTGAATATTTTTATTGAGAGATAGAAATCATAGATATATACATATAGATAGTTTAAAATTTCAAATTTCTGTGTATCATTTAAAATTCATATTACTAAGTCCAATGCATTATTTATAATTATATATGTTGAAATAAGTATAGATGTTAAAATCATACAGATGTTGCAATGCAAGTAGCAAAAATCATACAGATGTTGCAATGCAAGTAGCAATGGAAAAAAACTTGTTTCACAAGAACAGGGAGCACATGTTTGGAAGTATGGGAAATAAAGTTGGAAAGGAAGAGAGTGATTAAGCAATAGGGCACCAAGTTATTCAAGGGGAAATATTTGTTTCAGTAATAGCAAAGTAGTCATTTCAGGTATTTGAGCAGGGATTCTATATTAGTTCCTATATTCTTCTGGATTTCTTATAGATTCACACTTAGAAATGACCTAGTCCAACCAAGTTATGTCTTATGGTGATTTTTTTAGGGAGTTAGCCCAGGTTAGCTTTTTCAAATAATTCCTATCTGACATAACACAAACCATGTTGATCATTAATTGACAAAACTGACATGTAAAAATAGCTTCAGAAGAATATTAGCATGGAAGTGCAAGGAAAGATAAATTGAGATCACAAGTCCTTGGGGTTAAGAAACCCAGGTGGGAATATATTATGGTAATTTGAGGATAATATAAAGAACTAGACTAGAATAGTAGTATCCAGAATTGGAAGGAAAAGATGATTATAGAAGTGTTTTAGGACAAATGGCATAATGGACTTGATGACAAACTGTAAGAGTGAAGATGGAGTCAACCTGGTTTCATGGAAGAAGCATTTGACACATAGCACAGAACCAACCCTAAATTATGCCATTGAGTGCAAAGTTATTTAATCTCTTTGAAGTTCAATTTTCATGTATGTGTGTGTTTTCATGTGCACACACATGCATGTATATTTGGGAGTATGTGTGCTGTGGAGGAGAGTAGATTGAGCTCACATAAAATGGGGGTCATGTTAGTGTACGTAGTAGTCTAGACAAACTAGATGCCAATGGTTATACCAAAATGGGCACATTGATAGAACTCTAGCAACCCCTCATATCTCTCTTTTTTAATAAACTCATTCCCATGTTATGTTTTCCTTCAGGTACAAAAGTAATTTGCAACATTAATAGACCCAACAGTTATAAGAAATGCAGAAATATCCTCTCTGATCTTTCCTACACCAGTCTGATCTAGGGAAAAAAATCTCTTTTGCCACACCACTTTGATTTGGAGAAAAATCTCTTCTCTCTTTTAATAAGCTTCTCTCAATCTTTTTAACAGGTTTCTCTCAATCTTAAGGCATGTATTTATAACATTGATCATTATTGGTGAACTTACTCTTTAATGGCAAAATCACAAAACACAGAAACACAAAAGTCTTTGAAACTGTAATTGGAGGGTTATTTTCTTCCTTTTCTCTTCATCCTGGCCCACTGCTCTATGAGCTGGATGTAGAAAAAGGGGAAAAAAATTATCAGAGAGTACAAAGGGCCTGGGAACTCCTTCATCAGTAATACAAGGAAGAAGGTAAAGCAAAGAGAATGCATATCTGAATCAAGTTGCCTCATCTACCTTGTGTCTGCTGTTTCTTCCTGATCTGGTCTGTTTCTTTCCTTGGTGTATATCAGTGTATAGGAGCCCCTCCTCAGCAAGTTCTTCCTCTGGTCTTGTCAGCATCTCATTTTCACTCCCAGTCTGACTGTGCCCTTGTACCCTGACTTCAGTTATTGAATGGACCATTTGCCTAATCCAAGCTTCCTGCTGGACTTGGGAGGAAAAACAGGGAATCAAATGTGGCCATACCTCTAGTTTCTTATGTCTCTCCTCATGTTTCTCCTGGAAGTTCCTTCAATGACCAAAGCCCAAACATTTAGGGAACTCTGAGTAATACACATGAACTCACAATTAGTGTCTATGGCAATTTTTGTGGGTCACGGGAACAGGTGGGGACATTCCAAGTCTATATTTACCAAAGAAGGGACTGTTCATGATCTTCAAAGTTCCCTTCAAATCCTACAGTTCTGTTCTGAGACTATTTTTGGTCCTGTTGAAGCCTATGAGCCCCTTCTAAGAATGTTTTCAAATGTATAAAATGCATGATTATAAAGGGAAACACTCAATTATATTCAACTAAAATGTAGTTTTTGCCAATGCAAGTGTGCAACCCCTTGAAATATTTTTTTCCATGGATTTGGGTAAAGAACACTTGCTTAAATTTTATAACTCAGCAAGTGAGAGGAAGGTATTGCCCTTGACAGAGAGAAAGATGTTGAAAACAATGGATCATGAAGAATTTGTATTTAGAGATACTGAGTTTTTGATAGCAGTACGACATGCAAGTAAGACTGTTTAGGAATGGAGCATTACTGAAAGACAGGCATAGTGATAGAGATTTTAGATTTGTGAATATTAAATCCAAGAGAGGCAGTCACTGAATTCAATCAATCAATGAGAGAGAGAGAGAGAGAGAGAGAGAGAGAGAGAGAGAGAGAGAGAGAGAGAGAGAGAGAGAAGCTCAAAAAGACACAGAGAGATAGAGACAGAGACACAAAGACAGAGACACAGACAGTGAAACACATATGAAAAGAGACACAAATGGAGACAGAGAAAGATAGCTCTCTTTGGTGACAAAAGGGGACAGAAGTTTCATATACCACATAAATATATACAAAATAAATACCAGGTAATATTTTATGGAGGAAGGCTTTGACAAACACTTCTACAAAGTAGAATATCCAAGAGTTAGAACCAAAAAGAAGCCAGAAGGCTGTAAAGTCCTCAAGAAACTTATATCTTACCAGGGAGAAACAAAAAGGGGAAGTGTGTGCAAAGTAATGAAAATAATTTAAAGAGAAAGTGGAAAGCAAACGTGGAAAGTACATAACAGGAAAGGCCTCTACTAAAAGTAGATCCTTTGCTTTGAAGGAAGTTAGGGATTCTAAAAGGCGGGGGGAGGGGGGGGGGGAGGTGCCAAGGGGGGGGAGGAGCCAAGATGGAGGAGTAGAAAAACTCATGTATGTTAGCTCCGAATCCACAGCCCATAAATTTCCTGTAAAAAGAACTCCCCACAAACTCTGGAGCAGTGGAACCGGTGCAGAAACACAGTGGAAGAGATTTCCCTTCCAGAGAGCCCTGGAAACTCGTCCCCGGGAATCCATTGCGCTCTGGACAGAGGAGCCCAGCCCTGCATTGCGCTGGCCACGCAGCCCCAGAGGAGCAGATCCGAGCAGGCTTCAGGGACAGAACCTCCGGTGGCCGCGAAGCCGCCCACAGGCGCTACAGCTAAGTGAGAGACACTCCTGGGCTGGCCGAGAGGGGAGCAGGGTGTCTCCTTGGCTCGGGCACCCTCGGGAGGCAGCGGCAGAGGCAGTGGCAAAGGCAGTGGCAGAGGCAGCAGTGGCTGGGACTCCCCAACCAGGCAGGAGCTCCATTACTGAAAGTCTCTGCATAAACACCCAGAGGGAACTGAGCCTGGGAGGCGGCCCTGACCCCACCCACCCCATTACTGAAGGTCTCTGCATAAAGCCCCTGAGGGAACTGAACCTGAGAGGCGGCCCTGCCCCACCCAAGCACCAGAACTTAAGCTCACATTGAATAGCAGCCTCTCCCTCCACGGAAAACCCTGAGGCTGGGAAGCAGCATTTGAATCTCAGACCCCCAAGCACTAGCTGGGCGGATCTAGGCGTGGGTGGACAGGAATCTCAGAAGTCAAGTAACTGGCTGGGAAAAAACCAGAAAAAGGAAGCAAATGAGACCATAGAGAGCTATTTTCTTGGGGAAGAGATGTTCCTTCCTCCCATCATTTCGGATAAGGAAGTACAATGCTTGCCATCAGGGAAAGACATGGAGGTTGGGGCCTCTCTATCCGAGACATCCGAGGTGGATGTCTGGTGGGCTCAGGCCATGGAAGAGCTCAAAAAGGATTTGGAAAATCGAGTTAGACAGGTGGAGGAAAAACTGGGAAGAGAAATGAGAGAGATGCAAGAAAAGCATGAAAAACGGGTCAATACCTTGGTTAAGGAGACCAAAAAAAATTCTGAAGAAAATAACACCTTGAAAAATAGGCTCACTCAATTGGCAAAAGAGGTTCAAAAAGCCAATGAGGAGAAGAATGCTTTCAAAAGCAGAATTAGCCAAATGGAAAAAGAGATTCAAAAGCTCACTGAAGTTAATAGTTCTCTCAAGATTAGAATGGAACAGATGGAGTCTAATGACTTTCTGAGAAACCAAGAAATCATAAAACAAAACCAAAAGAATGAAAAAATGGAAGAGAATGTGAAATATCTCATTGGAAAAACAACTGACCTGGAAAACAGATCCAGGAGAGACAATTTAAAAATTATGGGACTACCTGAAAGACATGATCAAAAAAAGAGTCTAGACATCATCTTTCATGAAATTAACAAGGAAAACTGTCCTGGGATTCTAGAACCAGAGGGCAAAATAAGTATTGAAGGAATCCATCGATCTATGCCTGAAAGAGATCCAAAAAGAGAAACTCCTAGGAACATTGTGGCCAAATTCCAGAATTCCCAGGTCAAGGAGAAAATATTGCAAGCAGCTAGAAAGAAACAATTCCAGTATTGTGGAAATACAATCAGGATCACACAAGATCTAGCAGCTTCTTCATTAAGGGATCGAAGGGTGTGGAATAGGATATTCCAGAAGTCAAAGGAACTAGGACTCAAACCAAGAATCACCTACCCAGCTAAACTGAGTATAATACTTCAGGGGAAAATATGGTCTTTCAATGAAACAGAGGACTTTCAAGCATTCTTGATGAAAAGACCAGAGCTGAAAAGTAAATTTGACTTTCAAACACAAGAATGAGAAAAAGCATGAAAAAGTAAACAGCAAAGAGAAGTCATAAGGGACTTACCAAAGGTGAACTGCTTACATTCCTACATGGAAAGACAATATTTGTAACTCTTAAAAAGTTTCAGTATCTGGGTAGTTGGTGGGACCACACACAGATGTACACACACACACACACACACACACTCACATACATGTACATGCACGCATGCCCACACACATACACACATGCACGCACACACAGAGACAGAGAGCACAGAGTGAATTGAATACGATGGAACCAAATCTTAAAAGAAATTAAGGAAAATGGTGAGAGAGAAATGTAGTGGGAGGAGAGAGGGTGAAATGGAATGGAGTAAATTATATCTCATTCAAGAGGCAAGCAGGAGACTTTCTCTCATTCAAGAAGCAAGGAGGGAAAAGGAGGAGAGCTGAGAAAAAAACATGAAGTTTACCCTCATCACATTAGACTAAAGGAAGGACTAAAATGCACACTCATTTAGGTATGAAAACCTATCTTACAGTACAGGAAAGTGGGGGAGAAGGAGATAAGCAGGGAGGGAGGGATGATGGTAGTGAGGGCAATGGGAGAAGGGAGAAATTTGAGGTCAACACTTGGGGAAGGACAGGATCAAAAGAGAGAATAGAAACAATGGGGGGCAGAATAGGATGGAGGGAAATACAGTTAGTCTTACACAACATGACTGTTATCGAAGTCATTTGCAAAACTACACAGATATGGCCTATATTGAATTGCCTGCCTTCCCAAAGGGAATGGGTGGGGAGGGAGAGATGGGGAGAATTTGGAACTCAAAGTTTTAGGAACAACTGTTGAGTATTGTTATTGCTACTGGGAAATTCGAAATACAGTTAATGGGGAATAGAAAGTCATCTGGCCCTACAGGACAAAAGAGAAGATGGGGAGAAGAGAAGGGAGGGATGATAGAAGGGAGGGCAAATTGGTGATAGGGAAAATTATAATGCTTGGTGTATTGGGTGGGGGGAGGGGATAAAAGGGGAGAATATTTGGAACCCAAAATTTTGTGAAAATGAATGTAAAAAGTTAAATAAATAAATAAATTTATATTAAAAAAAATAGTCAACTGTGATTTGAGAATATCTATGAAGGAACATACTATCTACTTTCTTACAGAGAGATGGTAGTTTGAAGATGAAGAATGAGATACGTATTTGGTAAACATGATTAGAAGTGTATTTGTTGAATATGACCAATGAGGTAATTTTTTGGGATTTTTTTTGATTATGCATATTTGTTATAAGGATTTTTTCCCTAATGAGTTGGGGAGCTTGAGGGAATAGAAATAGATTTATGTTAAAATATATTTAAACAATTAAAATCCACTATGATTAGATGCTAATGTTTTTCATAATATATTATCTTTATATAATACTGTATTTTCTGGATTTTTGCTTTTAATCTATTTTCTTTTTCATGTAATGCATTAATAAAGCTGAAGAAGTGAAAGGAAAAAAAAGGCAAAGGTGAGATACCTATGTGGATATGAAAAAGTTTGGATGTTAACCGGTTTAGATAGCCAGTTTAGTTATATAAACACAAAGAGTCAGTAGGTAGAATGCTGTGAAGAGAAAATACAGTAAGTAAAGAAGAATAATATAAAAAGACCAGGAAGTTAATTCAGAATCAATGGAGGGCTTTATATGTAGTTGAAATAATTCTAGATTTGGTATCAGAAGACCTGCATCCAAATGTCATCTTTTAGTGAAATAGAGCAAGTGCCAACTTTTTTGGGCCTTAGTTTCTTCCTCTGTAAGATGAGACTGGACAACAGGACCTTAAAGTTGCCATCTAGTTGAGCTATGATTTATGACTTCATTTACTATTTCATATAGTGCCAATCCTGCTTAAAAGCATCAATCCTTTAATGACAGCTTTCTGGAAAGAGATCTTGATGGTGCTTCAAAACTGTAAATACTTCCCAACCTTACCTTCTAAATGGCTCTATGGTTGTCAGGAGATGAATGCTTAATTTATAGCTGATGCATGATCAAGTATTAAATGACAGTCATAAGAGGAGTCTGAGATTATCTGATTAGCTTTTAATACTTTATTATCCCTTCTCGGGAGAATCTATGCTTTATAATTAAGAATGGTTAAACATCCTAAAAGAGGATTTTCTTTTAAATTCATACAGTTACAATGGATTCATCAAATGCAATGCTCTCATATGAGAGGCAGCATTAAGAATTTTGAATATTCTTTTAGGAGAAACTAATATTTTTTAGTTTTGTTCTACATTACTTAATAATAAAATCTTGGAGTCATGAAAAACCCCTCTTTTTTTTTCTAAAAAACAACCCTACAAAATGGTATTCATTAAATCATGATTAACATGAACATCATCCTTTTAGGTTTACAAACAGTATGTATAGAGTATTTCTTCTCATTCTTCACAACAATCCTGGCATATGAATGCTATTATTATCACTATTTTATTGTTGAAGAAACTGAGGCAGAGAAAAGTTTATGGACTTGTCCAGACTCACATAGCTCAGATGGACCTCCTCAGAACACTGGGAGCTACAGAAAGAGAAATGATCAATCAATGCATGGATCCAAGAGTTAGTAAGGTTATGCAGGAAGAGTGAGGACAGTGTGATCTCCAGCATCCCATTATGGTCTGTCTGGGTTGGAACAAAGTCCCAACTGAAGATTATACAAAGAGAGACAGCCTAAACCCACAGTGGACCACCAAGAAAACTAAGGCAATATCAAGAGATTCAGTCAGTGAGATGTCTAATACTTGTTACCCTCTGCAGTTGGTCAGTATCTGGTAATAATCATAGAAAGACAGTAGGATTCAGGCTACCAAAAATTTATGGCTAGTGTCTATCTAACTTACCTAAGAGTTCTAGAAGAGAATACCCTAAATACAAGATCCCATTTTCAAAAAAATACGATTAAATAAGACACTAAACACAATAGAGAAATACTATCATGTAAGAGAAGCTTAAAATGTAAAACCACCAAAACAATTGCTTGGCTACAAGGATTATAAGATTACATGTTAGAAATGAAGCAAAAGATTAAAAAATAAATTAAAATGAAATGAGAATTCAGTAGAGGCAAAAAGGAGAATAAATAGCTTAGATTCCAAAGTAGAAAATATTGCCTGAGTAGTGAACTCACTAAAAAATAAAATTGTACAACGATAATTTGATGAGGTGACAAGAAATTTTAAAAGTCAAAAGATTAAAAAATAGAAGAAAATGTAAAGGTGTCAAAAACAATTGAAAATTGATATACAAAACAGATTGAGGAGAGAAAATTTAAAGATTGAGCACAAAATAGCCATGATTAACAAAGAAAAAAGTATAGACATTATGTTTTAAGAAATCATGAAAGAAAATTGCCCACATATATTAGAAACAGAGAATGAAATGGAAATACTGTAATGTAGATATACAATATACCAGTCATTTCTTGAAGGAAATCCAAAAATTATATTCTCAGGAATATAATATCCAAAATCTAGAGTTTCAAGGTCCAAGGAAAGAAATACAGAGGGCTGTTACAAAGAAAGCATGAAAGTACCAAGGAACCACAGTCAGAATTGCATAGATTGTTGCCTACTATGTGGCAAGCATTTTACACTTTAGACAAATTTCATTTAATCCTCACAATCTCAAAAGATAGGTGCCATTTTACAATTGTGAAAAGGCAGAAAGAATCAAGCAATTTGCCTAGGGTCATGCAGTTAGTTAAGTGTCTGAGACTGATGTCTTGAACTCAGATCTTCCTGATTCGAGGCTCTATCCACTGCTTCACCTTGAACATCTTTTAATACAATATTCCAAAAGTCAGACAATAAAGGCTTAAATCCAGTAATTACTTATTCTGTATCATCAAGTATAATCTTACATAGGACTTTTAGAATTATCTTTAATATTATAAAAAGTCCTTCATGTTTTCTTGGGGAAAAGACCGGAACTTAGTAGAAATTTTAACTTTTAAACACAGAAATCAAGAAAAATAAAATGTAGTATTTGTTGTAGTTTTGATTAGATTTGACTCTTTTGACCCTTTTTGGGGTTTTCTTGGCAAAGATACTCAAATAGTTTGTCATTTCTTTCTCCAGTCTATTTTACAGATGATGAAACTAAATCAAACAGGATTAAGTGATTTGCCCAGATTGTAGAGCCAAAGGTGGCCATGAATATCCTGGCGCAATTCTGAAGTGGGAAATACAACATATTTTTCACGTGGAAGACAGGACCAAAACATTTATTCAGACACCAGATAGCCAAATCCATCATAGTAACAAAAATTTATACCCAATAACAATGCAGAGGGTATCACCATCCCCAAGCCCTTCCCCATGCTAGGGCTTTCCCACAAACAAACAAACACTCAGGAGCCTAGCTCTCTGCCTCCTCTCTCTCCCTCAATTATGACTGCTCTGACCAATTTCCTCTCAGCTCTGCTCTAATTTCAACTCTTCATGTTCCACCCTTCCTTCTCTACCCCTTCAGCAAAATCATCCCTCCACAGACTCATGTGACTCAAGCTTCCATTTGACCCAAGCAGGTACATGGGCCTATGAATGAATAGGAGATATATCCCTATTTAAATTACCATTACACAGAGTCACTCAGTTAATAAATGTCTGATACTGAATTTGAACTCAGGTCTTCCTGACTCTAGGCCAGGTGCTGCTTTTTCCATTTTGCTACCTACCTTCCTCTGCAGTATAAATACTATCTACTATTATCTTCAAGAATAGGATAAGGGATTAAATAACACAAACAAAGTGGAGGTGGGTTATATTTTGTTGATAACTTTAAGTGGACAAAAAAAGGGAAAAGAATATGAATCTACAGGAAGAAATGCTACAAGGAGAGAAATTTATAAATCCATGTAAACCTGTTTCCCTCCTGTAAAGTTACCAAATGCAAAGGGATGGTAGAGGGAATCCCATAATGTTAATTCTTATCTGAACCAGATAATGAAGAGTTGTACATCACATTTGATAGAAAAAATAGAATAAACTCATAGAGAAAAAGAAAAACAAGGATAGAAAAATGGGAGGGAAACTAGTTGCGGGTATTAGTCACAAACTTCAGTTTTAGTTGGTTGATCATAAAGGGTGAATTAAAAAGGAAGGAAATAATGTATGAAACAGTTTAGTCCTTAGTAAAGGAAAGCATAGCAGAGCAGTAGGAAAGACCACATCGATTACAAATTACTAGAGCTGAAAATATTCTACAGTTTCTCAGCTTCCTTTGTAAAGAAAAAATATAAAAGATGATTTTATGGAGGGAAATACACAACTGCTATGAGTCTAAGTTCAGCTCTAACCCCAATATGGCACCTAGCTTCTTTCACTAATGTAGTTGGGAGTCCTCAACGGGTCCTTTTTATACCTCAACAAATCTAACCAAAAGATAATCAAGAAAAGCCATAAAGAGCAGAGAAGGATTTTAGAATTGTTAGATATTATATGTCCCTGGTAATTTTTACTATGAATAGAAAGGAATGAACATATGAATTCTGTGTAGAATTTTAATGTTTATTTTTATTACATTAATACACATATATGGAATAAAATAAGCATTTCTATGACATAGAACAATTAAATATGATTGTATATGGAACTGCAAGTTTTCTATGTGCAACTTGCTATTCCTTATACTGGTACACTGCAAAATTATCATGTGCATTTCTTTTTTGTTCTTTTATGTTCCAGTTTTAGAAAAAATTAACAAACTTTGGGTATGAAAATATCATAAATGTAGAAAATAAGAAACATTAAGTGTATTATTTCCTGACCAAAAAAATAAAATTATAATCATTAAAAGCATTTTGAAGAAATGATTCATATTTATATGCAGAGTCAATAGTGCAGTACTAAAGAGCTAGTAAATCGAAGAAAAGTTAAGAAAAAAAATACAGTAATTTCCTCCAAGAAAGTGATAATTCTCTAGTCATGGGAAATTCACAAAATTTCAGAGGAAATCCTTAAAGATGAATAGATTACAATTGGAAATTATATTGACACAATGAGACTCAACAATTTTCCCCAATAAATGCCGTGAGATCTGCTTTACTATTATTTTACAGAAATTGTAGCAATGTTGAACAAAGAAGATGGGTTTTGAGGGTGAAAACTTCCAATAAAAGAGTGAAAGCAAATTCTATTCTCCACTAAAAAGAGAGGAAGGCAAAAAAAGTTTATTAAATAATTGCTCTGTGCCAGGTCCTGTGCTAAATGAGGGGAATATAAATTGAAATAAACATGAAACACAATCTCTTCCTTTAAGGAGCTTATATTGTAAAATGACAACATACGAAAGGAAGATAAAAAATTGACTGGACTAGTGCTTGCAGAGTACGAAAAATAATGGACCCAAGAGAAGAATAAAATTTGGGCCATGTAGCCCTCTTCCCCAAATGAGGGAGTCTTGAGGGGAACTCATTTATGAGAGAATGAGTTTTACGGTGGAAGGATCTTAAAGTCCCAGTCACAGAGGGATGTTTTGAAGTGTGATGGCAGAGAGATTTGCTGTCAAAATCCAGGAAGTAACTGATCCATTAACGGAACTCCTACAAAAATGGAGGTGTCAACAAATCTTGATATGAAGGTTGTTAGATGAATAAGCAGCCTTTCAATACTTAAAAAACTGATGATTGAGTATACATATGAGACATACAAATTATTGAGAAATGAACATGGACTGCAAACTAAATTATTAAAAAAAAAAAACCAATTAACCCAGTATAGTTTGTTCTAAATGGCAGTCTATGGTTAGGAATTTGAACACTTCTGGAATGGAGGAAAAAATAATAATCTTATTACTCAGAAATAACTCCATAAAGTGCTTACTATTTGTATCTTATTTTTCTTCCTAGTGATTTTTTTAGACTAGTAACTATCTAGTTCTGATTTCATTGTATCATATATATAAATGAATTCTGAGACCATGTACTTCAAAGATAACATTGTTATCTATAAAAAAGCATTAAATCAATAATGTTGCAACGGTAGATCATGTTCATTCATCACCACTATTTTGATCAGAATAATCTGGTTTTCTGTCTATGTGAATGATTTTGTGAGAATTGAGATTGGTTAGCTGTCTGGTGTCAGATGCAGAGAAATTCCATCTTATTTTGTGAATAAACTGCTTGGCCAGAGTTTTTTATATAGATATTTCAACCTTACATCAGAATAGATAACACTTTAATAAAATTAATAGATACTATTTGACAATGGAACAGATCAGGTTCACAAGATCCAGAAGGATCTGAACATAGTGACAATATTTTTCAATAAACTGAAGAAAAAAGTAGCATGTTATATTTGCTATAATGATTGATATTATGATCAGAACTGTGATCAGTTATACTTCCAGCTTGGAATAGATATGGAAACCTAAACTCAAAAAATAAGTATATGAAAAAGAAAGGAAAAGAAAATAAGAGAAAGGAAGGGAAGGAAAGCTAGTCACCTCCATCTCAATGAAGTCACAGTTGCACTGAATTATTGCAATACTTCATGTGGTCTTCCACTCATTCTGAAACATTAATTCGTCAGTTTTTAAAAGAAATCATTATATTGGGTCTTATGAGGAATAGAAAGAATTACAGAAGATAGTCCCTACTTTAATGGAACCTGAAAGATTCTGAGTTCAAAGGGATGTATTTTTAGAGGGGAGGGGGATATTATTTTTAAAATTCTATTTAAAGAAGAAAAGATTGTTGAATTTTTTTGTATAGGTTATATACCAGGTTATGAAACTTGAAATCAAAAGAATCGAACTATGTATGTTGCAATAAATCACTTGAAAAATTATTTCTGTTTAATTTCTTATTATTACCAAAATTTGCTTGTCATTTTCTTCAATGTTTTATTACACAATCCACACTCCTTGTCTTCTATTCTTTGAGCTTAGCAATGCAAAAATGGAAATAAGTGGTCAAGAGCAATCTTTCTTTATTTACAGTTGATCTGCATTCAGTTAAAAAGAAAAAAAATGCCTATTATATCCAGTTTTACATTGATGAATACACAAAGATGAATTAAGACCAGATCTCCATCGTCAAAGCATTTTTAAGTGTAAGAAGCAAGGAAACAAGGATTTTAAAAATGTCCTCATATATTAGACATTGTGCTGAGAATTTTACAAACGTTTTGGTTGCCCCTCACAACCACCCTGGGAAGTAGGTGCTATTATCTTTTTAATATCACTAATATTATTATCATATGCATGTAAAGTTATATTCATGTCGTTATTTTTGTTATCATTTATAAATTACAGTTGAGGAAACTGAGGAAGATAGAGGTCAAGTGATTTAATGAATATCTGAGCCTGGATTTAAATTCAAATCTTCCTGACTCCAGGCTTCATTGTCTGTCTATTGTATAACCTAGCTGCCTCAAGTCCGTGCTAGTAATACACAAATAGCATAATACATAACATATGTTATGTATTAGACAAAAGACAAAGACTCTAGACAAAAGAGTGAGAAATCTCTTCTTTATGGGAGAATAATAAAAACTATCTGGAGATAGAGCTAATTGAACTTTTTCCTTGACTCTTTTAAACACAGGAGACTATTAAAATTAACTGGTTTAATTCATGTTTGTTGAATTAAAACTCAAATCAAATTCAATCTAATATTTCATAATACAACACTCAACACTCCTGTAACAGATTTATTCTCCGCCTTCTTATCTTCATTTCTCTTACCTTTCTGTAACACTCTGGTCCTTTCTAAAGTCTTTGACCATTTCATCATTCTCAGTAGTTGATGTTTTTCTAAATTTTAATATAACTTATCTTTACCTGAGATTTGCAATGTAATTTTTGCACATTTCCATGAAGTAATACGTCTCTTCAAAGCATTTAATCAGTTTCACACTCCCTTTCCCCTCCACGTAAAAAAAATAAGACATCTCATACTTTACTAACCCAGCTTTGCTCCTTATGACCTCCATCTTTGGTCATGGACAGATGATACTAAGAAATAGTTAATTTTGTTCTTTCAGCAATGTATTGTTCTTGCAATAGGCATGAGTTTCTGCAAAACACAGGTGGATAAAGCCTGGACCTCATGCTGCTGGGGCTTCTGTCACAGAACTTTACAAAATAGAAACACTAAATAAAGCAATTTGAGGGGAAAAAAACCCTGTCAAATAGAGAACAAACAACTAAGCAAAGTTAAATAAAATTTTATTTTTTTCTATAAACTTATTTGGACCAAAGTTATTAAAATTTTCTTTGAATATAAATCTCTTTGACAATAATGATAAACTGGAAGATAATTAGAATGCTATTTGTTAGGTGACAGAGTTCATTAAATGGAGGATCCCTTGGGTCATATGCTTCTTTTGAGACTCTGCTGGATGTATTATATTGCTCACAGCAGCTAGATCATTTACAATTGATTATCATATGATATTTCTGTTACTATATAAATGGTTCTGTTGTTTCTCCTTGTTTCACTTTGTATCATGTAAATGTTCATGTAAATCTGTCTAGGCTTTTCTGACAGCATTCTCTGCTGAGGATCCTCTCCTGGATAACAGAACACTTTGCTAGATGTGTCTTTCTTCCAGTGACTTACCTTTTAGTTCATTTGTAACTCTTCCTGGAATCCCACTGGTATAAATTTTCTACCTACATTTTTGATATCATCCACCAAAAGAGCCTTATTATGTCATTCTCCCCTATATAATTGTGCTCATTCATTTTTTTAATTCATGCCTTACTCTTTGTGAATCCCTTTGGGGTTTTCATGGCAAAAATACTGGACTGATTTGCCATTTCCTCCTCCAGTTCATTTTACAAGTGAGAAAACTCAGACAAAAAGAGTTAAATGAAATGCCCAGGGTTGCACAGTTATTCAAAGTCTGGGGCTGGAATTGATCTCAGAAAAAAGAATACTCCTTAAAATTTTTAAAATGAATATTTTCTTCTCTCCAAGTTACATGTAAAAACAAATTTTAACATTTTTTTTTTCAATTTTTGAGTTCCAAGTTCTCTCCCTCCTTCCCCACCTACTCTTACTGAGAAGGCAATCAATTTGATATTAGTTATATACATGTGTAGTCATACAAAACATTAGTCATGTTGGGAAAGAAAACAGACAAAAAACCGAGAAAAATTTAAAAAGCCAAAAAAAATGATGCTTAGATCTGCATTCAGACTCCCACAATTTTTTCTCTGGAGATGGATATAATTTTTTCACCAAAAGTTCTTGAGAATTGTCTTGGTTGTATGACTCACAGAAGCTAGGTCATTCACAGTTGATTATCATAAACTATTTCTGTTACTGCATACAAGATTCTATTGGTTCTCCTTGTTTTACTTTGTATCAGTTCATATAAATCTGTCCAGGTTTTCTGTAGAGTACCCTGCATGTCATTTCTTATAGCACAAAATTCCATCAAAATCATATACAACAAGTTCTTTAGCCATTCCCTAGTTGATGGACATTCCCTCAATTTCCATTAAAAAAGTTGTTATAAATATTTTGTGCATATAGGTTCTTTTCCTTTTCAAAAAATCTCTTTTGGATACTGATTTAGTAGTGGTTATGCTTGGTCAAAGACTCTGTATGGTTTTATAGCTTGTTGGGCATAGTTACAAATTGTTCTACAGAATGGCTGAAATTGATCCATGGCTTCACCTACTGTACATTAGTGTCTCAATTTTCCCACATTAACTAACCTTCCTTTTGTTACATTATCCAATTTGATAGATGTGCAGTGGTAGCTCTGAGTTTTTAAAATTTCTCTAGTTAATAGAGATGTAGAACATTTTTTCATATGACTATAGATTGCTTTCATTCCTTCATTTGAAAACTGTCTGTTCATATCCTTGATCAACTGAGGCCCTTATTTCTATGAATGTAACTCAGTTGTCTATTTGTTCGTAAAATGAAGTCTTGTAAAATTTGTTTTTAGCGAGGTGGAACCAAGATGGCGGACTAGAAAGACACACTTATGCAGGATCCTCCCCACAGCCCCTAAAATACCTGTAGAGAGGGACTCTCAACAAATTTTGGAGCAGCAGAAGTGGAGAACAACAGAGTGGAGGAGATTTACAGCCCACAGTGACCTGAAAGGCTCATAGAAACATTGGTTCCACCAGATGGGGTCAACACCTTGCTAAAGGAGACCCAAAAAAATGCTGAAGAAAATAACACCTTGAAAAATAGGCTCACTCAACTGGAAAAAGAGGTTCAAAAAGCCAATGAGGAGAAGAATGCTTTCAAAAGCAGAATTAGCCAAATGAAAAAGGAGGTTCAAAAGCTCACTGAAGAAAATAGTTCTCTCAAAATTAGAATGGAACAGATGGAGGCTAATGACTTTCTGAGAAACCAAGAAATCACCAAACAAAACCAAAAGAATGAAAAAAGGGAAGAGAATGTGAAATATCTCATTGGAAAACCAACTGACCTGGAAAATAGATCCAGGAGAGATAATTTAAAATTATGGGACTACCTGAAAGCCATGATCAAAAAAAGAGCTTAGACATCATCTTTCATGAAATTATCAAGGAAAACTGCCCTTATATTCTAGAACCTCAGAATCCCTGACTGAAAGAGATCCAAAAAGAGAAAGTCCTAGAAACACAGTGGCCAAATTCCAGAATTCCCAGGTCAAGGAGAAAATATTGCAAGCAGCTAGAAAGAAACAATTCAAGTATTGTGGAAATACAATCAAGATAACACAAGATCTAGCAACTTCTACATTAGGGGATCGAACGGCGTGAAATATATTCCAGAAGTCAAAGGAGCTAGAACTAAAACCAAGAATCACCTACCCAGCAAAACTGAGTCTAATACTTCAGGGGCAAATATGGTCTTTCAATGAAATAGAGGACTTTCAAGCATTCTTGATGAAAAGACCAGAGCTGAAAAGGAAATTTGACCTTCAAACACAAGAATGAAGAGAAGCATGAAAAGGTAAACAGCAATGAGAAGTCATAAGGGACTTACTTGAACCGTTTACATTCCTACATGGAAAGACAATATTTGTACCTCTTGAAATTTTTCAATATCTGGGTAGTTGGTGGGATTGCACACACACACACACACACACACACACACACAGCACAGAGTGAATTGAATAGGATGGGATCACATCTTAAAAACATGAAGTTAAGTGGTGAGAGAGAAATGTATTGGGAGCATAATGGGAGAAATGGAATGGGGCAAATTATCTCTCATAGAAGAGGTAGGCAGGAGACTTTTTAGTGGAGGGAAAAAGAGGGGAGCTGAGAGAAAAAACATGAAGTTTACTCTCATCACATTCAAGGAAAGGAAGGAATATAATGCACACTCATTTTGGGATGAAAACCTATCTTACAATACAGGAAAGTGGGGGAGAAGGGGATAAGCAGGGTGAGGGGGGGTGATGAAAGGGAGAGCAGTGGGAGGAGGGAGCAATTTAAAGCCAACACTCTTTGGGAGGGATAATCCAAAGAGAGAACAGAAGCAATAGGGGGCAGGAGAAGATGGAGGGAAATATAGTTAGTCTTACACAACACGACTATTTTGGAAGTCATTTGCAAAACTACACAGATATGGCTATATTGAATTGCTTGCTTCCCAAAGGGAATGGGTGGAGAGGGAGGGATGGGGAGAAGTTGGAAGTTAAAGTTGTAGGAACAACTGTTGAGTATTGTTCTTATTACTAGGAAATAAGAAATACAGGTAATGGGGTTTAGAAAGTTATCTGACCCTACAGGACAAAAATGAAAATGGGGACAAGGTGAGGAAGGGATGTTAGAAGAGAGGGCAGATCACTGATAGGGACAATTAGAATGCTTGGCGTTTTGGGGTGGGGGGAGGGGAGAAATGGAGAGAAAATTTGGAACCCAAAATTTTGTGAAAATGAATTTTAAAAGTTAAATAAATAAATTATAACAAAAAATTGTTTTTAGTTTCCACAAAATTTTGAGTTCCAAATTTTCTCTCCATCACTCCCCTCTCCCTATCTCAAGACATCATGCATTCTGATTACCCCTTCCCCCAATGTGCCCTCCCTTCTCTTACACCCCTTCCTTCCTTTATCCCCATCTCCTCTATTTTCTTGTAGGATAAGATAGCTTTCTATTCCCCACCAACCATTTTTCTCATTTCCCAGTTGCACATAAAAAGTTTTTAACATTTATTTTCAAACTGAGTTCCAACTTCTCTCCCTTCCTCCTTCCCCACCCATCCCCACTGAGAAGGTAAGCAATTCAATTCAAGTTACACATGTATAGTTATGCAAAAGATCATATTTCCCTCCATCCTATCTGGCCCCCATTTAGTCTATTCTTTCTTTTGACCTTGTCTCTCCCCAAAAGTATTTACTTCTAACTACCCCCTCCTCCCATGTGCCCTCCCTTCTTTCATCCCCCTCACATCCTACTTATCCCCTTCTCCCATACTTTCCTGTAGTGTAAGATAGATTTTCATACCAAATTGAGTGTGCATGTTATTCACTCCTTAAGCCAAATGTGATGAGAGTAAGCTTCACTTTTTTCTTCTCCCCTCCGTGCTTTTCCCTCCATTGAAAAAGCTATTTCTTGTCTCTTTTATGAGAGATAATTTGCCCATTCCATTTCTCCCTTTCTCCTCCCAGTATATTCCCTCTCACCCTTTAATTTTATTCTTTTAGATATCATCCATTCTTGTTCAATTTACCCTGTGCCCTCTGTCAATATGTATATAATTCCTCCAACTACCCAAATACTGAGAAAAGTATCAAGATTTACAAATATATTCTTTCCATGTAGGAATGTAAACAGCACAACTTTAGTAATTCCCTTATGATTTTTCTTTCCTGTGTAACTTTTCAAGCTCCTCTTGATTCTTGTGATCTCTTTCCTGAGTTGATCAGTGGATCCTTTCACTATCCGTTTTCCCCTTCCATTCCATGATATTAGTGCAGTTTTCCTTGATAATTTCTTTAAATTTACTGTCCAGATCTCCTTTTGATTATGACTTTCAGGTAATCTACTCATTCTGATATCTCTCTTGAATCTATTTTCAAGGTCAGTTGTTTTTCCAGTGAAGTATTTTACATTTTCTTGTATTTTCTTCATTCTTTTGAATTTGTTTGATAGATTCTTGACATCTCACAGAATCATTAGCTTCCACTTTCCCAATTCTAACTTTTAAGGAGTTGTTTTCCTCAATTAGCTTTTGCATTTCTTTTTCCATTTTGCCAATTGTACCTTTTGAGATCCTATCCTCTTTTCTGCTCTCCTTTCCTCTGCCCTCCCTTTCCTTTCCCTCCTCTCCTCTTATCTAAGGGTGATCTCCCCAAAAGAAGGTATATTTTGAGGACTTAATAGTAGCTGTTTCTCTTTTAGTCAGGATCCTTGAGGTTCTTCCCCTCCCAGTTTGATTTTTTTTAAATTAAAGGGACCATCCCTTGACTACCTTCTTAAAGAGACCTATTTGATGAATAGATGTTACCTCACGCAAAGTGAGCACCTGAAAAAGCCTTAGCCTGAAAGAGCCAGGGTCTTCCATTGCATCCTGGAACATCTCCATTTGTCCTCATGAATATTTATCTGATCCCCTGGACCCAGACAATTCTGGTGACCTTGGACAGTCCTGTCTTATTCAAATAGAAGTCAACTGAAAGTCATTACATTATTTCCCTGATGTCATGGTCCTCTTCAAGAATGAAGGACAAACATACCTTTTTAAGCAGTTGCTTTCTTTGTCCAAGTTCTCTTACATTACTCTCTTTTCCTTTCCCAGTTTTTCTGCTGCTTCTCTTATATTATGGTAAAGCTCCTTTTTTGAGTTCTTCCATGAGTTTTTCAGGGCTTAAGGCCACTTTCCATTTTTATTTGAGGTCTTGCCCTTAGCTTTTTTGACATTGTTTTCCCTTTCTGAATTTGTGCCTTGACCTTCCTTTTCACCATAATGACTACCCATGATCAGATTCTTTTGTTCGCTCATCTTTTCTATGCCTTGTCCTTTCAAACTTGAGCTCTACTCCTCGGGTGGAAAGGACACTTTCTCAGTCTTCTTGTCCTACAGGCTACAGGTCCTGAATGATTACCTGATGCTGCACAAATGTTGCCCAGAGGCCCGTGGGGTGGGCTGAGAGGCCGAGCTGAGTGGCCGAGCTGAGTGATGGCAATTTACCTAATGCTTATCTGGTGTCTTAGTGTTGATTGATGTCTGATGTGTCCTGAGGTTGGTGGGTGTTTCTGAATTTCTCTTGGGATGCACTGAAGCTCCTGGAGGCCAGCCACTAGAGGTTGCCTGTTTACCTGAGAAAATGCTGATTAACAAGGCAGTTCTCAGAGCTGACATCTGCCAGTTGCCCTGGCTATATTGAGGCATGCATGTTTGTGTGTGTGCATGCATTTGTGTGTGTGTGCGTGCATGTGTGTGTGTATGTGTGTGTGTGGTGTGTGTCCTGGTGTTGACGTTTGCCAAACTGCATTTCCACACTACATTGGGGCTCATGATCTACCATAAAATCTATTTCTCATTTAGTCACTCTTATTAAAAACATTAGCCTAGAAAAAATGTTACTTTCATTTCATTCTATTGTCTTATTGACACTGGAAGAATTTCTAGAACTATACAGTGGGCCATCATGCCTTTATTCCTCATTTTACTGAAAAGTTTCTATTGTTTCCTTATCATAAATAATGGTAGCATTTGTTTTTAATTATGCATGTCAAAATTATGTAATCTGCTTCTGTCTTTATACCTATCAACGTTTTAGAGTAAAATGTTGTAATTTGTCAAAGTTTATTTTCTTAGGTATTAATATCTTCATGTGGTTTGAAATATTTTTATTTTCAATTGGATTAATGTTAATAATTTCCTATAAAAAGTTCTTAGAATATATCACCAAAGGAATCATTGTTGGACATTTAGAAAAGGAAATAATTACTATAGAAATTTCAAGACTTCATCAAGAACAAGACATTTAAACTAACATATTTTGTTTTAACAGAATTTCTGGACTAGTAGATGAGGGCAATGCTATAGCTATAGTTTATGTATTTTTGAAAATATTTTGATAGGGAATATAATTTTATCCTTTTCGAGAATACAATGATGGCAAGATATTGTGATAATACAGTCATATGCATTCAAAACCGAGCTGAGTAATGCAACCCAATCCTATGTGTGCTGCTTGCATAAGAGTTCCCCAGTATCTCTTTTCATTAGACCTTTAGTCCCTTTAACTTTTCTGAAAGTTGCACACTCCTTGTGCCTCATTTGGGCTACTGACACCTCCAAGGTGCAGAGCCAGTGTCACTTCTGCCTTGGCATTCTCCTAGCCACCCCTACACACATGCATACCAACATATCTAGATTTCTCTGTCTTCACTCTTCTATAGGGCAATGATCATGTTGTCATCAGTAAAGCCTTAACTCTTTTTATGTAAATGATTTATCTAGGCTTTCTTTGTATGAAGAAACTATTAAAGACACACAGGAATGCAAAGCAGAGAGTAGGCTGTCCCAACCACAAAAAAAGACAAATATTTAAAAAGACCGAAACCACAAATGTGTCATTTGTTTTTGATGAATTTGGTCCTAACATTGCTAAATGAAAACTCAAACTATATTTTTGAAACTGAAGTGATGAGGCAGTGATCCCAATAAAGCATTCACTCAAGAATAGAAAATGACAAAGAAAAAGAAAGCTAGCATGCCTCATTTTTAAGTTGTATAGAGTTTATAGTCTATTAAAAACACAAAATAACTTCAAAGTGTTTTCCATGAGTTAATAGGAATAAAAATTTTAAATGACAATTTCTGCTGAAAGTCACATTAATTTCTAGCTGCATCCCATGAAATTCAAAATGATATTTGTATTGGTCATTAGGAAAGGCTCATATGCTGACCATATCAAAAGATGACACAGGGAAATTGAGCAAGCACTTCATCAATAAGACAATAGAGGTAAAAATTACAATGTGAAATGTTGTGACTGATTAAGGTTGAAGTAATAACTGGCCAGTAAATTAACCCCTATATTGTTTTCTTTTGTTTTTTGTATTTTTGGGAGGGCTAGGGACATCTTTCTCTATAATTTCTACTTCACAGCTTGATCAATAAATATCAATCAGCACATATTTATTAGGTCCCTGGCATATGCCAGTCCCTCTTCTAAGTGCTGATTGCTTTCACTATAGAGATTCAATTACTAAGCAAATGATTTTTTAAAAATCATCATACAGACAGAACCTGAGTCTCTTTTTAAGATTCCTTACTTATTTCTTTGGAAGATTTTTATGTTGCTTAATATATCAAATAATTATGTATTCATCCAAATCATTATAAGAATGTTATACAGCAAAGGGTCAAGCATAGATTTCTGGGGGACTGCTGGTAACATACTCTAAATTGACTTTAGTTGATAATGATGTCTGAACGTCATCCATCCAACCAGTTTTGAATGGCACGGCAGAAGGGACACTGACTGTGGAACTTGGAGGTGGCAACATCTCAAATGAATCACCAGGAGTGTCCAGCTTCCAGAGAGTTAAAGGGACTAAAGATCTAATCAAAAGAGATACCAGAGAATTCCTGTGTAAGCAGCACACATAGGATTGGGTTGTATTAGGTAGCTCTTTACCCAGTCCTAAATGAGAGTTCCAGCATAGAAAGAAATGAATGTGGTAGTGAGGAAAGAGTGGTCCAACTGGTCTAAAACCAAATCAAAGATCAGTTCTTTTCCTGAATCCAATTTCCAATGCTTTGAAGGTACCAGAAACTTATAAACTCCCAGTTCTAATTTCAAAAGTAGCAGCAGGACACAAAAAACTGAAGCTCAAACCAATCACTGAAGAGGTAAGAAGAGAATAGCACCAGATAAAATTCACAGACAAGAAAGAGGTTGGAAGTATAAGCAAACAACTACAAAAAAGACCTGACCATAGCAAGCTCATATGGTGACCGGGAAGTTTAAGATTCAAGCTCAGAAGAACAAAATGACTTGAAAACAGCTCCAAGCAGAATCCAAAGGAAAAAAAAAATCAAATTGGACACAAGCTGAGCAAGAATTCCCAGAAAAGATAAAGAACATTTTTTTTAATAACAAAAGAAAATATTTTAAAAATCTGATAAAAAAATCATATAAAAATCTGGTAGGGGAAAAATTTGAAAATTAAATGAGAGCTGTGCAAGGAAATTCTGAAAAGAGAATGAGCATCTTGGTAAAGGTAGAACAAAAAACACCAAAGAAAATAACTCCTTAAAATTAGAATTGTTCACATGGAAAATAATGAGTCCATGAGAAATCAAGAAACAAAAATAAAGCAAAACTTTTTTTTAAAAAAAATAGAAAGCAACTATGAAATATCTCATAGGAAAACAAATATCCTGAAAAATAGATTTAGTACAGATAATTTAAGAATTAATAGAACACATGAAAGTCACAATTAAAAAAAATGTAGACCTCATATTTCAAGAAATTTTTAAATGAAAAGTGGTCAGATATCTTAAACCAGAAGGCAAAGTAGAAATAGAAAGCCTTCACCATTCACCTCTTGAAAGAAATCCTAAAATGAAAACTCCCAAAATTCAGAGCTCCCAAATCAAAGAGAAAAAAGTGAAAGCAGCTAGAAAGAAATAGAGGAGTCATAATTAGGATCTACAATGATCCACTATGATCAATGCCATAAGGCATTGGATATGGGCTTTTAGTCAAGAACAATCCATCCATCACAACTGAATATCATGCTATGGTGAGGGAAATGTATTTTTAATGAAATTGAATGTTTTCAGGTATTCCTCACATGCAAAAAAAATCAAAGCTATATAAAAACTTTGAAGTTCAAACATAGGAGTTAAAAGAAACATTAAAAAAATTGAACATGAACAAATAATGATAAAGACTATACAATGATAACCTCCTTACATTTTTATGTAGAATATATCTCTACTGAACTCTCTCATCATCATGGGTCTAATTAAGCAAAAGGCCAGGAAGTTGTTTTTTGTTCTTCTGTTTGTTTGTTTGTTTTTTTAGTATTTTGATGATGGTAAGAAAAGAATGGAAAGACAACTAGGTGAGGAAGGGAAGGAATTGTTAAGAGAAATCATCAAGGTGTCCAAGTAAAAATCTATACAATCAAGGAGCGTATGCAGAGAAGACCTGACACTTGAACCTTATTCTCTTCTGAACTACTCCATGGAGGGAAGAACACACAAATATACAGGTGGGTTAAAAAATGTGTCACTCAACAGGAAATGGGAGAAAGGACAAAGGGGGAAATAGTGGGAGGGTTTGGCACTAAGCAAAACAAATTCTAAAGATGTCCAAAAACATTTAAAATTCTTTTTTTAGGTTGTAAAGAATGGGAATATGAGGAGATAATAGTAAATGGAGAATGACTTAGCAAGTTATGGTAAATGTGATGGAAAATCATTATGCCTGAAGAAATTATGGAGTTGGTTTCAGAGAAAAGTGGAAAAATTTCTATAATAGAGAGGGAAATGAACAGAGCTAGGAGAACAATGTACACAGTGAACCATTATGGTAAAGACAAACACATTTACAAGAATTAGAAACTGTCAGCATTGTGATAACTGCAGAGAACTAATGAAATATGCTACCCACCTTTAGATAGAGAGATGAAAGATTCAGTGTATATATACACACAAACTCATGCATGCACACGCACACACATGTACATGTATGTGTATGTATGCACGCATGTTTGTACATGCATGCATACATATAAGTGGAACTTTCCTATGTGTGACTGTACATGTTAGTAAAAGTAAAAACAGATACAAATAGATGTCACTTTGAATATTAAAAATTATACCTTAAAATTAGAAGAGAAGTGGATTATATATCTTTCACATCTATGAGTAATTTTATGCTTAGCAAAAGAGATAGAATGATAAAAGATATAAAAAGATGATTTTTGATTTTATAAAATTTAAATTTTTAAGTATAAACAAAATTAATGCTCCTAGAAGAAAAGTGGCAGGATGGGGGAAAATCTGTTGCATCAGATTTTTCTGATAAGGCTTTGAAATCTAATATACATACATACATATGCATAACATACATATATGAAAACATCTGTAGCAAATTACTCTGATTTCAGAAATTTATGTAAATATGGGACAAGAAAATCTTTTCCCTAATAAATAATTGCCAAACTATGATGTCACTTTTTTAAAAAGAAACACATTCAAGCTGTCAATAACAACATTGAAAAACTCTTCCAATTTTTAAAAAGAGAAAGGCAAATTAGTTTTCATTCATTTCAAATTCACCATAGACCCACTATCTGCAGCCCCACCAAAACCAATTGTTGACTAATTTCTACCAACAGAACATGCAAGGCCTCCTAGCAGAAGTAAAAATTAGTTCTGAGGACAAAAAAAGGGGCTGACACATGACTAATATGAAAATGTGTTTAATAAGAATGTATGTATGTGTAGAACCCATGTAAGATTCCATACTGTCTTGGGGAGGGAGAGGGAGAAAATTTGAAAGTTATGGAAGTGATTGTTGAATAATGAAAACAATGAATACATTTGAAAAAAGGAGGTGTTGGCATATACCGGGAATGGAAAATGTTGCAACCACCTCAAACCTATGCTTTCCTTCATGACAAGGTACACAGCCCTATACTCTATATCCAGGAGCATTAGCAATAGTAATGCTACCATGCCCATCCAGCATGCTTCCTATCTGCCTACTGTAGCCATCACTGGAGGGAAAACTCGTGAAAAAAAAAACCTGTTATCTCTGTCACAACCAACACTAAATGGTGTCACTTGCAAAGAATGGGCAAGTAAAGTTGGGCAAGTACACTTCCCACTACTTATTCTATGACTTTGAACAACACTTCACCTGTCAGAACCTCAGGTTCCTAGCAGTTAAAAATAGAGAAAAAAATCCCTTTGTAAAAATGTGTCAAAGATGTTTTAGGAAATATAAAGTTGCACACATTAAACAAAGCCCAAACTCCAAATGTGCCTTCAAATCTGATTTGGGAGATAATTTTTCATTCCTTATTTCTATTTTTGTTCTGAATGTACCCTAGCTGGAAAATACGGGACTCTCTTCTCTTGAGTGGATATAAGAGCCCTTCACCTGTGGTGAGGAGCTGGGGAACTTGGTAAGAGGGTCAGAAGGAAATTGAAGAGCTCTTCTCTTTCCTGTTCTCATTAATGAAAGGAAGGAAGGAAGGAAGGAAGGAAGGAAGGAAGGAAGGAAGGAAGGAAGGAAGGAAGGAAGGAAGGAAGGAAGGAAGGAAGGAAGGAAGGAGAAAGATTTTTATTCTTAAGCATCTTTGGAACATTTCCTTAATGACATCATAGAAGTGGCATTTATTGGCAGGTCCTGACAAATTCTGGGATTTCATTTTTAAGCATCAAACTATATAAATATATCCAATACATTTATTGTTATGTAGTTTAAATTGTTCTTTATGTAGTTATGTTTTCTCCATTTACTTCTATTATGCTATATGTATACAAAATTGATAGTAAAGACAAGATTAAGAAGTCAATAAGGAAACTGCCATGATAATATATACTATTCTTATCAAGACTGAGGGCAGACAGATGACAAATTCTGGCTCTTTTGGACCTGGTTGCTTGGACTTTTTTTTAGCTTACAAATGCTCATGGGGTGAACATACACATCAAGACTCAGTTGGTGACAGGAAAGTTTCCTCTTTTAGTATCTTTTACTCTATGAATATTTATCCATTGAACTGTCAAAATGTCTCCCTTTTTATTACAAGCCACTCCAGTTAAAGGTCTATAATGTTTTGCATTGCGATTCTCACTATTTGGCAGAGTTGAACTTCTATTCACTCTTGTAAGAAATTTGGATTTGAAATAACCAATGTTTATCCATTTCTTTTTTAAAAGAATTATCATTTAAAATCATTTTTCTATTTACAACCTCAAATTTAAAACTCTATAAGTTAAACCTTCAAAACTTTTTGATTATTATTTATCCGATATAAATGATTTTGCTACACATATTTACTAAATATGTTTATCTTTAAATGGGACTACTAAAAACATGCAGTTTCTTTAACTTACTATTGTAATCTAATACAGAATCTAGATCAAAATTCTGAGGGTTATCTTTGATGGAAAAATCATGCTAAATAAAAATAATTGAGTTTATCTAATCCAAATCATGGATCATCAAAATGTCAGAGTTCAACTAGAGGATAGGGGAATGGAAAGGGTTAACTTGGCTAGCAATCACCAGAAGAGGGCAGCCAAATTTGGACTAAGCTATATTTTCTGCCAGTCTTCCATTTGGGCCAGATGGGGAAGCAGTATGGACAGCTGGGGTAGTGTTACCCTCAAAGGAGCCAAGTTTACTAGCTTGATGTCGTTACTGTGATGTCTGGCTGAGTTGAAGGTTTGAGGGGTTGGGGATAGGAGGTGAGAAGAAAGACTAAAGAGTCAGATATGAGGGCAGGAAAAAATGTAATCAGATTTAAAAAATCCAGTTACAATCAAGAGTACTATGAAAGTAAGAGATGGAACAGATGGGGGTGGGGGAGGAGAGAACCAAAAATGGAATAGGTCAAAGTCATTGAAGTACTAGATGGGGTTTTCTAAGACACATTTCTAAGCAGTCCAGAATAGTCAGAAATTATCATACGCATACACACACACACACACACCTATATCAATGCTTCATTTAATAAAACTATATTAGTTTGCACATGAACCCAAGATGGAGCCTAAATGTATTCATATTTACATATATATGTACATATATACACAAATATATACACATTTATTTATATACACACAATACATATATGTACACACATATACTTACATACATATACACATAAATACATGGGTTTGTGTATATATGTATATCTATATATGAATGCTTGATTATTTGGATAGAACTTAAGTATTTGGAGAGAATTCATCAGTTGGTGACGCATGGAAACTGTATTAGTTTCTATGTCTCTGTATCGCCATCCCTCCCTCTTTGTCTCTATACACATCCACATATACATGTGTATGTATGTGCATAAATATCTGCTTGTGAACATGCTTACCTTCAAGGATTGTCTATTTTGTAAGCAGAATGCATTTCCACCTTTGACTTAGAAATAAATAGAATTTTTATTTCTTTTCAAGGTCTTTCTTGTTTTCTATTTAAAACTTATGCTTTTTGTTTTCCCCTATTGTTATTTTTCCAGTGAAAGTAGCATGGTCTAGTGTATAAAATGGATCACAGAGCCATATTTTAACAGCACTCAGGGCCTTGGAAGGCCAATGCCTTGAGAGTGTGAAATGAGAGTGTAATAGCCCAGAAATCTTAAGTGATGTTCCCATAAATACATGGGCAACAAATGGTAAGCTGTGTTTTGAATTCATATCCGTTAATCCTGGGATTGGAGTCATGAATGCCCAGGTCATTTTTGTTTCTGATGCTTACTAGTTATCTGACCCTAGACACACCACTGCAACCTCTAGGTGATTTAGGTAATTATCCAAAGCAGATAGTCTAAGTTTTAAATAGTTGTGATTAGCATTGGTAAAGAAATTCCATTTCTTTAGACTTATAAAATGACAGTACCTTTGTTTATGCAGGTTAAAAGATTATGTTTTTTTTTTCCTTCCTGACTTTGAAACTATTCATATGATGTTGAACTGAATCTGTGTTGATTCTAAAAACTAAAAGTACATAATCTCAACCAAACACTCATTGCATCAAAACAATACTTTTAAGCATCCATAATAGACTCACTTGAGCATGGTGGGTAGAGTTTCAGTCCTGGAGTCAGGAAAACTCATCTTCTTGAGTTCTAATCTGGCTTTAGACACTATTTGTGTGATACTGAAGGAGTCATTTGCTGATGAAATTACTTAACCCTGTTTTTCTCAGTTTTCTCATCTACAAAATGCCTTAGAGAAGGAAATGGCAAACTATTCCAGTATCTTTGTTAAGAAAATCTCCAATGGAATTACAAAGAGTTAGACATGACTGAAAATGATGCTAAAACAATTATAGATTGACTATACCATTCACCATTGCATCTTTCCCACAACTTTTTATCCTTTCTCAAACAATCTACAGCACGTTCTCTCCCATTCTCTCAACTCAGAACCTTTTCGGAAATAAAGGGAGGGCTCTTTCCTTTGTCAAGGAAAGCTTCTCTAAATTCAAGTGATTCCTTTTGATGCCATCTTTTCTAGCAAAATATCCTCATTAGATTTTGAGCTCATTATGGGCGCTTTCATTGCACAAGAGTCATGTTCCTCAGGAGAACAGCAGTAGCAAGTTTGAACTAGGCATTCCTCAATGGCATTAAGATGGTAGAAAGCAAGGAAACCAAAACAGATCATGAAACTGACTGAAAGTCTCTGAAGGACAGCTTCTGACATAGCACACAGCCTTAGAGAAAGAAAGCCTAGAGTCATTTAGCAGACTTGTTTAGATGAATTAAGGATTCAATATGGAACAATCAAGATGTTACAAGAAACATCATAACTTCACTGTAGTATAAATTCACATGCAGTATAAATGAGAAGAACCTGATGACTTCATATGTAGAGTAGACATTTGCTTGCAAATATTGTGATAGAAAAGTGCAGTGGAATCAGAGAAAGCATATTCGCTTAGACTGCAATGAGTATGCAGAGGTATGACATAAAGGCCTTTCCTGCCCAAAACGATCTCTACTTTACATACACTGAAGATATAGCCAAAGTTAAATGAGTGATAGTTGCTAATGAGCATGGAGTGGTTCACTCTTGCTAAGAGAGATAAAACATTTACACGTAGGGAGGGCCCAGTCTCAGCTAGTTAGGGACCTTCTTTTCTTCTTTGTACCATAAAAGCAAAGTCAAAAACCTGAATGACTAGAGTTAGAAGAAAAGACCTCAGAGACAATCTTCTGGGAGAGGGAATATTACACCAAACTGTTCTCTTTAGAGTGCTGAACAATGAAACGAATACAACCATGAAGGCCTCATAGAAGTACAATACACTTCTCTCAGGTGTTCACCAGAGGAATAGACCCCCCAGCTATGATAACTATGGGACTGAGTAGAATACACATATAGATGATACTTGAGCAAGGAATTTAGAATTGGTTGTGCAGAAGTTGGTGCCTTCTTTTCCAGACTTAGGAAACTGAGGCAAGTCTAGGGAAGGGCATCATCCGAAGATCATCAGACTGACTTCATTACCAATTTCTTGCAGGTCCTACAAACTTCTAGGACCTCATAGAGATTGGATTTAGAATATAGACTACAGTGTTTTTCTTCTGGTGTCAGCAGAGACTTAGGCACTGTGTCTAGTATGTTCAGACCTTCCAATACTCAATGAAGTGTCAGTATTGATTGTAGCTAATTCTAGCCTTATGAAAATAACAACAGGATGCCATAAACAACAAGTTGAGGTTCAGTACCTAAATAAGGGTTATAGTTATATAACTGGAAAAATGAGGATCAAAAAAGAGATGGTGTGAAGTGAGAAATGATATTTGATGATGGATTCAATATAAGTGAGTGAGGGTGTCAGGAGAGAGAAATCAAGTGCCAGTCAAGATAGTGAAGTAGAAGCATGAATCTGTCTAATCTCTGCCCCAAAACCCCTCAAAATACATGTTATAATGACTCTAAACAAATTTGAGAGTAGCAAAAGGCATAAAATGACAGAGAAAAACAGATTTCCAGTCCAAAACAATCTGGAAGGTCAATAGGAACCATCTATTGCCTGGGACTTCGTGCAGAGCACAGTTCTGCTTGGACCACATCAGCACAGACAGCACTGGAGCAGACCTTAGGGTTCTGAATCACTGGCAGTTACAGCGTTTTCCAGACTTCTCAACCCACAAAC
Source organism: Bettongia penicillata ogilbyi (assembly GCA_023548195.1). Lineage (NCBI taxonomy): Eukaryota > Metazoa > Chordata > Mammalia > Diprotodontia > Potoroidae > Bettongia > Bettongia penicillata. The sequence continues at coordinate 3,174,467 of JAJHZJ010000281.1, forward strand.
CCCAAAGACAACTTCAAAGGTCAGTGGGAAAGCTCTCTCACTTGGGTGAGAGAGGAATGTGGTTTGGCCCCAGCCCGAGGGTGGTGGCAGACAGCTGCTTCTGGAGCTCTCCATCTACAAATGTTGGAGGAATAGAGCAGCTGATCTGGGTTGCACTCATGGTGGTCGTGGGGCAAGCAGGAGAGCTGTCATGGCAGGGCTAGTAGTAGTTGTGGAGTGGGAATCCTACTCAAAGTTCCAGGACAGAAAAAGAATGCTTGTGTTTGCTCACAGACCAGAATGTAGGCCAGGAAAGGAATAAACATCTTTCCTTTGATCATACCACTTTGGAGGAGCTAAGAATTTACAGGTCCCTAGAGATATCTCTGAAAACAGCTGTACAAAATCGCTGAAATTTGGGACAGTATACCCTCCACTCAGCAAAGAGCTCAAAAGTCAGGTAATTGGCTAGGAAAATGACTAAAAAGGGGGAAATATAGAAGGCTACTTTTTTGGTGAAAAGATATTTTCTTATGATGAGGAAAATGAAAGCATACAACCAGAATAAGGCAGCAAGGTTGGGGTTCCTATGTCAAAAGCCTCCAAGAAAAGTATGGTTTGGTTTGAGGTCATGGAAGAACTCAAAAGGGGTTTTGAAAATTAAGTAAGAGAAATAGAGCAAAAATTAGGAAGAGAAATGAGAGTGATGCAAGAAAATTATGAAAAACAACTCAACAGCTTGCTAAAGGAGATCCAGAAAGACAATGAAGGAAACAACACCTCTAAAAATAGACTAACCTAAATGGCAAAAGAGAATCCAAAAATCCAATGAAGGAAGAGTGCCTTAAAAAGCAGAATTGGCCAAATGGAAAAGGAGGTCCAAAGTCACTGATGAAAAGAATTCCTTCAAAATTAGAATGGAGCAAATGGAAGCTAATGTCTTTCTGTGAAATCAAGAAATCATGAAACAACACCAAAATAATGAAAAAAATAGAAGACAAGGTAAAATACTTCATTGGAAAAAACAACTCAGCTGGAAAATAGATCCAGGAGAGATAATTTTCAAATTATTGGTCTACCTGAAAACCATAATGAAAAAAGGAGTCTAGACATTATCTTTCAAGAAATTACCAAGGAAAACTGCACTTATATTCTAGAACCAGAGGTTAAATAGAAATTAAAAGAATCCAATAAACTCTTGAGAGAGATACCAAAATGAAAACACCCAGGAATAGCATAGCTACATTCCAGACCTCCCAAATCAAGAAGAATTTACTGCAAGCAGCCAGAAAGAAACAATTCCGGTATCATGGAGCTATAGTCAAGGTAAAACAAGATTCAGCAGCTTCTACATTAAGAGATCGGAGAGCTTGGAATGTGATATTCCAAAGGTCACAGGAGACAGAATTAAAACCAAGAACCACCTATCCAACAAAACTGAGTATAATACTTCAGGGGAAAAAAATTAAATTTCAATGAAAGAGAGGACTCCCAAGCATTCTTGTTGAAAAGACCAGAGCTAAATTCAAAATTTGACTTTCAAATACAATAATCAAGAGAAACATGAAAAGGTAAACAGGGGGAAGAGGTAATGAGAAGCAAACACTATTGTGGGGGAACAGGTCAAGAGAGAGAATGGAATAAATGGAGGGTAGGACAGGAAAAAAGGAAATGTGGTTGCTCCTTTGCAACATGACTGTAATAGAAGGGTTTTACGTGACTGTTCAGGTATGACCTATATCAAATTGCTTGCTTTCTCAATGAGGTGGGTAGCAAGGGAGGAAAGAAGAGGATGTGGAACTCAAACCTTTAAAAATGAATGTTAAAAACTGGTTTTGCACAACTGGAAAATAAATTGTACATGCAATGGGTTATAGAAATTTATCTTGCCCTGGAAGAAAATTGAGAGGAAGGGGATTCGAGATAGAAGGGAGAATAGATTGGGGAAAGGGGCAGTTGAGGTGCACATTGTCCTGGGGTAGGGAAGGAGAGAGATGGTGGAAAAAATTTGGAATTTAAAATCTTGTTGAAGTGAATGTTAAAAACTGAAAATAAATTATATAAAAAGTAACATAGAAAGGAATCAAGGATGACAGCAAAGGTTTCAAGTTTGGTGACTGGGAAAATGGTGGTGCTCTTGATAATAGCCTCCCTTCTATTATTCTTATATATTTATTTATCATAATAATAAACTTGTTATTCTTACATGTTTATTGTTATGATAAACATATTATTATATACTTATTGTTGATATGATATTGTTGATACCTATTATGATAAATATATAAAAATAATAGAAGAGCAACTAATTGTTTTAGGACTATTTTAATGAACTCCACTAAAATATGAGCAAAAAGAGATAACTGTGATAAAAATAATACCTTAGGTTTTTATATTTATTGCCCATATATCACATTACTTCAGTTGATTGTCTCAATAATCCTATATAACATGTAGTTCTCTTATTACATATATAGGGGCTCAGAGAGGGCAAGCCCAAGGTTGTATTACTAGTGGATGGTGAGGCTGCGATTCCAATTTTAGGTAAAATATGTCCTTGGTGCTGTGATGTGGTGTCCTAATATTCAAGGTCCCTGACTCTATAAAAGAATAAAGATTTTTAAAGTGAAATAAAAAATATACTTTACCAAGGGGGAAACAATGACAAGAAAGAATCACAAGGGATAAAATAAAGATTGTCTAGTTGACAAATTCACTATTTTTAACTAAGACTTGGTTATGTATGTAAATGACTTTTCAAATGTGAATGTATTATCAATGAATTTCTTTCATAACATAACATAATTATTGTTATCATTTACTTTAAAGTGTTGGTAAATACATAAAAGCTATCTTCACTACAGACCATGTTTCCCTGTAAATGGCAAACTGGAGCAAGATGGAAGTAAAGGCTTGGAGAAGAAAGCATATAGTGCATGTAAAGCCTTGCTCTAGGTCAATGATGATGGTTAATGTGCGCCATTGGAAGTGATGTGCCTATTTGGATCTAGTGTCTCTGCTCTTTGGGAGAAACCTCTAACACATTCCATCTGAATTTGCTCAGACTTCATTTTTCCAGGAATCCACACTCTGTCTTGTACAGTGCAGCTTACCTTTTTCTATGACTCCTTGACACCCCCCATATCCCTGCCAGCCTGGTGTGGCTGATCAAGCTGTTCAAACAACTGGAAGACATCAGAAGTTAAACACTCATTATTTTAATTTGATGCTAATCATGTGTTAATGAGACTAATCCTTGCAATGATTCAGGTAATTTGCTTAATGGCTGCCCAGAGTACAGATTACAGCAATCAGTCACGTCTGATAAGATGTCTGTTGTGGAAGAGGCTGTCAGGTGAATGAGGTGGGAAAAGACTAAGGATTAGGGCTCTTGTGCCATGCATGTTATGGGGCTTAGGCAGCTGGGTTAGGGGTGTAGGGCATGGAGTGTTTGAAACCTGTTTGCATCTAGAAATATATATATGTATGTATATATACACATATGTGTGTATGCATATACATACATACATATATACATACATATATATACATATATATATATATATATATATATATATATATATACTGCAGTGCTTTTTGAAAAGAAGCATGAGCTGGGGCTCACAGGTTACAATTCATGTTAAAATGACATATGATGCAATAAGAATAATTGTTTTAACATAACTGAGTATGCAATTTGTTCTGGAGAGGTGATCAGCTAGGTGTAATGTCAATGATAGACTCTCCCCATTCACTTCTAACCAAATAAGGAAGGAAGGAAAGAAAAAAGAGAAGGAGGAAGGAAGGGAGAAGTGAAGGAAGGAAGAATAAAGAAGGAAGGAAAGAAGGAGAGGAAGGAATTAAGTGAAAAGTAGGAATTATAGCAAGGAAAAGGAAAGATTGCCTTGAGGAAAAAAATACTTCACTCTTCATCCCTTATATGAAGTAAAATGAAATATTCAAATGATAAGGAAATAATATCCTGCAATCTGAATTGATTCAGAAGCTTTATTCTTTGTGGAGAAACAAGACATATTAAACACAAGCTGCAGTGCACATGGAGGGTAACCAGTGAGTATTAAGTATGAAGTACCTCATCTAATTGTAGCAATGGTCTAAATGTAACAGCGGTATAATAAAACCAATATACATTTATATAGCACTTTAAAGTAAAAGAACACTTTATAGACATCATCTCTTTTGATCTTTAGAATGCCTCTATGAGGTAGGTACTGCAATTGTTATTATCATCATTTTTAAATGATGAAAGTAAGAATAAATGAGGTTGTTACCTGCCAAGGTCAGACCTAACAACTGGGGAAATTGGAACTTGACCTTCTGATTCTAATGCCTACTCTTTACACTACAGCATATTGTTTGAATTTTTAATTGATCCTTAAAATATGATAAACTTCTATCATGGAACTTTCAGATTGCCAAGTCATCTAACATAGAAATGTTCATGTGGGGGAAATCAGGGATCTGCTTCTGAGAGAAAACATGCTGCATTCTGCTACCATGAGCATGAGAAGAGGTTGCCTCTTTAAAATTAAGGAACCACAATTCTTAGAGAGGCTTTAACCAGTGGCAGAGCCTAGATATCCATGAACTCCCTTAAGAGTATTAGAGAGCATAGACAGACAAACAGATGGACAGATAGCTAAATAGATGATAGATGCACATACACACATATGTGTGTGTTCTCCTTTAGTTGTTTCCGGTCATGTCTGATGCTTTGTGACCCTCCTGGGATTTTTTTTTTTTTGCAAAAATACAAGAGTGGTTTGCCATATCCCTCTCCAGCTCATTTTACAGATGAGGAAACTGAGGCAAATAGGGTTAAGTGATTTTCCTAGGGTAATAAAATTATTAAGTATCTGAGACTATATTTGAACTCAAGTCTTCCTGATTTCAGCCTTGACATTCTATCCACTGTGCCACCTAGCAACCCCATACATACATATATAAACATATATATGTATATTTATATATACATATATATGTATATATACATATAATACATGCATACACATGTATGTATATATGTGTTTGTATGCATGCACACATCTATTTATAGCTATACCTCTCTATCTAGCTATCTATCTCTTTCTATCATCTCTCTCTCTCATCTATAGACCTATCCTTACAGTGTTATTAAACATGTCAAATATCAGGATATTGGAATGGAAAGTTAAATAAAGGCATTGTGGAATCATAATTAGAATGCTGACCTTTGAGTCTAGAAGTTACTAGGTTTGAATCCCATCTATCTCTATTGTCAAAGATAAGTCATGTTACTTCTGAGCCTCAGTTTCCCCATTTATAAAATGGAGATAAGATTTCTACTGTTGCTATGAGTTTCAAAGAGAATCACTTGTAAATCTTGGAAAAGTATATTTTGATGTGTCCATGTCAATAGGAGAAGGAAAAGAAGGAGAAAAGGAGGAAAAGAAAAAGAAAAAGAAAGGGAAGGAAAGGAAAAGGAAATGGGAAAGGAAAAACAAAAAGACAACAATTCAAGGCAAAGAGGGGAAGGGAGGGAAAGAAAAGAATCCCTGTCAAAAATTTCTAAGCAAATTAGTAGAAAAAGGATCTCCGAAATGCAAACATAGGAGACAAGAGAAAAGTAGAAAATTAAATATATTTGAATAATTGCATGGTGCTTAATGATGATTAAGAAATTACATTGCCATAAAGGAGAATCAAATATTTTTCTCTTTAGATTCCAACAATTTTCAAAGGTCACTGAGGGAATAAAAAGACATAAGACTTGGATATGGTTTTTATTTTAAAGGCAGAAAGAAGAGAGAAAGGAAAAGGAAAACACAGTAAACAAATGAAGAAGAGAGAGGAGCTTATTATTTTTCAGAAATGGAGTATACTAGAAGTGCAGACAAGCTTGGAGATAGGTGATGACTTTTCATCAATGACATTTTTATTGGAATAACACAACACAGAGCAGACAACCTATAGAGTTTGGCATGAAAGTATATTAAATTCAAGAGATGAAAAGTTCCAACGAAAAGAGGTAAACTAGGGGCCTAGGAGGCAAGAGACCAGTTGGCAGACAGGTGAAGTGGTACCAAAAAAAAAGGGAAAAAAAGAAAGAAAATATCATCAGCAAAATATATTAAGATACGCAGAAAATTATCAACAGCAAAAATCAATTGTTAAGTATTAATAGTCATGTGAGATATCCATATCAGTTATAATAAAAGAGAGAAATGCAAATCAAATTAAATGCAAATTAATATTTCACCTCGCATCGTGCAATTTGGTAGAGATAAGAAGAATCAATGTTGGTAGTGTTGTTGGAAGATCAGCAGAGTAGTAGTACATTGCTGGTGGATCTGTGCATCTGTATTATGGAACATTGTGGAATTCCACGATCTGTATTGTGAAAAGTGACTTTAATTGTGCAAATAAAGTAACTAAAATGTCTGTACTCTTTAACCCAGAGATTTCACTACTAACCCCACTCCCAATTCTCTTTCTCTCTCCACCCTCCCTTCACCCCCCCTTCTCTGTCTCTCTCTCTGTCTCCCTATCTCTCTGTCTCTCTCTGTCTGTCTCTGTCTCTCTTGGTCTCTCTCTGTCTCTCTGTCTCTGTCTCTGTCTCTCTCTCTCTCTCTCTCTCTCTCTCTCTCTCTCTCTCTCACACACACACACACACACACACACACACACCACCACCACCACCACCACCACCACCACCACCACTTATTGAAGAAGTAAAGAATTTTAAACCAAGTTGATATTTGTTATTTGGGGAATGTTTTACATGAATATAGTGAAATTCTTTGATATGTAAGAAATGACTAGTCAAGTTTTACATTAACTGATAAAGAATAAAATAAGCAGAACCAAGGAAGTATATGCAATGGCTACAACAATGTAAATAGAAAGGATAATAATTACAAAAAAATCAAAAGGAAGTGTTACAAAATTACAAAGACATCAACAATAGAACACCCCTACTCCACTCCTTTGCAGAAATATAATCAATACATGGGGTATCATATATATTTTCAGAATTTATTGATTTATTAATATAATTTGTTGATATTTTCCCCAAGTTTTTCTTTGAAGGTGTTATTTGTTCTATGGGATAGACCTCTGGTAGAATGAAGATGAAGAGGAAAGAAGATGAGAGGAATTTTGGCAGTGGAAAACCAAAAAAATTGATAAAAATGCATTTAAAAATACATAAAAGAGAAAAGAAGGAAGTTTGTAAGGGGCTGTAGACAAACAGGCAGTGTTGGTGCTATGGTGATAAAGTCAATATACACTTAAAATTTTTACATAATAGTATACAAATTCATATGCAGTCTTCTTCTGTTCCTCTTTGTTTATTGAAATATTCATATTTGTGCAGTTTGTTTAGTTCATAAGAAAAAAGTTAAAAAAAAAGTTAAGCCCTGAATAAAAGTCTGCCTCTAAGTGCATACATCACCTTATGTGAATTACTTAATCTCTGCAGGTCTCAGTTCATGTCAGTTTCTAGCATTTGCTAGTTACAGCTTCATTCAAATTTCATTTTACTATAGATTAGAAACAATCTGTTCACAGACACCAGTTAACAAACTCCATGAAGCATAATTTCTACAAAACATGGTTTTATAAGGAATAAAATTGTTTGACCTTTCTGTATGCATTTGATCTCATCCTTATGGTTCACCACTGACAGCATTTACTCCACTACATACCACACTATTGAAAAGAAGGGAAAAAAATCTTTGTTAGTAGACACTGATCGACTAGATTGGTTATGATATTGATATGGTGACCAATTATTTATTTCTACCTTTTAAATGAATGTTTTTACTTATTTCATATCTTATTATATCTGGGGGGAACATAACTTTTGAAGCTGTATGAGGGATTTGGGATTAATAATTTATTTGAATGTACATTAAACATGCTGAATAGATGCATTTTATGTCCCTGAAAGTTTGGCTACCAGGTAATGATTTTTCTTTTTTCAATCACAGGGAACTACTGAAGAACTGATACAAAGATGTAGATGAAGTGAAATTTTAATTGTTTCAGGGAGTAAACACATCAATGATATTGGAAATCCTAGGAATATACATGGGATAAATACTGGAAAAATGTATTTTGATTGAATTATTCATCTTCTATTTTGTCTACAATTATTAATCCCCTTTTTCTCTAAAGTATGTAGGTTAGTAAAAATAGGATGTACTTTAGGAATCAAGCAGTCTGAGTTAGACCTGCTAAAACCAGTGCATTATATCTGACTGAAATGAGTCAGGGTTTTAAATGAACTTTCTAAAATTTTGAAGCTATTTAGCACTTAATGAACCTAGTGAATACATGTTGACAAAGAATCATGGTGAAAGATTTCTAGATTAAGTCACCATTTAGTTCTCTTTAGATATTGCAACCATCCCAATTCAATTAATTTTTTCAAGCCAAATAATCTCAAAAATTTTTCTTTTTCTTTAAAATTGTGTATATTACTCAAGATTTCTAGATTGGAAACCACATTAGAAGCTTCTTTGTAAACCTAATGACTGATCAGTAATTACTTGACAACATCCCCAGCAAGTGATCATCCAGTCTCCATTTGTTTTTATTTTATTTTTAATTTATGGAATAAAACAATCATTTCCATAACATAGCACAATAAAAAGATGATTGTACATGAAACTGCAAATTTATTATGTCCATTTTTATCCTTTCAAATATACAACAAAATTATTATGTAAATTTCTTTTTTTCCATCCACCTCACTGTAAAGATGGCTGTCATATGTGTGTGTATGTAAAATATTCTATACATTCTTCTAGTCATCAGTTTTTTCTGTGGATACAGAGTGCATACTATTCCTTCCTTAAGCCAAATGCAATGAGAATAAGATTCACACTTTCACTCTCACCTCCCCACTTTTCCCTTCCATTGGATATGCTTTTTTCTTGCCTCTTTTATGTGAAATAATTTGCCCCATTCAGTTTCTTCCTTTCACCTGTCAATATATTTCTCTCTCACCCCTTAATTTCATTTTTTTAGATATCATCTGTGCCTGTCCAACTCACCTTGTGTCCTCTGTCTATAAATATAATTCTTCAAGCTACCCTAATACTGAGAAAAGTCTCAAGAGTTACAAATATGATCTTTCCATGTAGGAATGTAAACAGTTCAACTTTAGTAAGCCCCTGAGGATTTCTCTTTCTTGTTTATGTTTTCATGCTTCTCTTGATTCTTGTGTTTGAATGTCAAATTTTCTATTCAGCTCTGCTTGTTTCAACAAAAATACTTGAAAGTTCTCTATTTCACAGAATGACAATTTTCACCTGAAGTATTACACTCAGTTTTCCTGGGTAAGTGATTCTTTATTTTAATCCTAGCTCCTTTGACTTCTGGAATATCATATTCCAAGACACTTGATCTCTTAATGTAGAAGCTGCTAGATCTTGTGTTATGCTGATTGTATTTCCACAGTACTGGAATTGTTTCTTTCTGATTGTTTGCAATATTTTCTCCTTGAACTGGAAACTCTGGAATTTGGCTACAATATTCCTAGAAGTTTTCCTTTTGGGATCTATTTCAAGAGGTGATCAGTGGATTCTTTCAATATCTATGTTCCCCTCTGCTTCTGAAATATCAGGTCAGTTTTCCTTAATAATTTCTTGAAAGATGACATCTAGGGTCTTTTACAATCATGGATTTCAGGTAGTCCCATAATTTAAAATTGTCTCTCCTGGATCTATTTGCCAGGTCAGTTATTTTTTAATGAGATATTTCATACTGTCTGCAATTTTTTCATTCCTTTGGCTTTGTTTTATAATTTCCTTTTTATTTATTTATTTAATTAATTAACTTTTTACATTCATTTTCACAAATTTTTGGGTTCCAAATTTTCTCCCCTTTTATCCCCTCCCCCCACCCCAATATCCCAAGCAATCTAATTTTCGCTATCTCCAATCTGCTCTCTCTTGTCATCCCTCCCTTCTCTTGTCTCCATCTTCTCTTTTCACCTGTAGGACCAGATGACTTTCTATTCCTCATTAACTGTATGTCTTCTTTCCTAGTTGCAACAACAATACTAAACAGTTGTTCCCAAAACTTTGAGTTCCAAATTCTCCCCATCCCTCCCTCCCCACCCATTCCCTTTCGGACGGCAGGCACATTATAGGCCATATCTGTGTAGCTTTGCAAATGACCTTCCTGATAGTCGTGTTGTGTAAGACTAACTGAATTGCCATCCCTCCTAACCTGCCACTCGTTGTTTCTCTTCTGTCTTTTGATCCTATCCCTCCTCAAGTGTTGATTTCAAATTGCTCCCTCCTCCCTTTGCCCTCCCTTCCATCTTCCCCCCCCCTTGCAATATCTCCTTCTCCCCCCCTTTCTTATACTGTAAGATAGGTTTCCATACCAAAATGAGTGTGCATTTCACTCCTTCGTTTAGTCAAATGTGATGAGGGTAAATTTCTTGTTTTGTTTTTCTTTCTCAGCTCTCCTCTTTTTCCCTCCACTAAAAAAACTCCTACTTGCCTCTTAAATGACATATAGTTACCCCCTCTTTCCTCCCACTACATTTCTCTCTCACCATTTACCTTAATTTCTTTTAAGGTATGGTCTCAACCTATTCAGTTCACTCTGTGCTCTCTGTCTCTGTATGTGTGTGCATGTGTGTATGTGTGTGCATGCGTGTACATGTGTATGTGTGGTCCCACCAATTACCCATATACTGAAAAGTTTTAAGAGTTAGCAATATTGTCTTTCCCTGTATGAATGTATACAGTTCACTTCTGGTAAGTCCCTTAATACTTCTCTTTGCTGTTTCCTTTTTCATGATTCTTCTCACTCTTGTGTTTGAAAGTCAAATTTTCTTTTCAGCTCTGGTCTTTTCATCAAGAATGATTGAAAGTCCTCTGTTTCATTGAAAAACCATATTTTCCCTTGAAGGATTATACTCAGTTTAGCTGGGTAGGTGATTCTTGGTTTGAGTCCTAGTTCCTTTGCCTTCTGGAATATCCTATTCCAGGCCCTTCGATCCCTTAATGTAGAAGCTGCTAGATCTTGGGTTATCCTGATTGTATTTCCACAGTACTGGAATTGTTTCTTTCTAGCTGCTTGTAAGATTTTTTCCTTGAGCTGGGAGTTCTGGAATTTGGCCACAATGTTCCTAGGAGTTTCTCTTTTTGGATCTCTTTCAGGTGGTGATCGATGGATTCTTTCAATACTTATTTTGCCCTCTGGTTCTAGAATGTCAGGGCAGTTTTCCTTGATAATTTCATGGAAGATGATGTCTAGGCTCTTTTTTTGATCATGAGTTTCAGGTAGACCCATAATTTTTAAATTGTCTCTCCTGGATCTATTTTCCAGGTCAGTTGTTTTTCCCATGAGATATTTCACACTCTTCCATTTTTTTGTTCTTTTGGTTTTGTTTAGTGATTTCTTGGTTCCTCGTAAAGTCATTAGACTCCATCTGCTCCATTCTAATTTTGAGAGAACTATTAAATTCAGTGAGCTTTTGAGCCTCTTTTTCCATTTCACTCATTCTGCTTTTGAAAGCATTCTTCTCCTCATTGGCTTTTTGAACCTCTTTTGCCAATTGAGTGAGCCTATTTTTCAAGGTGTTAATTTCCTCAGCATTTTTGTAGGTCTCCTTTACCAAGGTATTGACCTGTTTTTCATGCTTTTCTTGCATCTCTCTCATTTCTCTTCCCAGTTTTTCCTCCACCTGTCTAACTTGCTTTTCAAAATCCTTTTTTAGCTCTTCCAAGGCCTGAGCCCACCCGCCACCCCCCTGGGGTGTCTGGGGTCCTGAGGCCCCGCCCTCCACGTCTTTCCCTGATGGCAAGAATACGTCCTCATCTTCGTCAGATCCGAAGGTCGGGATCATTTGCATTTGTTGGAAAAAACTCTCTATAGTCTTATTTTTCTTCCCTTTTCTAGGCATTTTCCCAGCCAGTTACTTGACTTCTGAGATTCCTTTCCACCCCCGCCTGGATCCGCCCAGCTAGTGCTTGGCCTCTGAGATTCAAATGGGCTTTCTGGGGGCATGCTTTAGTTCTGGCGCTGGGGTGGGGGCAGGGCCGTCTCCCAGGCTCAGCTTCATCAGGTTTTACGCAGAAACCTTCCGTAATGAAGTTCCTGCCTGCTGCTGGGGGATTCCTGAGTCCTGGGCCACTGCCGCATCATCCGCCGCCCACGCCTCTGCCTCCGCCACTTCCTGCCCCCGTCTCTGCCGCCGCCGCTTCCTCCCGAGGGGGCCCGAGTCACGGAGACGCCCTGCTCCCCCTCTCGTCCAGCCCAGCCTTCTTTCTCACTGACCTGTAGCTTCTGTGGTGGAGGGACTTTCCCGGCTGCCGGAGCTTCCGTGTCTGAAGCCTGCTCAGGTCAGCTTCTTTGGGGCCGCAGCCAGGGCAGCGCTGGTTGTGGGGTCCACTTTCCGGGGGCGATGGACCCTGGGGACGGGTCTCCAGGGCTCCCTGGAACGGAAATCTCTTCCACTCCGTTTCTGCACACCTTGTATTGACCCAGAAGTTATGGGGGTCTCTTTTTACATTAATTCTATGGGCTTTGGTTTCAGAGCTCATAAACATGCGTCCTTCTACTCCGCCATCTTGGCTCTGCCCCCCTGTTTTATAATTTCTTGATTTGTCATATCGTCATTAGCTTCCATCTGGTCCATTCTAATGTTTAAGGACTTACTTTCTTTAGTGAGCTTCTGGACTTCTTTTTCCATCTGGCCAATTCTGCTTTTTAGGATATTCTCCTCCTCATTTACTTTTTGAATCTCTTTTGCTACTTGAGTTAGTCTGTTTTTAAAGTGTTATTTTTTCAGTATTTTTTTGGTGTCCTTTAGTAAGCGGTTGACTCATTTTTCATGACTTCCTTTCATTACTCTCATTCTTCTTCACAATTTTTGTTCTACTTCTCTTACTTGATTTTGAAAATCCTTTTTGATTTCTTCTATGACTTGAGACCAATTGATATTTTTCTTGGCGACTTTAGATGTAGGAACCTTGACATTTTTGACTTCTGTATTTCTACTGTAGTCTCCCTTACCATCAAATAAAATTCTATAATCAGATGCTTTTTCCAGATTTTGCTCATTTTTCCAACTATTTACTTGACTTTGAGCTCTTTGTCAAGGTAATTCTCTGCTTCCAGTGGGGTTGGGGGCTGTACTGTCAGCCACTTAATCCCCCTATAATCTAGAACTCTGGAAAAAGTAACTGTTGCTGCTTCCCCTGACTCTGCTTCAATGGATTACTCCTCCAGGACCTACTCCACCCCCTCTGCCACCCTGGGGCTGGGACCCAATCATTCTACTCTCTCATGCAGGTCCAAGCAGGTTTTTCCATTGACATTCCAATTTGTCCTTGGAATTTTGGGGTCATGAAGTCTGGAAACTGCCACAGTTTCCCTTGGTTCAGTCTCTGCAAGACCTGCTCAGGTCCTGTTTGTGCCAACATGGCCTACACTGGACTCACTCTACTCCCAGCATGGCATGATAGACACTTCCCAGCAATCTTCCAGATTGTCTTGGGCTGGAGATTTGCTTTACTCCATCATTCTGTGGGTTCTGCAGCTCCAGCATTTGTTAGAGTCATTTTTACAGGTATTTGACTGGGTATGTGGTGAGAGTGCTAGCTGTTACTCCACCATCTTAGATCTACCCCTCAAAGTCTTTCTTAAAATAATATTGCTATTACTGTATACAAAGTTCTCTTGGTTCTGCTCTTTCTACTTTACTATTTCGTACTAGTCTTTCCTTGTTTTCCCAAAAGCAGTGAGTCCATTATTTCCTTTTTCCTTATTGAATATTTTATTTTTTCAATTAAATGTAAAAATAGATTTGAACATTCATTTTGGGGAAATTTTGAACTCCAATTTTTTTTCTCCCTCTGTACCCTTCTCCCTCTCAAAGACAGGAAGCAATCTGAAATAGATTATACATTTACAATAATGTTAAAGACATTTCCACATTAGTAATGTTGTGATAGAAGAATCGGAATAAACAGAAAAAAACACAAGAGAGAAAAACAAAAAAAAGGTAAAAAATGGCATGTTTTGATCCGCATTCAGAGCCATTGTTCTTTGCACGTGGATAGCATTTTCCATCTTGAATCTCTTGAAATTGTCTTGAATCATTGTATTGCTGAGAAGAGCTAAGTCTGTCATAGATAATCATCCCATAGTGCTATTATTACTGTGTACAATGTTCTCCTGTTTCTGCTTGCTTCACTCAATCTCAGTTCATGTAATTGTTTCCAGGTTTTTCTGAGATCTGCCTGCTCATCATTTCCTAAAGCACAACAGTGTTTCATTACATTCATATACCACAACATGTTCAGCCATTCCCCAGTTGATAGGCATCCCCTCTTTACCACCAGAAAAAGATCTGCTATAAATATTTTTATACATGTGGGTACTTGTCCATTTTTTATGATCTCTTTGGAAGACAGACTTAGTAGTGGTATTGATGAATCAAAGGTATGCATATAGTTTCAAACATTCTCCAGAATGTTTGGATCAGTTCACAACTCGACCAACAATGCATTAGTGTTCCATTTTCCCCACATCTCCAATATTTATCGTTTTCCATATCTGTCATATTAACCAATATGATGGGTGTGATATGGCACCTCAGATGTATTTTAATTTGCATTTCTCTAATCAATAATGATTTAGAGCATTTTTTTCACATCATCAGAGACACCTTTAATTTCTTCAGGTGAAGACTGCCTATTCATGTCCTTTAGCCACTTATCAATTGGGGAATGAATTGCATTCTTATAAATTTGATTAAGATCTCTATATGTTTTTGAAATGATGTGTTTATCAGAAAGATTTGCTATGAAAATAGTTTCCTGAATCCCTGCTTTCCTTCTAGTCTTAGTTTCATTGGTTTTATTGTGTGCAAAATCTTTTTAGTTTAAGGTAATCAAAATTTCTATTTTTGCAGTCCACACAGTTTTATATCTCTTGCTTGGTCATAATGTTTTCCCTTCTCTGTAGATCTGATAGGTAAACTATTCTTTGCTTTCCTAATCTGCTTATGGTATCATCCCTTATGTCTAAATCATATACCCATTTCAACATTATCTTCATATGGCATGTGAGATGTAAATCTATGCCTCATTTGTGCAATACCATATTCCATTTTTCCCAGCAGTTTTTGACAAATAGTGAGTTCTTATCCCAGAAGCTGAAGTCTTTGCATTTATCAAACAGTAGGTTACTATAGTCATTGACTACTGTGTCTTGTGTACCTGACATATTCCACTGATCAGCCACTCTATTTCTTAGACAGTACTAAATAGTTTTGATGATTGCTGCATTATAACATAGTTTTAGATCTGCTGTGTCTTGGCCAGCTTCCTTTGCAATGTTTTTCATTAATTCCTTTGATATGCTTGATCTTTTCTTCTTACATTTGAATTTTGTTATCATTTTTCTACCACTGTAAAGTAATTTTTTGCTAGCTTGATTTTATTTGGTGTGGAGTAAAGCAATTCAGGTGAAATTGTCAGTGTCATCATATTAGCTCAGCCTAAACATGAGCAATTGATATTTTCCCAATTGCTTACATCTGACTTTCAATGTGTATAAAGTGTTTTATAATTGTGTTTATATAGTTCTGGGTTTTTCTTGGTAGGTGAACTCTCAAATATTCTATATTTTCTAGTTATTTTAAATGGAATTTCTGTTTCTGTCTTTTGCTGCTGGGCTTTGTTGGCAATATAAAAATATTGAAGGTTTGTGTATGTTTATCTTATATGCTACAACTTTGTTAAAGTTGTTAATTAGTTTAAGTAATTTTTAAGTTGATTCTTTAGGATTTTCTAAGTACATCATCATATCATCTGGAAAGAGTGATAGTTTTCTTTCCTTATTGTGTATTCTAATTTCTTCAATTTTGTTTCTACTCTTATTGCTAATGCTAATATTTCTAGCACAATATTGAATAATTGTGCTAATAATGGGCATCCTTGTTTTGCCTCTGATCTTGTGAATGATTCTAGCTTATCTCCATTACAAATAATTCTTTCTGATGACTTTAGATAGGCACTGCTTATCATTTAAAGGAAAACACTATTTCTTTTCATTCTCTCCAGTGTTTTTAATCAGAATGGGTGCTGTATTTTGTCAAAGGCTTTTTCTGATCTATTGATAAAAAATGTTTTTGTTAGATTTTTTTATTGGTAAGTCAATTATGATGATAGCTTTCAGCATGAAATCCCAGTATGTGATCGAAACACAAAAAATATACAAAATGTACGAAAACATCTGCAAAGGTGATTCCATTCAGTATCGGCACATAGAACATGTGCATACCAATAGACAACACAAAATCAAGTAGACCTGAAAGAAGAACTGCTCTTGTTGCAAGAGAACTCAACAAGTATGACATCCAAATAGCAGCCCTTAGTAAAACAAGGTTGGCAAATGAAAGTCAGGTTAATGAAGTTGGAGCTGGATACACCTTTTCTGGAGTGGGCACAGTGGATAAGAGTGCTGTGAAACTGGCATGGGTTTTGCAATCAAAACTAATCTAGTCAGCAAGCTGGTATGCCTGCCAAAAGGAGTGAATGTCAGACTCATGACAATGTGTTTGCCACATGCAGGAAAATGCCATGCCACCATCATCAGTGCCTATTCTCCCACCATAATGAATCTTTATGAGGTCAAAAAAATTTTTATGAAAATCTAAAAACCCTTATCATCAATGTGCCAAAAGAAGACAAGAATATAGTTCTAGGTGACTTTAATGCTAGTGTAGGTTCAGACTACCAGACTTGGATGGGAGTCCTAGGGAGGAATGAAGTTGGGAACAATAGCAACAATGACCACTTGCTGCTGAAGATTTGTGCAGCATGTGACCTTCTCAGCACCAATACTGTTTTCTGTTTACCTAAACACAATAAACTTCAGGAATTCACCCTCGCAGCAAGTATTGGCATCTAAAAGACTATGTAATTGTAAGGAGAAGAGACAGACAAGATGTGGGAGTGACAAAGGGAACATGTGATGCGGAGTTCTGGACTAATCATAGACATCTTTTCCAAGCTAAATATTCGCATTCATAAAAAGTGCCACCCCCAAAGCAAAATGACTCCCAGAAGAATCAATGTCAACAATTTGGAGCACTTTTCTGAGTGTGAACAGTTTGTTACTAACTTGGAGGGAAAGTTGAACCAAAACACAGTTGGTAGCAGTAGAGCAGATAAGGAGTGAACAGCTTTCAGAGATTTGGTGGACAGTGCTGCATTTGCTCATCTGGGTCAGAACACTTGCAAACACCAATATTGGTTTGATGAAAATGATGGGGAAATTCAGAAGCTACTAAACAAAACCAAGAACCTCACAGGTTATACTAGCAGGATAGTTCATCCACTTCTAAGAAGGTAGCATTTAATTCCAACAAACGAAAACATAAGGCAAGCTTAGAGAGATGCAGGATTCCTGGCTCAGTAAGAAGGTAGATGAAATTCAGTTTTATGTTGAGAGTAACAATTCAAAGCACTTTTATGATTCCCTGAAAGCAGTTTGTGGACCAAAAACCTATGGTGCATCACAACTACTCATTGCTGATGGAAACCTGTTGATTAGTGATAAGTACATGCTAGAAAGATGTGCTGAACACTTCTATAGCATTCTCAATGGAACATCATCAATCAATGCTGAAGTCATTGACTGTTTACCTCAGGTTGAAGTCAATCCCTCCTTAGCTGAACTTCCAACTGAAGAAGAGATTTTGAAGGCCATTAGTTCCTTTCTTATGGCAAAACACCTGGTGCTGATTTTATTCCAGCTGAGAATTACTAGATAGGAAGACCATTGCTCATACAAAAGTTGACTGAAATTTTCTAGGTTATATGACAAGAGGAGATTATCCCCTAGGAGTTCAAGGATGCCTCCACTGTCCATCTCTACAAGGGTAAAGGGAATAGGTTGTCCTGTGACTATCACAGGGGGATCTCTCTCTTAGACATTGCTGGAAAAATTCTTGCTAGAGTTGTCCTTAATAGGCTGATCCTTCACCTGGAAGATGGTCATATTCTTGAGAGCTAGTGTGGCTTCAGAAGGGGCTGAGGAACAGTCAATATGGTGTTTGCTTTCTGAACAACTCCAGGAGAAAAGACAGGAGCAGAATGGAGGTCTGTACACAGCGTTTGT